>JAJLRJ010000007.1:30014127-30174127 GCA_024195265.1 Dendrophyllia cribrosa | reverse complement strand
CATATGCTGGAATATCTCACCTTTGCTAAACAAACTTGTTGATTTGGCTTTGTAGTCTGCTAACTATATATACGAACACTATTTTATTATAAGCTCCTAGTTTAGGCTTCGGAAAGCTTTAAACTGCTGGTGGGTGTAAAGGCTGTTGATTCAACTGTTTGAATAGGAGACAAGCAGTCCGGCTCACAGAAATTTCAACATGGGATAGATTCTAATTGCCGAGATTTTCTCCAAATAACACTGCTTAACTCGCGATTCCAAGTTCTTAGCACATTCCCAAATGGGAAAAGAACAAGTCAAATAAAGATTTTCCCCAGACTTTGCTTCACATCCTGAAGCTAGTATTAATTTCTAAAATGTGACAACTGTAGATATGACTTGCATTTGCACGCTATTACTGCTATTATGCAATCGAAAGTGGTACACCAATATGGCGGCAGATCTGTCGTGACGTCACACAAAAACAATCTATTAGTAAATGGTTGCATTCTTTCCCCCAATCGTCCCAAACTTGAACGCTCCACGACGTTAACCTCTTTGTGTTTTCCAGTATTCTGGCTTCATTTCTTTACTGTATTTCGTTGTCAGTCACAGCAATGATACCTGTACAGCCCCCGAAATGATCCCGACCCCGAAATGATCCTTAAATCAACCCCGAAATGATCCCCATTTTTTTTCACACTGACCCCAAAATGATCCCCAAGTAATTTTCGGAATGGAATGGCCTTCCATCCAGAGAAATGCGTTATAATTATTTATTTTAAGAATTGTCCGAAATGAATAAATAAGTGAATACTGCATATAATGAGAATCAAAATTTCCTTAACTGCCTTTATTTTATTCATTCCAGCTTTCTCTGGATGGAAGGCCATTCCATTCCAAAAATTACTTGGGGATCATTTCGGGGTCAGTGTGAAAATAAAATGGGGATCATTTCGGGGTCAATTTGGGGATCATTTCGGGGTCGGGATCATTTCGCGGTTGGGATCATTTCGGGGGCTGTACATACCTCGGCCCGATTTTTCTTGTAGAGATATATCGGCCAACAGATCCTCGGTATGCTGGCTCATTCTCCACCTCAACTGCAAACAAGGTCTTCAAATTTACCGATGGGTCAATAGCAAAACTTCCACCAAAACAGCTTTGGGTAAGAAAAATCTCTGAGTCGGAATCGCTTGACATTTTTCGCTGTTTCTGAACGTTATGTACCACAAACAACCACTTCGAAAGACACAAGACACAAGTGATTTCACATAAGCCGTGAAACAAACATCAATATTCAGCGGTATCTTTTAGTCAACATTAAACAAAAGAAAATGATGGAATTAGTGTTGAATAGTATCTAATTGTCAAGTAGATGTTTCACAGGTTTTGCAAAATCACTCCAAAAAGTATGTGCCTCATTAACACCAATATCACCATGATGAATTGTTAAGAAAAACAAAAAACAAAACCAAAAAACAGAAGATAAACGTATTTGTCATCGATGTATTTCTGAGTCTGTTGTGGAATCCTCGCTATTGTAAAAATATGCTTTTTATTGGCCCACATCTCGTAGTTATGTGATTTATTCCCCGCGTGCGCTGCTTGAGGGCAACACCCTCGGGCAGTGCATGCAGGGAAAAAATCACATAACCCCTCGCTTCAGGCCGATAACCCTCACATAATAAAATGGTGAACACATGGAATTTGAATGACAAGAGTAACTAATTAAAAAGCTTAAATTAACATGTATCATAGGCCATAGATGAGGGAATGAGAAAAACATACACAATGAATTTGTTGCATATAACACTTTCAGCCACTTAATTTCCACAGCTAACAAAAATGAAAACCAAGGACAAAGGGATTTAAATGCGAAACTGTTACATAGATGAAATAAAACGCAGAAATACTGTGACAATAGGTGCGGTTACACGGGGCACGTTTACTGTGGTAAATGACCCTTTCACAACGGGAAACTGCATTTAGCGAGTGTGACCGACATTTCCCGAGGTAAATTTCTCGTGGTAAATATCCATGGATACATAAAAAAGCACCCATAATATTTAACGTGGTAAGTTGCAATGGTGTTTTGATGCTTAAGGTACAAGAGCCAATCACGGTGCTCCGTTTGACATCAACACGTAACCGCAAAAGAAAAGTGATTCACTGAATTGTGACATTTTTTTACATTGAGAAATCACAAATCGCGTAACTGCTGGTTAACACGGTATACTAAAACAGGAATGTCAAATATCACAAAAATAGCACCAAAAAACGAATAACAGTCGTCTGACGTTTCGAGATTACTATCTCTTCATCAGGTATACTAAACCCAAGCGTGATGAGCAGGATGACCTACCATGGGAAATGCCATTTACTGTGGTGCGTGTAACCGCACCTATTGGTAGATCATCCTGCGGTGCATGAAGTAAACCTACCTATTGCGTTCATAGATAGCACAATCACTGTTACACTCAAGCCTGAAAAAAATAAATAGTTACATAGATACATAGATAGATGTGAGTAACAAGTGCATTACAAACGATTTTTTTAAAATATATTTGTGTCAATTGGATATTGTTTCTACACTTGCAATCTGTCTGAAAATGACTGTAAATAAAAACAATTTTTTTCTTAAATGATACTGTAATAAGCCCTTGCCAATTGTATAGAACATAGATAACTGTGATTTATTTCTTGTCATTAACATTTTCCAGGTAAACTGCTCACTGTCTTGTCTTTTTATCATCCACATTCATAATGCTGCTAATATCAACAGGCTGCCCGCATTGTAACTCCTTCATCTTGTTAGCTAGTGTTTCTGTGGCAATGCTAAGAAAAAAACGAGAACATAAAAGAACTATCACATAGTGAATGTGGTTACACATGGTTGCATGTACTTAAATACATGGTTGTACTTAAACAGATGGCATGTTAAACTTTCTTGTACTTAAGGACGTTTGAGCAAAAATCTTCTTAAATCTTATATTACAAAAATTATATAACAATATTTAAAGGTTGTAATTAAATATATGGCATGTTACACATGGTTATCCTTAAAAGACGGCATGGTATGCATGCATACTGTTGAGATCAAACCTGATTTATAACTGTCAGGTGATTACTGTTCCAAAAATCGAATAGAATCCTCCCATAAAATTGACAGAAAAACACCAAGGAATTTCTAGAAAGTCAAGATGAAATTAAAAGGGATACTGATTAATCCAACTAAATGAAATAGGCTTTTTGAGAAAATAAAATGGTTAGTAGGTTTTACCATTGCATGAATATTCCTCATCATCTATTAAGTCAGCCAGTTTGTCAGTGTGTCAGTTCATCTGTCTGTCTTTTTATTAGTAATTCAATTAATGATATTAAATCAAAGAATTGGATAAGTACAAGTTAGACAATAGTGTACATTAGTTAAGGGAAACAGTACCCTAGATTAGGCATGGGAAGTGGGGTATAATCTGGTTGAAACTACTTACCGTTGATATGCCTGAGCAACAGCCACTTTCTCGCCTCCCTGAAGACAGGGAAAGTTTTCCGAGCATCGCCCACATTTGCATGTTATAGTCACCTTGTAAAAAAAATCCCTTTTTTAGAAAAAATAATGGAATGGTTGAAATACATTTGTTTTTTAATGTTGAAGGACAGAGAAATATAAAAGAAATGATGAAAAAACTGACCAGTTTTCATCCAGACTTTATGCGGTGCAGCTGTACTTAACATAGGCACATATTGCGCGCATGAGCTATTCTGAAAATTACCTAAATGATATGAAATAGTGAAAGCAACAAAATAGAGGAAGCAAACTCCCACGAATCACTTGATCAATGCACAGAGATGTGTAACATGGTGGCAGCGAATAAGTGAACCGTTTTAAGCTGCTTTAATGCCTGAAGATTTGGACATCATGGCTTCTTTCAACTCTCCGTTTCCGAATCTTAAAACTACAGGCGACGACAAGCATGATATGGAGGTTTACATCGAAGATCTAGTAGATTACTGCATTATGCAGAACTGGTTCGACCCAGCGAAGGAAACTGAAGAGCAGAAATGGATTAAACCGGACAAAGCGATGGCCTGTCTTCGAGCATCGCTGTCCCCAGCGGCAAGAGCAATATACAAGTACAGTCTGGGGCTGAGCAGAGCGGATCAACAGAAACCTCATCTAGTTGTGGCTGTGTTGAAAGAATTTTATGGCTCCAGTATCGGGGTTTCTGGCGAACGACAGAAATTTCTTGGCCTCATTCAAGAGGAGAGTGAATCTATTGCTTCGTGGGAAACAAGAGTCCGCAACCAGGGCACACAATGCGAATACAAGAATTTTGCTGATGAGCTCATGAGAGACCAGTTCATCGCTGGTTTAGCGTCCGAAACAATTCGCGTCAAACTGATCGGTAAAGGTCATAGGCATTGAGACGTTGCACAAACAAAGGTCACCTTGAAAGAAGTGGTCGAAGTTGCGAAATGCTTCAAAGCCACTACCTACGCAAATCAATTGATGAAGACTGCTAGAGGCAATCAAGAACAGGTGAACTACACAAGTAAGCCGAAAACTGGAAAGGAAGTTGTACACTGGCCATCGACACCTTGTTATTGGTGTAATGGTAGCTATCAACAACCTCGCCAACAGCATTGCCCCGCGTACGGCAAGAGATGCAATATATTACCGTGTCAAGAAAACAAACTTTTACCGTGTCAAGATAACAAAGCTTTACCGTGTCAAGATAACAAAGCTTTACCGTGTCAAGAAAACAAAGCTTTACCGTGTTAAGAAAACAAAGCTTTTGCGTGTTAAGCAGGTAAGAACAATAGTGACTAACACGGAACACGGTAACTTTTGTTTTTCTTTTTAAATATGCGCATATCAGAACTCTTGACACGATTTGCGTGTCGTGTCACAGCGTGCTAACGTACCGTGTGCGTGTCATCACCTTAGTACATGAAATCCTGTGGAGGGTCACATATTATGTGGAATCATGGGCCATTTCTTTCGTGCTTCCAAAAGCAGAGCAAATCATCTGAGACCGCCGCATCAACAATCTAACTTAGTCGAAAGCGAACTGAGCGAAGAGGCTTTTGCGATGGATGCCGAAAAGACAGCGTGGTCTGACAAGAGACTTGGAAGAAAATTCGTCGCTCATCTTCACTTGGTACACGGTGGCAAAACAAAAGTTGTACGAGCACAGATTGATTCCGCATCTACATGCAATACCATGCCTCAAAGTTTGTTACGAGAGCTGTTTCCCGGCGCCAAGATTGCGAAGACAAAGGCCACAATCAGCATGTATGGAGACCAGACTTTGCGCCCAATGGGTCAGGTGACACTGCTGCGAAAGAAAAGGGAACTACACATCTTAGAGTTCCTAGTAGTTGACATCCCACAAGGAAAACCACCAATTCTCAGTGGTCGAGATGCACAGGCCCTACACTATTTAAGGATCTATGCAGATGAAATTCACGTGGTTGATGGAGAGGGCGCCGACAGTAAGACAGCAACACCCCGTTTACCTCTCCAGCCGGGAGCGATTACAAAGGAAGATGTCCTAGAACACTACAGCAGTGTGTTCAAACCAGGCCGGGGAAAGCCCCTTGGCAGCCCCTTACACATCGAAATGGACCCTGATGTCACCCCCGTCCACGCCCCAAGGCGTCGTGTTCCAGTGGTCAAACTTGACAGAGTTGATGACAAACTAAAGAGGCTCTGTGATGACGGAATCATCAGGCCGGTTACAGAACCCACAGAATGGCTCTCCAATATACTGGTCAAAGGAAAACCTAATGGAAAGCTCAGGATATGCATAGACCCAAGCCAGACGATCAATAGGGCGATCAGGAGACCGATATACAACATCCCGACAATCGAAGAGAAGCTACCACTGTTGACAAAGGCCAAAGTATTTACTATTGTGGACGTATCGGAAGCCTTTCACACCATCGTGTTGGATGACGATTCATCACTGCTCACCACATTCCTGGGACACAAACTCACTGACAAGGGTGTGGAGCCTGATCCGTCTAAAGAAATGCCATTAAAGAAATTAAAGGCCATTAAAGAAATGCCAAGACCAACAGACAAAGCTGCTGTTCAACGTTTTCTGGGCATGTGTCAGTACCTCAGCAAATTTTGCCCTAACCTGTCTGAAACTGCACTCCCCCTCAGGGGTTTAACCAAGCAAGACGCAGTGTTTGTATGGTCTAACACACAATGGAGCTCATCGCTTCAGCAACCGTCCTTCAATACTACAATCCGTCTTCTTCTGTAACGCTCCAAGTTGATGCATCAGAGAACGCCATTGTAGGAGTACTCTTGCAGGACAACCAACCAGTGTGCTTTACTTCGCACACTCTTGATGCCACGGAAATAAACTATGCCCAAATCGAGAAAGAATGTCTCGCAATAGTCACCTGCATGAACAAGTGTCATCAATATCTCTACGGCAAGAGCAACATTACAGTTCACACGGATCATCAACCTTTGAAAGCAATTTTCAAGAAGCCTCTGAGCCGGGCCCCACGCAGGTTACAAAGGATGATGTTGAAGCTCCAACAGTACCAATTCACAGTCAGCTATAAGAAAGGAAAGTAACTATACGTAGCAGACACCCTGTTGCGCGCTGCCATAAACGACCCCACTTCAATCGACACTCAGCAAGGCGATGTGTTTCGCCTTGAGCTAGAAGAGGTGGATCTCAAACCAGATCAGGTTACAGCTGACATGCTACAACGCATTAGAAGCGAGACCAGCAAGGACCCTGCCCTGGCAGCTTTGTACGAAACAGTAATGAATGGTTGGCCTGATGAAAGGAAAGAAGTTCCTGAGCCACTTAAGTTGTATTGGAGCTACAGAGACGAAATTTCAGCATACAACGGTGTCCTGTTGAAATCACACCAAGTAATCGTGCCTACTTCATTGAGATCCAAGATGCTACATGTAAAAAAGATCCACAAGGCACACCAGGGCCCTGATAGCAGTATACGACGGGCCCGCGAATCTCTCTTCTGGCCTGGGATGCAAGCTGCAATTCGAGAAACGTGCTTAGCCTGTGGAACTTGTGCTCAGTATCTGGCTGAATGGCCAGTCGAACCCATACTCTCACATGATGTACCTGCATGGCCCTGGTCAAAGATAAGCGTGGACCTGTTCCAGCTCAATGGAACACACTATCTGGTGATGGTAGATCATTACAGCAACTATTTAGAACTGGACTCTTTAAGGAGTACCACAGCCAGCGCCGTCATACAAGCCATGAAACGAAATTTTGCCCGTCATGGCATCCCAGATGAGTGCATTAGCGACAATGGGCCGCAATTTGATAGCCATGCGTATTCGCGATTCGCCCGGGATTACGGTTTTAACCTTTTCAAGTCATCTCCATATCACAGCCGTGGTAATGGTAAAGCAGAATCCGCTGTAAAAATTGCCAAGAATATGTTAAAACCCGTATCTCGCCCTACTGACCTATAGAAACACTCCTCGGCAAGGACACGTGTATTCACCTGCTCAGAGACTGATGTCCCAAAGGTTGCATGACCTCATTCCTATGGCTACAAGTCAACTTCGACCGCAAACAGCCTTGCCAAGCTTGGTGGTACAGAATAGTGTAGGAAGGAGACAGCGATCGAAAATGCAGTATGACAAGAAGACATCAACGCTACAGAGGGAGTTCTCACCAGGAGAGAGAGTATTTGTGAAACCCAACCCTAAGAACAAACACAAACCATGGATTCACGGCGAAGTAGTTGGCAACCCTGCTCCAACGGCTTGCCTGGTAAACACCCGTTGGGGCCGATTCGTCGAAATCACAGTCAGATCAGGAAGGCCCGCATGGAGCCTGCACACCGCTACTATCAGACAGAGCCGGTCGACTTGGAAACTGCATCTTTACCTGGGGCAGGTGACATGCCAGTGGATCAAAACCAAGAGCCAACTCAACCAATCGCAGAAGAAAACCAACAGTCGGACCAACCAAACGCGGAAGAAAACCAACAGTTGGACCAACCAGTCGAAGAGCAAAACCAACAGGCGGATCAAGCAAAACCGGGTATGCCGGATCCAGGACCCACACAATCGAGTGTCACACAACGGAGATCGACAAGGCGCAGAAACATGCCTTCTAGGTTTAAGGACTATGTTACGAACATTGTGCACTCTCTTAGACCAGTTTAATGAACATTGACATTGACCAAAATTTGATCGAACATTAACATTGACCAAACATCTCGCCGTTACTTTATGTTGTTGTTGTTAGTTTTGTTTGTCTGTCAAAAGGGGAAGGGTGTTGCACATGTATAATATGCATATCTAATCAGATGCACCGCCACATTTCTTTCACAATGGCACGCACTATCACTATCACTTGCACTGTACACATGTAAATACGTTAGTTTCTTGCATAATAAATCACTTGATCAATTGCACACAGATAACAATATAATACTATAAGTAATAAGTAATAATAAGTAATAAGTAACAATACAATATGTTCATCCATATGTACTTCTGGAAATTGATACTTCTGGTTTAAGATTAGGACATTGTATGTGTACCGGCATTTACTGTCAATCAAGTAAGATTACATTTGCTTCTCTTAAAATGGAGTATTTGTTTTGAGTACTTTAACACTTTATTCAATCCATGTCGAGTGGTTAAACTTTAAACCAGCTTTCATTCATTGTAACTTAGGATATATCTTTTTATCTTGAGAAAATGAGCGGGAGATCTGTATGGGCGTTTACAATGGCTCGCCTTCGGCTCGCCATTGTAAACGCCCATACAGATCGGACGCGAATATTTTATCCTACTTGTGAAATGAAAACAATGAATTGAATGCAAAGTATTGTTATGCGATTCGGTAATTGGACATACATGCCAAAATGCTGTACGTCCCACAGGAGAGAGTGCATGGGACAATAATAGAACTATTAATAATTTTCAGTCACTGCCAAACCGTATGGCAACAGCTCGTTTTTGTCCTCCGAAAACTGAAGAGGAAGAAATGTCCTTACTGTCTGAAACAGTACTTACAAATACCAAATACAATACAAAATGGGTGGTGAACGTTTTTACTGCCTGGCAGAATATGAGAATGAACAGAAAAGGTCAGTTGGAACGGACTTGAGTCAACCAATGTCGAGGATCTGTCAGTCCCGCTGGAGCACATGTCCACAAACAGTTTAAACTTCTGGCTCAGCAAATTCATCTGTGAAGTGGCGAAGCAAACTGGGGAATGCTGCCGTCCTAAAACGCTGTACCTACTTGTTTGTGGCATTAATCGCCATTTGGGAAATGTATAGGGGGAAATGGCGTTTAACATACTGGAGAAAAGTGATAGGAGGTAAAACGACATTGTTTGAAGCAATATTTCATCACATTTTGTGTTTATTTGTATGTTCCGAGAGTAAAGCTGACGGGTAAATGAAATTAAATTCTATGACGAAAATATGTCCATTGTGTTTTTCGTTTTAATCAGTAGAGATCTGTATCAAAAGTTAATGAATACTAATTAGCTGAGCAGGAGTTTGTATCAAAAGTTAATTCTACTGTTTAATAATTCATCAACCCCAGCCTTTCCCTGCTACCTATTCAATCCCTCCCCGTGCTTTCAGACAGTTGATTTGTATTGGGGTTTACAGTTGAGTACATGTGATCTGAATACTGTGCTGGGATTGGTTTGTGCCCTCATGAATAATTAAATGAATTTTACAAAGATTATTATAATTATTATTATTCAGCTTTGCCACAAAACACAGCAACACAACGCAAAAATTTTGCCTGTTTTGTCCAATCATGTGATCAATAATTTGTACTTTCCTTTAAAATGCGGAATTTACCACCATCACTGGATGTATGTCATGTAGAGCTACTGATATTGAGAGCTTTATGACCATATATATTTGGGCAATGTATCGGTGTGGAAAACAATAATAAAAAGAAGATTCTCGCATTTATGCAGCAACTGAAGGAGTTGCAATTAGACAATCACCATTCAGGCCTTGATGGGATTCAACCCATGACCTTTGCAATTCTTGTACAAATGCTCCACCACTGAGCTACAAGGCCAGATGAAATTTATAAAACTCACAATTGACGAAGCTCCCGTCTGGCCTTGTAGCCCAGTGATAGAGCATTTGCATTGGTTTGAAGCCTGAGAAAAGAAATTATAGTGAGTATGTCCTGACTTTATGTGGTAAAATTACGTGGCAAGATAAAAACATACCCTAGCTTGACATGGCAATGCTGGACATTCCTCGCCAGGGTGACAAGGAGCAGCACATGGATGGCCACATGCCTTACGTTTAAGCTCACATGGCTGAACACATGATTCTTCAGCTCCTAAGCATGGCGGCTGAAAAAATATTAAGACATGTTGATTGAAGACGAAAACAAACAATTATTTAGCTTCAAGTATGTTAAGTTTAGATGGAAAAAAAAAGTTTAGATGATGTTCAAAATGAAAGCAAAGTTGGACAATTTAGTCTCATTTTATTGTTCTGATTCTAAAATTAATGGAGGCATACTATTTAACAAATCACCTTATGACAAATCTTTGTACACTTATGCCCACACTTAAAGAGTTTTCCACAAACATGTCCACAAGATACATCATTCACATGGCATGGAATGTTGTGACGTACCTTCAGCATTAAAAAAGAAAATAGTCAATGAGTTAAATAATTATGTAATTTAATTTTCATACAGGTATTTAGCAATGTTTAATACATTATATTATTACTCATGCGCAAAGCGGCATGAGTTAAAATTCGCACTCCGTTTTTCTTCGTATCTTTTGTGTCACGATTTTGCATGCAAATTTATGCACGCATATTTTAGTGTACGCGAACTCGCCCCTGCCTCCCCTAGAAAGTTATTTTGTCCCCTATTGTTATAAAAGGCTCGAGGAAGGTTTAAACCAATCAGAATCCGTCTACTGAGCACATGTCTGGGTTTTAGGGGGGGACTACAGAGAACCAGTTTGTCACTCGAAGACTTTCAGATTTCAAACAAATATGGCCTCTTCTGTACTCTACACTTCAATTTTTCAGACGTTCATTTTCCATTACCAAAATGTAAACACGCCTTTTCAGACTTCGAAATGGAAAGAAAAAGACCTTAAGACGATTTGTATTCCTCTGAAGTAGCGGTTAGAGAACTGAAAGCGATGGAATCTTCCAATGAGAATCAGCATTCATTTACCACAAAGTGGGACATCATTGGGCCATTCCATTTAATATCCGCACCCCCCCTATTGACGTATAAGGAAATCCTGGGGGGGGGGGGTTTACTTGCGTCGGCATCCTTTGATCTTCAAAAATTTCCCAAGGGGGGAACAGAAAAATCTGCTATTTCTAAGGGGAGTGGTCTGTCGGCACTTAGAAACAGAGCAGCCCGTGTTTTGACCTATTCAGACTATGACGTAGATGCTGGTAATCTATTAGAACTCCTAGGATGGAAAAATCTTGCTTGCCAGCAACAAATTCAAAGAGCTACGATGGTTTATAGGTCTCTACACGGGTTGGCTCCAAACTATCTAAGTTCTAAATTTGAGAAGCGAGAAATTAGTTACAACCTAAGGGACTCTGAGGATAAACTTAATGTTCCATTGCCGCGCACAAACTATTATAAAAATAGTTTCAGTTATAGTGGCGCCATGCTCTGGAACAGCCTTTCTCATAATGTAAGGAAAGCTGAGTCCCTTGGGCAATTTAAACGACTTCTCAAAGAGGAACTATAAGGCACGGCATTCGTGGAAAGCAGCTTTTTATTATTTATTAAATTCTTCATATATAGATATTTTTTAATATTAGTTTATTGCTTTGTGTTAGTATTATAATGATTTTTAGCTGACGAATTTTTACCGTGTTTAAATAAAGATTATCTATCTATCTATCTATCTATCTATCTAGATCTTTTTTTTTCCTTAGGGGGGAGGATGTTGCCTTAGCGGGGGGATGTTGAGTGAATACCTCAATAGGGGGGGGGGGTGCGGATATAAAATGGAATGGCCCATTGTCTTCCTTCGAAGCATGAAGCGGCAGACTTTACTAAGAATTTTCAAGCTTTCCTGGAAAACTACGGTAAAGAAAATAACATTTTTTAATGTTCATTTACTTTGTAAGAAACATTTCATAGACTGTCCGTGTTATTAGTGGTTATTCAGAAATATTTAGAAAACTCGTGATCGGCCACACGAGAAATTCTTCAACATGTGCTCAGTAAACAAATTTACTTGCGTTGCTGACACGATTTTCTCGATGCGATAATTTAACGCGTTTTGCTCTTGAGACTAAACTTATAGATACATGTATTTGAATAAAACTTTCAACTGAGAGAATTCGTTGTCCTTTTTCCTGTGTAAAGGCAAATTGCAATTAAACTTGTTCAAATGTTTTCTTCGCAAAGCCAATAATCACGGTGAAGGCACACTTGTAAATATAATTAAGCTGCTTTCTGAAATAAAGTTTGCTTTCAAGATTTTTTGATTCGCGAAACCATTATGCGAATCATCTTTACGGATAAGAATGGCATTCTATATACACAGGAAAAATCGGAAATTTTAGAAAACACTAGATATAATAAAGCGTTTAACTCTTTTATTCAAGGGAAAGACATTTTCATTCAAGGAAATATGAGTTTCATTAAAACGTTTTGACCTTTAGAACAAATATTTTGGATTCATGATCATGAAAACACAGTGTGCGATCGAATTACATTTCACACAAAATTTGCATATATGAAAGAAGTGTATATTCGACAACACTTTGAAGAAACTGCGAAGCCTGGAAAAAACTAATACATGGCAAAATCAAAGTAGTTATTTAAAGAACTACCTTTATAGAAAATTTCATTTCGATTTGGTCTTGAAGAAATGAAACGCAATATTTATTTCTATTAAAATGTTTCACCAATTTATAGCACTCATCAACAGTTTTGACATTATAAAAGCAGAATCTCCTGAATCCGATTACATGTATTTTTTTCATTACCTGCAAATTTAGGGGTTTCAAAAATTTATTGGAAATCCGGGCAGGCCAGGAAATCCGGGCGGAGGGGGAGGGGTCAAACAATCTTGCCATCCGTCGGTGGGGGGGGGGGGGGAATAATTCACGGTTTGGGAAGTATTAGACTAGTGCGGGTTTGATTGGAAACATAAGCTCCTGCAGGAGCCTATTAGGCTCCTGGCTCCTGTTCGAGAATCAATAAATTAAATATTCAAAGCGAGTACAGAAAAATTGGTAGCTTCAATCAACGTGTCTTGAGTGATGGTGCAATGTGTGTCACGCAAAATTCGTTCAGGGGAGAGGGGTGCGTGACCCGTTTAAAATAAACCATAAAACTTTCTTACACAAGCGCATGAGTATAGGCTACTGGTAGCTTCTTGTTAGACAATACTACAAGGTGAAAGAAGTTGTGAACTTACCTCATGTTCTCCCATGCACTTTTTCTTTGTCAAAATTGTACAAGGAGGGCACACTTCCTCACTATGACAACTATGATTTACTGTGTAAAGTAAAGTGATCACATTTAACATTAAAGAAGTTGAAAGATTGACTTATTCATTAAAGTAGATTTAAAATTAATGTTTATGCTTGATATTTCCCACCACCAGTGATGATAAAATATGTGGTGGTATGATATACAATAAAACAATTTTATACATTAAAACACTACAGGTGTGTTCGAATGGCCTTATTCCAAGTAAGACAAAATGAAATTGAGTTTCCTGTGTCCAATACGGTTATCAGATATAACAGTTTAAATATGTGTACGTATATAGAAACTATACACTCAAACCACCAAGTGTGACCTCTCATACAATAAAAGCGACCACTTTTTCAAAAGTACCAAAATTTTCCTAGTCGAACAAATCATTATATATAGATGAAACATGTAATTGGCAACCAATTAACTCTTGTAGTGAAGTGCCAGCAAATGCAACCACTTTCAATGCCACAGTGACCATTTGCAAAATGATATTCCAATGTCACTACAGGCGCAAAATGGATGTAATGCAATATAACACTGATAAAAAAAATTGTGCATCAGAACTTCCAGGTAATACTGAATACAATATTTTGCATTAATACACAGCCGATGCTTTGTGCACTGAAATTGCTACAAGTGTATACATGTATGACTGAATAAGTAAAGCTATTGTAGTTTGACCTCTTGTAAGTGGCCACCTTGGCTTAGGAGGTTGGGTGGTCACTTACAGGAGGTTTGACTGTATTTCATTTGTTCTTATTCCAGAATAATGATGAAAATCAAATGAACACAAATAATTTTATTAGTCAGCAGATATGGACTAAGCAATGTAACAATTACAATGTAGCAATGTTACTTAAAGGTCCCTGCTTGAGGCACCAAACCAGTTGGTGTTGGTTCTGATAATTTATCACCACAACTACCTATAACATATATGTAATTATCTTAAATTGGAAGGTGACATTTGGACCGTCCCAAGGGGCGTATGTTTTCTACATTAGGAGCTCCTTCGTTTTATGCTGCTGCCCCCACACTGTGGAACAGCCTTCCAGCAAATATTCGAACAACGACATCACTTAGCATTTTTAAGAAAAAACTCAAGACATATTTTTTTAATTTAGCCTACAACGAGTAATATTTTGGGAGTGGTCAATTGTGCATTTTTAGTATTTAATTATTATTAATCAGGATTAATTATTATTAGTATAAAACTCGTGTAAAATTAGTATTAATTAGGATTAAATTATAATTAGTATAAAATTTGTGTAAAGCGCTTTTGATCATTTTAATGTTAAAAGGCGCTATATTAAGTGAATAAATTATTATTATTATTATTATTATTATTATTATGACATTTGCCAAAGCTCGAACACATGTAAGCACCTGTCTTGATTTTGCCTCACATGGCAATGTCGTGAAACATTCTAATAGGTAGCTCCCTACTTCAAAAGTTGTGGAAACACTTGTAGTGGCCTAGATCAATGGCAACTGAACAAAACATTTAAGGAACAGCTGTTGGAGAAGAATGGGCATCAGAAAAAAATGCCTGAGGCGAGAGAAACAATCATATGATTTGCACACTTTGTTACATGTACATGTATATTGAATAGAGTTAAAACTTTCTTGTGATTTCCAGACGAGAAGGACACAGGGAAGTGAATGAGATGTATACTGTAGTGGATCTCACTTGGATGTGAACATGCATGAGTTCTGGAGCAAGGCTTGTTGCACTCAGGAGGCTGTGTTCCACAAGGAATGGGTGGGTACAGAACTGCTGCTCCACAGTGGCAAGTCAACTCGTCAAACCCTATACAGTCAAAAATAAAGTAAACAATCATAAAATGCCTTTGGTGAAAAACCTATCCATACAATAGTATTTACCGAGAGCATTAACTCTGCAAAACTAAGGGTTGCATAAGATGAAAAAATGAAAAACAAAAACAAAACTACTAAAGATAGTTTAAAGTGACTTGTAAATTCAACCATGATACCTTTAACAATGGCAAGTGTTTCTCCTTCTCCCCTAATGTTGTTTTGCCATGAAAAAGAAACAATGTGAATCGCTTGACCTTAGAAAACCTTGAATGAGGGCAACAGGTGTAGATCTCTGCTATTGTTTGTACTTCCATTATGATAGATAAGAAAAATGGAGAAATATGTGCATGTGTTGCAATTGTTTCAATAAGTTTTGTCTAAGGTTTTGGCTGCAAGAAAATTACCGCTGCAATGTTTATACATGTAATAACCAGTGTGAACAAGGTTTTCATAACTGACCTGACATTAGACATGGTGGGCAGTAACCAGGGTGACAAGGCTCCAAACACTTGTGGTATCCACAACGTAGCTTTTTTCCACAAACAAATTCACATCTGTGCTCTTCATCCTGTAGTAAAACACGGATACAAATGAGGATTATCATAATCAAAGGAATTGGAGCAGAGAGGGTTAACTTAATCCATTAAATTAAAAAAAAAATGAACGTCAAGCGAGCACGATATATGTGCATTAAATTGCCTAAGTTTAATTAGCATACATGTAGCTGGGACATGGTCGGGTACCCCTATTTATAATCACATAATGATATCCACAAAGACGTAAAATAAAAAAATAAAAACAAGTTTTACTGATGCAACAAAATTGTTTAATTTAACAAAAAAACAAGTAGCTGGTTAGGGCTTTACAAGCAGGCCGTTTGGTCCCATACTTAGTTTGGGCTAGCGGCCGAGGAACTCTTTATTATAGAATAGTTAATTTATGGAAGTCTATCAAAATGTGCAATTCAGTAACTGTTTTAAAATAATTATGAATTACTAATTAAAAACGAATTATGGAACTCTGAAGAACTTTATTTGTGTTATTTTATTGTAATTAGTAGTCAATAGTGTATATAAACATAATCTTGAAAAGCCCGTTTGGAAAAATCAATAAAGTATGTATGTATGTATGTATGCATGCATGCATGCATGCGTGCGTGTTTGTATGTATGTATGTATTTATGTATGTATGTATGATGGCAGACTAGTCATTTGTAAAAGTTCAAGTGTCTATGAAATGTAATTTTATCTTCTTTTTTCTGTAGTTTATTATGTCCAAGGAACGAAAATAATAATTATTTTGGATCGATTTGGCTGTCTACATCCAAAAGACCTCAACAAGAACATTAAAAGAAACCAGTACTACTCAAAGACAATTGATGAGGTAGCTGCTGAGCTACATGGCTCAAAATACTTCGCACTCGTTGATGCCAAGTCAGGCTACTGGATGGTGGCATGTGACAGCTCACTCGTGATGACCTTTAACACACCGTGGGGGGAATACAAGTGGCTGAGACTCCCATTTGGCCTGAAAGTCAGCTCAGAAGTGTTCCAGGAAAGATTGAATGCAGTCCTGAAGGACGTGGAAGGAGTCATTGGATGTGTTGACAACATACATGTATTAACGAGAGGTGCAGATTCTAGGGATCACGATATGATATGAAGCTACTCATGCTACTTGAGGCAGCAAGGATGAATGGTATAAAGTTCAATCCGAAGAAACTGCAGTTCAAGACCACCAAGTGTGATTTCTTTGGACAGACGCTGACACCAGAAGGCATGAAGGTTGATGATCGAAAGGTGGAAGCCATCATGCAGATGCAAGCACCAAAAGACAAGAGAGGTCTTCAGAGTTTCCAGGGCATGGTTAATTATTTGAAGCGCTACTCAGTCAAGCTGACGAGGCTCTCAGAACCACTCAAGCCACTATTGTGAGAGGGTACCGAGTGGAGTTGGGATTCCAGAGAGCAGAATATTTGAAAGACCTTCATGATGGTCACTTGGGGGAGGAGAAAACTCTGTTAAGGGCGCATGAGACAATGTTTTGGCCAGGAATCTCAGACGATATAAGAAATACAGTTAAAGCATGTGACATTTGTCAGAAACACAAGCCAGCTCAACAGAAGGAACCCCTCCTATCACATAATGTGCCTAATACGCCATGGGTCAAGCTAGGTCTTGACATATTTGAACATCGTTCTCTCCACTACCTACTAGTTGCAGATTACTTCAGCAGATTTTTCTGTTGTCAAGAACCTGACTAACCAGACGTCAGGTCACGTAATCAGTCTGCTCATGACAATATTTGTAGAATATGGGATACCAGCAACGGTGTGCACAGATCAAGGAACTCAGTTCACGTCCCAAGAATTCAAAGAATTTTCCCTCCAGTACAGGTTCCAAGTGCAGCACTCAAGCCCGAGGTATCCTCAATCGAATGGTTTCATTGAAGCCATGGTTAAATTGGTGAAGATCATTATGGAGAAGGCAGAAGAGTCAGGATCTGATCCACATCTTGCAATGCTGATTTACCGAGCCACACCAGTCAGACCAGGCCAATTAAGTCCAGCAGAGTTGCTCACTCAACGCAAGTACAGAGCGCTCCTGCAAATCCATCAGTGTCTGCATCCCAATCTGGAGATCAGTAGGGAAGCGCAGATAGCACAGAAACAGATCCAAGCTGATCACTACAATCAGACAGCCAAGCAGCTCCAGGATCAAAAGCAATTTCAAAGTGTTTGTTTCCAGTTAGATCCAAAACAATCAACTTGGCAGAAAGCCACAGTAATCCAACAGCCGACCGAAAGGTCACCTAAGAGTTATCTAGTGCAGACAGAATCTGGTGCAAGGTATCTCAGAAATCGTTGCCATGTACGCCCAGCGATCCTGAACTAACCACAAGATTCAAGTTAGGCACCAGTCATTCCAGCAGAACCAGTGTTGCCAACACCACCTGCTCCAGTCAAACATCCCAGTTCAACTCAAGTGGATAACTGACCAACCAACCACAGCCAACTCAGTGTGTGTCAGAACACACCCACTCCGGTATTGGAACATCTCATTCTCGTCCCCAGAGCCCCCGTTTTGTTTGGTCAGCGGAAAAAGCGAAGGCTCTGGGACCAAAGCCTTCTGGATGTCGTAAAATCCACGACATCTGTTAGCGCATGTCTAATGCATTAATGTACTATTGCGCTTGCTCAGTACCAGAAACTAGAAATTATAAAACCTTTTGCATGTGCATTCTCGCGCCCAGAGCTCTCGTTTCGTTTGGTTGAGCTCTGGAGACGAGAATGTTGTGTGTGTGGAATGGCGTTCGAAAGGACTGCACAACTACAGGAAAGCATCGCACTGAAAAAAAAAGAAGAAAAGCTTTAAGTGCTGCTGTTATTAAGAAGAAATATTGTCTTTGTATTTTGCCTACTGGTTTTAGAAAATCCTCGATAAGTCAACCGATTTCTTTCGTTTGGGAGCTGTGTATTTATCGTTTCGCCACTGAACGCTATCATATATCCCACCAAATCAGTTGATGCGACAGCTGAGTTTGTTGATGGACACGCTGTGGTCATTAATTAGGCTTATTTGATCGAACAGTGGTAAGAAATATCGAGGAATTTTTGTTTTGCATTCGTTTCATGTTATTTTAATTGGGCTTCAAGTGACCTTCATTTCCCTAGATTTGTATTTCAAGTTGTAGCAAAGAGTACTACCTAAATTTAATTACCAATAAAGAAAATATAACTTGCTTATGAGAGTGCTGATAGCATTGTTGTGTTTTTGTTATTTAAAATGGGTAACCTAGTGGTAATATTTCTTTTCACCCTTGGGCTTTCTTTAGGATTTCTGCCTCTCTTTACTCGTCCCTGTAGCAAGCAACATACTTCTTTAATATTCGTGGCCACTTATAGCTTCGTCTTCCAAGACACATACTGATTATTTTCAGAAACGAATCGCTCATATTTAGCGATAATCAGATCCCGTTATACTTTGAAATTTAGCAGCCGTATCTTTACCTGCTAAACTAAACAAAACTGGGTGACATTGGTCGTTAAAACGTTGGTTTTGTTGATGTAGTCATCATAGTCAACATTTGAAATTCAACTGGAAGTAAAACCTTATGCGTAGAAGGGTAAAATTTTTTACCTTGTTGCGCATTAATTTTTAAATGGCCAATCAAAAAAATCAAATTTTTGTCCATTACCAGAGCTACACGAGACGCAATTTAAAAAAAACCGTGGAGCTCTGAGGACGAGAATGGGAGCATCTCGACCACGACGAAATGTCAGACCCCAAAGAGACTGATTGAAGAAATCTAGAGACTCTAACCAACTTTAAATTAAGCCTTAAGTTGTTTTTGCTCAAATTTTCGATTCGTGTATAAATTATTTAGTTAAACAAAAGTTAATAGAATAAACTGGTTGTGAAACTCAGTCAGTCCTTTGTTATATGTTTTTGTTCTCCGTTTCTTTTGTTCGTTTGCCTTGACCCTGCACAAAACACAAAAGGTATTGAAATGCATATGAGCAACTGACCAGAAGAAACATTTGGGTTCACACCTTAAACAAAACAATGTGCAGGGTCACGGTTCGTTCAACATAAAACAAAGTAGCTTTGTACACTCTTTTTGAAATTTATTGAGCTTCATAACCAGTTTGTTCTATTAACTATGGTTAAACTTTATAGGATTGTTTCAAAGCAAGGATATAGCGATCTTTAAAGAAAGGGGGATGTTGTAACATCAAATTACATGTGATTATTCTTTCTTAAAGTCGTATTGTTACGTTATCAATAAGAAACACATTGCACCTTTTCCTCTACTGTCATAAATATCCTGAAGATCGCGTTTCAATCGTTCAAAATTATTCTTTTAGTTCAGATTCGATGCTTTGAAGTTCATTACTGTTAGTAATCAATGCATTGATTTCATCCAAGTGGTTCTGAATGACTTTTTTCACATTCCTACTCTGCTTGGCTTTGTTTTCTGAATAAGGAATTGTTAGGCTTCTCTTGTAATATCAAATTACATGCGATTATTCTTTCTTAAAGTCATATTGTTGCGTTATCAATAAGGAACACATCCCATTATGCTAAACGAACTTGTATTGTTATCTTTTCAATGAGGAACATTCCAGAACTCTACTGTTTTCATGAAGAATGCATGTACAGCATTCTTTGCCAGGTATATGTGTAACGTTTTGCAGAATAATTTAGCTAAGATACTCAAATAGGTTCCGTTCAGATTTTCAGTTAGTTCTTCGCCCCGAAAGCAGTGACATTAAAAAAGGTTTGCACAAAAAAGCACAGTTGCCACGTTCAATATTTTTCTACACTACCGCAGACGAAGAAGCATGTGGAAACAGCTTCTTATTTCCATTTTGATTAATTACCATTTGAGTCTTGTCCTCAATGTCGAGATATCTTCCTTTTATTTTTGGGTAATTGTCTGATTAAATTTACATTAGTTCTCGTCCTCGAGCAAGGAAATGTTAAATTTCCATAGGCCAGGGCCATGACTACGATTGCTAATTTTTAATTTTAGTCAGACTGCTTTGTGATCAGGAGCAATAGAGATTCTTGAGTCAATAGCAAAAACGAAATTAGTAATGGAATTTGACACCAGAAAAGTCTATTCTTGATTGAACTTTTAGATATTTGGATTCATATGTAGGACTTTTTTTTGAAGGGTTCTTTTTTCTAAATACATCAGATAGATTCAATTTTTTCCATCACTAGTAGCACTTTGTCACGATAGGTTGATGGTTTCCACTGCGCGTCATCTTTTTTGTCAATACATTGCAGAGTTACATTCCTGCAGTCACCGCCAATAATTACATTATCAATTTCGACTTTGCTTAACAATATCTCTATCTCATTTAACCTTTGGATAAACTTGTCTTGTTGTGCCGGGTTGTTAGGGGCATAAATGTTACAAATAGAAAGTTTAACCTTTTGGATAATCAAGTTGATTATTACCATCCTGCCTTCCGGATCACTGTAATAGCTTGCGACGGACAGATCATATGAAGGGTTAACTAAAATACAAACTCCTTTCTGATGATTGGTCCCATGGGAGAAAAAAATACCACCTCCCCATTCAATTTACCACAATGCTTCATCTTTTGGTTCAGAATATGTTTCTTGTAGGAGATAAAATAAACATTTTTGGTTTTTCAAATAACTAAAAATACTTCTTCTTTTAGGTTGGCTTTTTAGGTCTCTAACATTCAAAGAAAGTAAACTGCACTTAGACAGATCAAACATGTCAGAGAAATCACAAAATTATATCAATACAGAACACTCAGATACACACACATGTAAAAAAATTGATAACAGTATCCGAAAGCTAGAGGTCAGAACAGCTTTCCAAAGAAGCTCAATACAGAGGGATACATAAGTGCTAGGATGACAAGCAGTAAACAGAAATAACCCTTTTAGCTTTTCTCTAGTAAACCAGTAAAAATTAATTGAAGACTAACTAATTGTTTAGATTATTTAAACTTATCTAGATCATCTTCTTCGCAGATTAGGATGGTTTTGGTACCTTCAGCTATACGTAGAAAGATTTTACCATCCATTGTCCAGACTCGATGGTAGGATTTTTCCTTTTTAAGCTTGCAAACTTTAGCCAGAAGCTCCTTTCTTCTCGCAGTGAGGTTTTCATTAATGAAAATAGAATGGGAGCCTTCAAGTGATCCAGGTAGGATACTGTGTAAGCGATGAACAATGACGATATCCTGGCTGTGAATATCAACATCTAATTGAGTCACAATCAATATGATTACATCTTTTAAATTTTCTTCGCGTTTTTCTGGAATTCCATCAGATCGTAGATCCTATCTTGTAGTTGATTAATGTAGTTTTTGTGATCTTTTAAGTCTTTCTCATACTTTTTAACTATAGTTGCAATGTTGTCGATCGTTTGCTTTAGACTGGCGATCTGAGTGTCGCTGACTTGTAAAGAAGATTTCAAATCTTCAACATCTTTCCTCAGATCCAGATTTTCAGCTAAAATTTCGCTCACATCAGTTTCAATTTCGCAAAGAATGTTCCACATATCATTCTTTGATTTAACACATTTATCTGCCAAGGTATCTTCGTCCGAGGGAAGCGGGGAAGCCGCTTGAAGCCCACTCATGTCTTCACTTGGTACTTGTGGTCGTTTCGAAGCAGGAGAAGAACTCGCACTGGACACACTGCTCAATTCGCTCCATTGGCGACGCTGGGAAGATGATCCACTTGTCATCTTGCTATTTTAAGCTCACTTAAGAAGCCAGTTGAGCATTCTATTGGGGAATCTTTCCTCCTTAGCAAGAAACGTGGTCCGCCATGTTAGGCTTCTCATGCCAGTCCCCCCTTGTCTGAGAAGACAAGATGTTTTCTTCATTTCCCAGAGAACCGCTTTTAATCAGGATGTATCTTTATGGTTTATACTTTTTACCCGACAACTCTTTTTCAATCAGGTGTATATACACATACCGTTTTAAAAAACGTTTCCATACAGAGAAGTATATTGATAGATATATACTTTTGTTGTCTAATCACTCTGCAGTGAAACGAAAACAAAATAATTTCTAACTTAGTACAAGTAATAAAACCAGACGTACAGGAGGGGGCATCTCGTTTATTGATCACGCATAAACGGCCTTAAACATAGCTGAATACAACTATCATAGTAAACCTTAATCAGACATAATACAAAAATTTACTAAAGTAACATTTTTAGATTAAATAGGACCAAAAAACGGAGATGCCGTCAAATGACAACTCCTAACTGACAAACTCCTTAAATATTCAATTCGTAACATGATTACGTAACCTACATACCAACAAATCTACATACCAATCCACAGCTATCTTACAATAACAACGTGGAAAATTACATTTGTTTACATGCACGTGCACACATGTCCATAACAGCAGTTTGCCTCCACTATGACTGTTTCAGTTGAATAATGAGAATTACAACGCCAGTTGGGGATGGCTTTCAAGAAAGGTTTAGTTCATGCCAGATCAACTTAACATAGCGTTATTGACTTATCTGTCTGACGGCTTAAGAAGTGTGCATCACATGAAAAAGTAACTGTGACTAATAACATTTGGCACTGCATAAAAACTGAAGTGTGAGTTATGACATTTGTCACATGGTATACTTAAAGTTAGCATGATTCCTTAGTTTTGCCATGTGGTCTGAATGCAAGTCATCACTTTTGACATGTGATTAAAAAGAAAGCATGACTCAATTTCATTAATTTGACACAGTAATGTCCAATATAGATGCACTGATACAATCTGTCAGATCAATCATATGATACATGTATATACAGTCTGACAGACAGAAAAAGCAGTCGTCGATTCGTCGATAGTCTGATAAATGTGTGTATCTATTTGTTGACGATCTGTACAGTTTGTGCATATCGTAAAAAAGAGAGTGTGAATTGCAATGAAACATGAATGTATGCTTCGTTCTATAAGCACGTGCATGGCGTGAATGCTACAGTTGCTTGAACATTAAAGTCCGAAGCAGCAGGCTATACATGAATGTATACCTCCACGTTTCTAAACGTGTATGCATGGAAATGTACCGTTGAAAGAGGCAGTCAGGCTTGTAACAACCAGTCTGAATTTGAAAACTGTAGTTTTAATGCAGCCAAAAACCGAACTACATGTGCGATGGCGTGAGCAACGTATCACGCATGCGCAAGCTATAAACTTATAGGAATGGACTGGACTGGACTGGATATTACATCTCTCCTTTTTTTTCGAATAGTCCCCTAATTCCTGAATCAAAATATCTACTGAAACTTAAAACATGCAATTGTCCTTAATTCAACTGGAAAATATCAACAACTGTTCAGACAACAGTCTTTGTTCATATAACATAGTCTTTCAAATATCAAGGCTGTCGCTTGTCTCTTCTCGGTCTGGTGGTAGCTGCTGGTGTCACTGTTGGTCTCCCCTATCCCAAACTGGTGCTAGTTGTTTCTGGGTCTTGGTTTTCGTTGGTCATCATTTCCGGTAAGTTTGAACTTGGATATGCATTGAGGACTGTCTCTCTCCACTCCCCTAGGTTTGATTCTTCCTCTTGATTTCCCAGTTCTTTGTCACCATTGTCTTGCATCAATGTATTGGCAAGCTTGAACTGATTTGCATCCTGGTATACCTCTCGTCCATCTATTATTCTCCTAGCTATGATGCTTGATCCATCTATTCAAACTATAACGTAAAAAGCTGCTTCATAAGCTGTTGACCATTTGTTCTTCTTTCTTTGTTTTAACAGGACATAGTCCCCTTTGATAAAATTGTCTGCCTTCGTGTTCTTGTTTTCAGCATTGTGCTTAATCTTCATCTCTCTTATTGATGGTCACGTCACAAGCGTTTTCTGGGTTGTCTTCCTTTGCTTGGTGATCTAGCTTGATTCTCACCAGTAGCCAGGTGCGGTGTTGACCGATAACTTGTCAACATCTCCTGTTTACCGAGGTGTCATGGCGGTCGGAACTCCGCTCTGATCTTCCTGCCAACTATGGCAGGTTTTTAGTATTTTGAAGACTAAAACCCTCTGGCGTCAACTTGAATCCTTTTGTTGACTTGCAAGAAAGGACTCGTGATAGAGTAAGTTTTTCCCTTAAACCTGAAAATGTTTAAAAGTCAGGAAAAGAAACGAGCATGTGGATCGAGCTCAACCGCAGAAGACGATGATTCAGACACAAATATCCTAGAAAAGTTAACTAGCATCCAAACAAGAATCGAAAATGGATTCTCTAAAATCGACAATGATCGGAGCTCTGAAAAACGAACTTAAAAGCGAAATTCATGCTATTAAATCGGAATTAAGTGAAGCAACGAAGTCGCTGAATGCAGCATGGACAGAAGTGCAATCTCTTAAACAGAAGAACAAGGCTTTACAAGAGCAGTGCGACAGCACCTTAAGAGAGAACAACAATTTAAATGAGGAGATTAGTTCGCTTAAAAATCGTATATCCAACAGGAAGATTACTCTAGACGAGAGAATCTTCGCTTTTACAATATTCCTGAGAATCCTGGAGAGAGCAATGAGGAATGTTCGCGTAAAGTGATGGATGTGCTAGGTGTACTTGGCGCCACTCCTGATGACATAATGTTCCATGCAATACATCGAACTGGGAAACCAAATACTACAACCACTTCGAACGTAGCTGTGAACAACGATGCTTCAACAGAGCCAAGGGAAGGAGCGTATGACAATTCGTCAATACAAAGGGATATTTCTATCAAGATCTGCAGTCAGCAATGTATTCACCTCAGATATTCCATCCTTCCAAATTTTAGCTCTCTGCATTCGCTTTAACTAATGTCTGGCCCTAAAGTGCTTTTAGATGGTGTTGCTACCTCGACAACATTCTAGATGTGACAGTGGTCATTACTAGCTATTTTGGCATATTGGTCTGTGTTATTATCCTTTATCAATGCTCATGGCTGTCATGGTCAGAGGTAATTGTTGTTGCAGTCTAAAGAGGGATTGTTATTTTGCTGGGATGGCAGATGGCCTATGCATTCATTGTAGCTGTTGTTTAATCTGTGTTGTCGTTATGACAATATATTATCATTGCTGTTTTGGCATATCAGTATGTTGCTGTCATGGCAATTTACCCCAAGCTGTGTTGGCCAAAGGGTTACTTCATTCTACTAACATTATGTTATTCCATAGATCACTTGTTGCCGTGTTGGCTACATGGTTCACTGAAGCAGATGATTGTGGAAACGCATGGTGTACTCACAGTTTGTTGTTAATTCCTGTCAGCTGTCAGGGCAATATGTTATTGTTTGTTGATGACGTCACTGAAGTACAAGTGTTCCAGTCACTTTTTCACTCATGGCATAATTTAATTGCAGTGCCTGGCTCTGTTCAGATGGAAGTTAACCTGTCTGTTTGGTTGCACGAGGAGATGGTTAACCATCCCACACTTAAAAAGCTTGCCAAGTCTCTACCAAGTGTTTTAGTCCAGGATAGAGCACCAAAGACAGTAAGTTCTTACGTTCGGGCATATCAAGCGTGGAAGAAATGGGCTGTCCAGTGTAGTAATAATAATAATAATAATAATAATAATAATAATAATAATAATAATAATAATATAAAACACAATTTATAAGTTTACAATAAATTCCTTTACAAAGCCTTTAAAATGTATGTATACCTACATGTATATGAAAAATATATCAATAAAAGACTAAAAAAAGATAGTACAAAGTTAATGTAATAATAATAATAATAATAATAATAATAATAATAGTAATAATAATAATAATAGTAATAATAATAATAATAATAATAATGATGAAGATGAAGTGGCAAAACTCTGGCACATGCGGAAAGTCACTGTCGTCCCAGTTGTTATCGGGGCACTTGGTGCCATTTCAGTCAACTGTGAGAAGTACATGAAGCAAATTGGTGTAACCATAAGAATGGAAACTATTCAGAAAACAGCATTGTTGGGTACAGCTAAGATCCTGACAAAGGTGCTGTCCTTGTAAGAGGAAAGAAAGAAAAGTCCTGGAACCCATGGTGACATGTTGGAACCCGCTTCCAGGGAATATCAACCAGACAGAACATTGTGCCTGAGCCTTAAAGGAATAAACATAATAATAATAATAATAACCTGATCGACTCTTCCAAAGGCAGGGGGGATGGTGTAGTGAAAGGTCAAAAAACAATTACGTTCAGGAATCCCTGTTGTCACTGTTAACAGTTCCTAAGACAATTCAGGCTTGAGAACTGAATAGACTCTTAAGGCTCAAATTTATCTTTATTCGATCCAGTGTTTGGATGAACATTGAGCGAGAACTGTGTCCAGATAAGTTCATGATACCGAGATAATTTTTTCCATTCAGTTGTAATTCAGTTGGACATCGTAGTCTCTGTCCTGTTAAGGTTCAGTTGTTGTCCTATATTTGTTACTGGTTCAATGACACTGTACATGTATGTTTCGCCGCTCTACGCTTTTTGTTGTTGCGGCAGTCGGCTTGGCATGGCTACCAGTGGTGTGTGAGAAGGGTAATTTTCCACTGGCTGAGTACAACGAAATAAGTGATGGGGGCCTGAAAGGCAGGCAGTTGCTTTTGTTGCGTCCGCCATGACTGACATTCCCATCCACCCACCCTAAGACTTTAGTTTAAATTTAATGTGCAACCTTGTAATTTTGTTAGTGCCCCTGTTTGTTAGGGTTATGATAATTATGTGTACAATTTTATGAGTTTAAAATAAAGGTCAGGCTGCAGCGGTTGGCTTGGCATGGCTACCAGGGGTGTGTGAGAACACTATTTTACAATCTCAGAAAACTGCAGTATTAAAGTAACTGTCAATAAACATGTTATCAATTTCATGAAAAGATCATTTTTCTGCACATACCACACAGCACTTTTGATTACATCTATGCCTTCCACAGTGCTTTTTCTTGTTACAGCGTTGGTCACATCTAAATTCTATAAAAGACAAGGTAAATAATCACTGTAATAAAACAGGCCACTCACGTTAAGAGCTAGGAGAGCTTGCTAGGTGCAAGATCATTCAGCCATGACAAAGCCTGCAACTAAGCATGCAAAGCATTTTTGAAGGCAGTGCATTGAAGGTCATATTCCATATTAACATTATTGCATGTTATTGTCTCAAAAGTATAGGTAGATGAAAGAAACATAAATTTGTGAAATTAAGCTTCATATATTAGCAAAGAAAAGATTAAGAACATGGATATGGATGCACAGTTCGATTTTGGCAAATTCTAAAATCTGAGCAACTTTGCATTTAAAATATGCAATTTTTGAGTACCGGTAATTCAAAGATTTGGGAGAAATGTAAATACAGGGTAACCTGGTTCGATCATCACATACACTGTAGGAGCCTCACAAGAGAATTGGTTGTTAATTAAGTATCAGTATAATAGGTTTCCACATGTCATTTAATTGCAACATCGACCATGAAGGCCAGGGGCTGTACAATCAATTTATGGCAAAACTGAAAATTAATGTTTGTAAAATTTGAAACAAACATTTAAATTAGAAGCTGGTAAATTGTTGGCAAATTCAATAGGATCTCAATATGCCGCATTCACTGAACAGCCACTTGACAATAATTATTAATCGGGCTGGAAGCCAGTGCAATTTATAAAATGAATGTGTTTGTTAGTCACAAATGGACACCCCGGGGGCGAAACTTACATATAAAAATGACTGGGGTGCTCGTCGGAAATTTTCGAAAAACACCCTAAAAGCTACTTGAATCTCGACGAGCACTGCTGTCATTTTATATGGGAGTCCCCCTCCAGGATTTTCAAGTGTTTTGGAGATTTAAGAGTAGATAAATTAATAGGTGGCATTGCTGACGCAAATGGGGATGGCTGTCGTTGATTCTTGCTGCGTAGTTTAATTAATTGGTTAAAGATTGTTTATGTAAAGGGTATTTGCTGTTTATAGTAATTTGATGGAATCATGAAACAATTTTTGAATTGATTTTGAATTGAACAAGAATTGTACATAGCTTGAACTATACACAGCTTTAACCCATTGCAGTATTGATTTCCGAGTGTTTTGAGTGCTTTTACGGGGAAACATAAAATTATGTCTAAAAAGTAACACTACATTTAGTAGCTGACACGATCACTAACTGAAATGCAAAGTTATATAAAACATAAATTGTGTAAATCAAACCTACGTGCGATTCAAGTCACGTAAATATGACCTAATCTGTGAAATTTCTGGTTGACCTACAGTCTCGTGCATCACATGTCAGAAGAATGTTCTTTTTTCAAACTCGTATTTTCAAACGCACATGGTTCACCATTCAAATGCTTTCAACAAGAAAAATTTCTTTCCATCATACAATTTAAAACAAGCACTGAACAAAGTTCCTTAATAAAACAGGTTCAGAAGAATCGGGGATGAAATAAGTAAGATAAGAAATTAAACCTTGAATGCTATTTTCGGAATACAAAACAAAATACAATTTTATCAGCTCTACCTATATATTGAAACCACTTAAAATAAGAAGCTGCACACAGCTTGAACTGTCTTTATTATATCTGAAAAGTAAGAGTACATTCAGTAGCCGACACTTGAAACCATGATCACTTCCATCCTTCACCCTACATGCTGCCCTACAGAATCTACGACACTTTCACTCTCTTACAAAATCCTTGTCTATTCTTTCACCCAGAAAAATAACACATTGCACAATAATTTAGCTAATCAAGCTTCCAAATATTTTCTTTTAGAGTGGTCTAAAATACTCAACACTGAGCGACAGACCTATGCAGTAAATAAATATTCAGGTCTGGTTGAATTTTCATGCTCTGGTGGTTTATGTTAGCTAGCTAATTACGATAGGAGATCGAGCGTTGAATGTTTTTTAGCGCATAATCAATTTTGAATGACGCATTCTGGAAAACTTCAATTTTAATTAAATGAGAAATACATGTAGAACATGATCTTTATGTCAACAATCACTTTGATAACATAGTATAAAGCAACAAGGCTGATACCACGTAGAACATTTAATGCAACAACTGTTTTACACAGGGAAAGGTCAAGTGGCATTTAAAATATAAAAAATATATATAAAACCAGAAAGCCATCATTCTGTAGCACAAAAGATCCCATCCCATTCAACCTCAAGTCGCATGTTATCTATCAACTTCAGTGCCCGGGATGCAAAGCGCGTTATATCGGCAAAACAGATCGCTGTCTTATACTCCGTATTGATGAACATGGAATTACTGATCACAACTCAGCCATATACTGTCACCTACACAATTGTGAACAATTTAGACACATTGTTGAAATACACAATCTACAGAATGCCATCAACAACAAAATATGTGATATCAAACTAAACTGTTACGTCCACAATGCTACCAATCTATCTCCTCGTTGTTGACTTAAATATTGAGTACTGCAGGATGTTCTTCAGAGTTATTTCCATACTTTATTTAGAGCGGCACAATAACAGAATTAACACTGTTGCAATGGCGAAATAAGCGATGTGCAAAACTATAACTACAAAATATATTAAGTAAAAAACAAAAGAAAAAACTATAGGAGCACAGTAAGAGAGATAAAAGGGAATAGAGATCAAAATGTTATTTGCAACTTTTTATTTTTTTATTTATTATTATTATTATTATTATTAATAGATAGAAGTAAAACACAAAGAAAGGGAAAAAAGAAAAAAATTACAAAGAGTAAACAAAAAAGCAAAGAAAAAAGACAGCAGTACTTACAATTTCACTAATAAACTAGAGTACAGCAGTGCAACTTGGATTTATGCTTTTCAATTTCAAGATGACTTTTCAAAATGGCAAAAAAGGTTTCCCAGATATACATGTACTCTTCTTCTCTTCTTGACGCAGTAGATGTAATATTTAGCAATAATTAAGCAGAGGTTTAAGCTAAAGCGACGAGAAAGATCTTTAGTGAAGCTGTAAATTATTTCTTTTTTTTGATAAGCTGATTAAATCCGGTTTTTTCCATTCCGCCAGAGAGCAAATTGAGTCCAAAAGGTCTGCACTTTGTGATATGCATTTTGGAATGCTGCCTTTTTTCTAAATTTAAGAAATACTTGGTGTTTCTTTCGCCTTCTTTGTGCCAATGAATCCTGCTCTGAACAATTTAGTGCCCTTTGTTTTACAGTATATTGCATGATGCTATTTAATTCAGCTCGGAGGCGGTATAGCTGTGTTATGTTTTCTTTTGATCTATTTGTTTTGCGCATGTTCATCAAATGATCTATTTGTTTTTGTAGTTCCTTTTTAGTATTTCTTCGGATTTTACTCATTCTTTTTGAATATTGAACACACAAACCTGTCACTTCCATCTTAAGCATATCCCAGAAAAGACCTTTGTCTTCTAGGTAATTGTGTTTTGCTTTGTATTCGAGAATCTTGGCTGCAAGTTCGGTTGTGAACTTGTCATCCTAATTAATAGCGAATTGTTTATTTTCCAGAAGCCTGGGCCTTAGCCTGAAGTACAAGACTAACTGCTAAATGATTGAAAAAAGTGGGGATTATAATATCTGTGTTTGACACAGTTGAAGAAAGATCCTTTGAGACTAACCAATAACTGATGATCCAAATGGCATTGAACTTTTAATGAGTTGTTACGCCACATAAATTGTGATTCATTTGGGTGTTAGCATCTCCAACGTCTTGTAATTTATGATAACTGCATACATTATTTATTTCTCTAATCACTGACTGTTTTCTTTCAATAGAGGTACCACCTGCTTTGTCTAGCGGTGATAATGTGCAGTTAAAATCGCCACCTAAAATAATTTGAACGTATTTTGTGATGCTTGCATGGCAAGAAAGTGGAATCATGAATGGTGACTTCGAGTATCAAGTATCTCCCATGTTTGTCAGCAACAATACTCTGTTTGAAAGTCGAGTTTTGGGTTAAATAAAATCATCACACAAAGTGATGACTATATCCATGGCTGTAATAAATTTTACCACTTCATTCTGATTTCCATATCTATTCTATACCTTTTGTGGAGTAAGTTTCTTCCAAAAATACATGTATCACATCAGCCCTGCTTTGCTGTTGTGGCCCTGTCTCCTTTAAACCTCTTGCATTGATTTACAGAAACGATAATCTAAATGGCGTTACCATAACTGATTGGTGTCGTGCTTTGGAGAGAAGAATATTTACGTATATTTAGGTTTCTGGTGTTATCTGATTTCATATGGCTATGAGAATTAGTCGAAATGCATATTTCTTAGCATAGTTTCCGAATACTGATAATGTTTGGCTGAGCGGAGACAAAACAACAAGAAATTACACGAAACACTAATAAATAAATAAGTACCAGTTTAAATATCTTGGGAAAGTAGAAGTAGCAAATAGTTTTAAATATAACTGGAACCATACTACTTTACTAAGTAAAGGATAAGTGAGGAAGTCAGAAATTGTAATCTAAAAACTTAGGTTTCCTCCAGAAAGACTCTCGAGCTGACTTTCATCTGCTGACTAATTTAAAAGAAACAGCAAAACTTAGTCTTATGTGACCATTATGTTCGCGTAAAAGGGAAGTTGCTTAGTTTCAGGGCCGCAATAGATTCGTCCATTAACGATAAGTTTGTCAACATTAAATGATGCCCGCTTGTTTTGTTGTTTGGCTTTTTTTAAAACTGGTAGCAGTTCTTTCCCGATGTCGTCTATTTTTTTTAGAAAGTCATCCGTGACACCAATCTTTGAGTTTGGGTTGATGTTCTTGACATTCTGAAAGATATACGGCCTTTATCTTTGTAGAAAGTCAGCTTAGTAATGATGGGTCAAGGTTTTCTTGAGGATGTATCTGTTTGATCTGCGTTTCAGCGTGTCGGAATACGATGCACCTGTTCAAATTCCAGATGGTCAACTGCATCCTGAGACATTTTTAGCTCACTTCAAAGAAGACGTTTCAACACCTTTTCTGTTTCCTTGGGGCTACCGTCGGTTTCAGACTGGGGCATTAAAGAATTTAATAATGCTCCTCGTAGATTGAGCTTCAATCTTTATGTTGCGCTTTTGTGTTTCAAGATCTAGGTTTGCTTTCTTTAACAGCTAGGTCTTTGGTGCTGGGTAAGTTGGCAGCGAAGTTGTCTTGAGTTGCCTTTAAATTCTTCACCTCGTTGGTGGTTGTTTTGATCAATTTTCTTAACTGGCCATTCTGCTCCTTTAGCATGTTCAGTTCTTCCTTGACCTCTTCAAACAATGGAAGAATATTCAATAGCTTGTTAATCTTTTTAGATATTTCTTATTGCCATTGACCAGTTTGAAGGGATTCGTTTAGGTCGCCATTTTGTTCGGAGTCTTAGGCTTCTTCATCAGTTTGAGAGCTTGCTTCTCTCTGACGTTTTCTTCTTTTTCTCTTTGTGTGTCATTAGTTATGGTTTTGCTTTCTTCTGTCATTGTCTTCTTGAGCTTTGAGAACTTAGATATCTTTTCAGCTTGACATACTGATGGAGCAACAAAATGTGCATCTGATGCTGTCGAGAGCATGACTTGTGCTATTTTTGTTTCTTTTGGTGTTCCTGAGGGAACGTTTTTGTGAAAATCACCCAACCACCCCCCCTCACAATATAATCCTCCTCATGTTTCATAACTTGTACAGGTGCAAAGGAAATATTCATCAAGCTAAAAATATACCAGTTGTCTCAAAGTGCCAATGACATAACTGAAGCTAGTCTATTGGGAATTACGAAGTTGTGCCAAAGAGTAATGGAAACACATGATAATAATTATCATGTGTCAATTAGGTCAATTAGGGAATCCCAAAAATGTCCAAAATCATACCTCTCAATAAATTAGGGCTTTCATTTTTTTTTTTAACTTTTTATGATATCTAAAAATATTTGGAGGAGGATATTGTTTGAGGATACTTAATATGCAAAAGACCTAGAACGAGGGGAAGACCACCAAAGCGTTATCACCCACTTTTGGAGAAAGAAAAACATCTTGATTCTGTAGTTCATAAAATTCTTCCAACACATTGCTGGTACTGTCTGCCAGAAAGGGTCTAGATTAGCTCATCTCTATGGCCTGACCAAGACGCATAGAGTGGCTGTGATGAGGCCAATTCTATCTGCCACGGGAACAAAAAAAATGCAAAATGAACAATGTACATGTACCTAAAATTGATTGTAACGGCAGTTCGCTATCTAAGGGGCAAATTCACATGATACCGGTATGACTTTCATTCTGGAACGAGTTCATTCCATCTCCATATATTTGTCTGTATCTGTTTACATGATACCGAGACGAAATTTGGTTCCCGTACAGGTCATTCCGGAATGAGTTCACTCCGGTTTTCAATCCGAATGAAATTCTCGTTCAGGTATGACATTTAATTCTGGTATCATGTAAACTGAAAACGAACTTCGTTCCAAGATGAAAACTGCAAACCGTGTAGTCTGGGGCGAGTGGCGCATGCGTATCGTTGCGCGAAACTTGCGCCATCTTTGTTTTCTGATCTGGTGCGAAAACCACGCAAGCGGGAACGTCTTAGGCTGAGCCGGTCGATTTTGTCATGTGAATACAGTACGTACTTCATTTCGGAACAAAACTCATTCAATTCCGGTATCATGTGTATAGCCCCTACTGTTAAAAATGTTAAACTGTTAGGTTTTGAGATTGACGAAGAACTATCTTTTTCTCAACATGTGGACAATCTTTGTAAGGAAGTTTCCCAGCACATTGACGTGTTGAGAAAAATTAAGAACTACCTACCACTTAAACAGAGTCTACTCCTTTATAATGCTATGATAAGACCAGTTACAGTATAAACTACGTAAGTGTTATTTGGAACGGTTGTTGTGATAAAGAAAGCCTAGGAAGAGTTCTTTAACTCCAAAAGCGAGCAGCAAGAATGATCTTAAATGCCCATCCTCAGGAACCATCAGTTCCATTATTTAATCACCTGAAATGGTTGACATTTTATGAAGACGCTAAAATAGCTTATACACGAATACGGGGTGAAGTGCCCTCGTATCTAAAAGAGCTACTTAAGTTAAATTCCACACTAGACGAACCAGATACTGAAATTTTAACTTAAGATGTCCTTGCTTTAAAAGTCAGACTGAAGGAGGAAAAACGTTGTCAATTATGGAATGCTTTATCTCTTTCTTTAAGACAAAGGGCACATTATATTCTTTTAAGCAGGCAATGTGGAATGAACGTTTTAATAAGCAACAGCTTCTTAATCATTTTATTGTTTAAATGTTAGTTTTTAGATTTCTTATTCTTATAATGTAAAGTAATTAGTTTAAGTTTTATTGTCTATTCAAGTTCGAACGTTTTAGTGCTATTTTTATCAATATCTAAATTCATAATTTTTATAGTTTTGTAAATTAGAATAGTTTAGCTTTGCTACAATGTATTTAATGCAACCCTCTTTAAATAAAGACTTTATTATTATTATTATTATTATTATTATTATTATTATTATTATATACAACTATGCTCTTGCTAAATGGCTTGATGAAAAACTGAAACGCCTGTCAGTTAACAACTACACTCTCGCACACGAGATATTTTGGTATCGTACGAAGTATCAGCATTGTTAACAAACGTGCCCCTGGAAGAAACAGTACAGATTCTTGCGAACAAGAACTCTGCGAGTATTATAATCGGGCTGTTAAGGATATCTTCACTCCTTTTACTTCAAAATTCGAACAATTGCGTCCCAAATACAAATTTTTAAAATACTTTACTAACTCTTCAAGAGAACAAACTTCAATCAATACACACGTCCCACATGGATCATTCATTCCTGTACGATCTCTACTATGTGAATCAAACACTTTAAATATACCCTTGTCTCAAAAATAGCGACTGTATAAATTATTGTCAAAATAAATGACTTATAATTATCACGTAACGACGATTCAAAAGCCTCAAACAAAGGTAAACAACAACTCTTTTCTATTATACTGTCATTTAAATAATGTACATTTTCATAATAATTTTCACTATACTCTAAATTGAAAGTTAACTCTCCCATACAAACAACATATTCAGGAACATCACTGAGTTAACATAAGGCATTCTTTTTGTGTTCAATTAGAAAGATAAGCATACAACTCATTACCAAAATTCATAGTTTCGACAAGAGCTGACGCACATGTTATCATGCGACTAAAATTATACAATATAGCACGGATGGACGGACACATGCACGGACGCGACCATGAAACATTCCGCTAGCCATGACCATGAAAAACGACAGGCATAGGTTCTATGAGTATGGCGCTCCGCAAGCGAGCCTTTGGCCCGCGAGAGCTCCGCTAATATAGTTTAATGTAGAACAGTAACACAAGTCATCTTATCCCTACTAAAACAACTGAAACTAACGATTGGACACAAATATTGAATTGAATGGTTTGATCAAAGGCCCACCTTCACCCAAAATGCTGTGCGCGCCGCGATCACTTTCTGTGCTGAATTTCGTATAACATAAAATTCATGCTTGAATGCGTGCAACCAATCAGATCATGCTTATGAACAATGGAGCATTTCAAAACAAAAACAAACGACTGCAACGTCTTTTCGGTGAAGGTGGGCCTTTAAAAAACGATAACTGTCTGATGAAGCATTTTTGGCAATTTTTAAATGATCAAAATTAATCAAATTGTCCATATTAATGAGGTTAACTTTGTATGTGATTATTTTATTTCTGGATAGGAAAAACTATCCCTTGTCCCTATAAACGTCTATTTATAATTTAAGTGGGATGGGATTTCTGTCAGAGCGGCAAAACTGTGTGTAAAAAGGAGTTGTCCAGGATTCAACTGTATAAAATTATACAAAAAGAGTTTGTCCATGTATGGTTATGGCCATTATTTTGCTTGGTTAAACGGAAGCAGCTGATCATGAGACAGAAGAGCAAAATAATAATGTTCAATTTTTCATATTTCATTTACGTTTTTTGGGAAAGGTAATGTATTACACTGTAGCTGCAACCATTAATAAATAACACTGTATGCAACTTATTATTAAAACAACACTTCTGCTTGAGCATGCCTTAAACTTTAATTTTCTGTTTGACATTCAAATGTTTATTACTTTTTAAGGTTATCCTACCTTTGGTTTCTAAATTTCTCTCGACACAAGGAATATCCTGTTTAAGATAAAATAAAGAATGTATAATTCAACATAAAAGTAATTAATTTTTCGCAAATTCCAGTTTCAGCCGCCAACCACTAGTTGAACACACTGATACCACCTGTGATGCAGCTGACCCCACACTACCTGCAACATGCAGTCCTGTGACTTGTCAGAGATCAGGCCCAATTAACTCACTTAAACCTAACCTACACATTGTAATTCAAATTACCCTAACTCACTCTTTACCTTCTGACAAAGGGCTTAAGGTCGCGGGGACAGGTTGCGCTCATCAGTATGCATTTATGAAAAGAGTATGCACTAAGTGCGACAGCTGATATCGAAAATGCGCGAAATGCATCAATAATTGCATGTGCATCAATAATTGCACATGTAAAGCGCTGTCTGGTAAAATACACTATTTTTCAATGCATCGTTCTTTCTGCATGAAGTGTTGACAATAGCCCATGGATTAAAATTAGCAAAATTACCATAAATATATATTTTTTGCATTCATGTTTGATCGGGAAGCCTTCGGGAGCGTAAAAACAAGCAATTTTGTGTCCAAGAATTCAGGGCAGATAGCAAATTTCACGAGTTGACACTGCAGGGAGGTAAACTAGGTGTATTGTAGATTGTCATATTTGACTCAAAATTTTTAAATAGGCTTTCATAGGGAAGATATGAGGTTTCAAATTCTAACATGGACAATTTTACTCCTTTAAAAGCTAATAACTTTTAAATAAAGTTGAAATAAAAAAATCGTTGTCAGATATGACACAATCAGGTCTCGGTGGGACCTGCTGTTTTTTCATGTACAGCTTTAACCACTAATCGTGTCTAAATAAAGGTTTTACATTACATTGCATTGCAATAGACGTTTTGACGGATCAGTGAGTGGTAAAATCAACTTGCTTTGTGTTCTTCTCGAGGAGCAAACATGGCCACAAAACCATGTTTAAAAAAATAACTCTAGTGGCTTACAGGAATGCCGCAAAGCGCGATCCCTTCAATAAAAAACAATCCACACTTCCATTATTCACCAATATCCCTGTTAAATTTTAGCGAAATCGGCTTTCAAACATTCATTTTATAACGTTTTTCAAAGTGGCACCCTGCCAAAATTTTGTCTTATGAATTTATTCGTGGACAGGTTTCCCCCGCGACCTCAAGCATCTAATTTTGAATACGCATAATTAAACTACATTGCATTAAACACATGTTGCATAGCCATACATGAAAACAAATCAATGAATACAAACAGTGAATTTGCTGTTATCACCACATGTTTGAAAGATCACATTATAAAAATAAGAATTAACCTATTAATATGAATTTTATTTAGCTTCAGAGATTTTTTTTATATATGGATCGGAATTGTTCATGATCAGGTTTCCTGCAAAGAATATGGTATGGTATGGTATGAGCTGTGTTAAATTCTCAGCATAATCGTTACTTAATCCCGCCTTCAAAGCTGGATAAAAAGTTTTGATTGTATTCACAGTTTCCTAAGCATCGTGATAAGCTTTTTTCCTTTGAGGAGGGAGTGGACAATGTTGTCTTCAAGATCGAGCACAACAATAGTGATGAACTATAATTGTGGTCACAGACATTTAAAACTTCTGCTGAGATCATGGCTGTTCAACTTTACCTTTACATTTGCCTCACATCTACACTTGACCATTGTTATTCCATCACACACACCGCATTCTCCCAGGTGGCACTTCTTTTTACAAACATGCCATTCAATAAAAACATCTCTGTTGCCATCTGTTGACAGATAACAATAGTGAAGGTTTGTGTGCAGGTTTGAAACCGAGAGACCAATATTCAATTATAATTGGTTAGCTGAAATTTAAAAAAACACTTAAGCTGCAGCTAATTTACAAAATTCCTATGTGAGGGCCATATGCATTAGTGTGAGCACACCTGGAAAAAGCTATATTATTTAGTTATATATACCGCCCTGTTAAATTGTGTCCCCATCTCAGTTTTTTAAGCTTGTAGAGGGGTGTTTTTCCGAATGGGATTCAGTCCCCTCAGGCGTTCCCCAAGGCACTAAATTGGGTCCCTGGCTATTTGTAATTATAATAAATGACCTGAATATCAGAAACGCCTCCTTGTGGAAGTATGTTGATGATACGACTGTATCAGAAACCATTCCCAAGGGCGCAATAAGTCACGCGCAGCTAGTAGTAGATGAGGTAGTGGAATGGTCAAGGTTAAATCGTTTTCAGTTAAACACGGATAAATGCAAAGAGCTCCGTATATCATTTGCTAAGAATAAGCCTGACCTTCCTCCTTTGATGGCATGTGGTAACGCCTTAGAGGTGGTCGACAGCGCAAAGCTATTAGGCGTAACGATCACTAGTAATTTAACGTGGAATTTACACGTTGCCGAGGTTATTAAAAAGGCCTCGAAGCGCCTTTATTTCCTCTTACAATTAAAGCGTGCCCATGTCCCTAAGAGTGACCTTGTTACTTTCTATACGAGCTGTGTTAGGTCAGTGTGTGACTATGCCGTCCAAGTTTTTCATTCGTCCCTTCCACTTTACTTAATTAATGATCTCGAACGGGTTCAAAAAAGAGCGTTATCAATTATCTATCCATATGTGAGTTATAATGAGGCGTTAGTACAGGCAGGCCTAAGTAGGTTAGCTGATCATCATCAAGACCTCTGTAAGTCTCTTTTGACAATATTCTTGAAGACAACAATCATCGCCTGCATTATCTATTACCACCTCAGTTCAGCACTACGTACTCACTAAGAAATTCAAGAACTTTTAACATTAAATTTAACACAAAGAGGGCTAAGAATACCTTTTTTAATGCACAATGCCATCTTGTAAATAGTTTTAAAGCCTAGGACTTTTGAACAATTTTGTGAATTCTAACTAATGATAAGTTTTTAATTGTAAATATCATTGTTATTATTATTATTATAGTTTATCATTGTTTTATTATTGTAAATATTATAGGACATAATTCAGCCTATTGGCTGCGACGTTTTTATATAAATAAACTAACTATCTATCTATCTATCTAAAATTCCCATGTGAGGGCCATATGCATTAGTGTGAGCACACCTGGAAAAAGCTATATTATTTAGTTGTATTTTCCGCCCTGTTAAATTGTGTCCCCATCTCAGTTTTTAACTTGTGAATAGGTGAAATGGTGGCAAATATGCAAATTGGTCACACCTTCCTTCCATCGCTCTGTCCATCGAAGGGGCTGTAAACGTTTTTTGTTTATAACTGATCTTTGGACTTCAAATGGAATTTTCAAGACTTAGGTAAAATGATACAGCACGGCAAATGTTGTCTTTAAATGTGTGAAGTTTCGTTGCCATTTGTAAAAGTTCAAATAAACCCAATTTAGGTCATTTATGTCTTCGTGTAACACAAATACACATCGTTTGAAATCGGAAAAAACTGAACACGGTTAAAATATTAAACTTTAACCCCAAAGACTGTATGTGACCTTGTGGCCCAATCAACTGGCACGCTGTTTGGCTGAGCCATAAACAATGCTTCCGGCTCCTGCATTCAAATCCTGGTGGATGTCAAATAACCTTTTTCTTTCTTTTTCTAATCCATGTTTCGAAAAATGCAAGTTTTTTTCCTATATCACTCGCCCAAAACCTTTTTGCTTGGCCGAAACAAAAGTGTCACACCACCATCACAAAGGATTGGTGGTTTCCTTTTGGAGCCTTCGTTATATAACAATCAAAAATACAAACGTGTTTTACACAAATGCGGACTGAGTGCAAAGAATAATTGTTGGCTACATCAGGCTTCTTTAACATTATTATTGTTGCTTTAGACAAATTGCTACATTGTTATTGCATACTGCAGGATTGAACTTTCAGGAACTTTACTATATGCCAGTGCCTGGCACAGATATCTGACCATTCACATAGAGTATAGAATTGTTGGATAACTATTTTGCACAGCAGCTGACCATTCCATTTGAAAGGCATAGGTTTAGGCAGATGGAGAAGCATCAGGGGAATTGACGGATCAGTTTTGTCGGTTGTGGCAGAAACAGATCTCCTGTGGGTTTGCAAATGTCGATGAGGCAATAAGGGATTAGCTTATTGAGAGGTGCAGGGACCCAAAACTCAGACGTAAGTTCCTTCCATTCTGAAAGAAAGCCAGGTGAATGCTGTTTTGTTCGGCAAATCTCACAACAAAGGAAAAGGAGCAGTGCAAGGTAGAGGCAGAGGAAACAAGCCTGGCAAACATTCTAGGGGTTTACAAATGACAAGGAGATGAGGTGTTTCCGGTGTAATTACACCGACCACCTGGCAAGTGCCTGAAATTGTGTCCTGTCCATAACAAGAAGTGCAACACATGGGGAAATGCCATTTTTCTGTTCATTGCGAAACAAAGGAATGCAAACCTACAGCTAGAGATGCTGAGGGAAGGAATGCTACACAGGGGAGAGATAACCAAGAAGGAGAAGATTTAACCACTGGTTCACAGTTCACAAGATGACTATGTATTTAGAGTTGAAGTTGTTGAGTCTGCAGGCAGTGGCGAAGTCGATTTAAAGGTGGAGTGATGTTACCTGCTGTTATTATCGATTCAGGTGCGCCTTGTAATCTTATTGATCGTGCAACATGGGAAGTGATGGAGCAAGGGGGCGTCCAGTGTGATTCCAGGAAATCGAGCAAAAAGTTGTTTGCTTATGGGTAGAAAGAATCTATTGAGGTGATTGGAACATTTGTATTTGAAAGTGTATGTGAGGTCAGTGGCAAGAGCTGTGTTGATGAGTTTACAGTCATTGAAGGCCCAGGGAGGTATCTTCTTGGAAAGAAAACTGCGGAGAAATTGCATGTGTTGAGTTGTTGCCAGGGCGATGATGCTGATATTCGTGAAAAGTATGCAGAAGTCTCCACTGGTGTGGGAAAGCTGAAAGATTTGCAGCGTAAGTTTCATGTGAAAGATGATGTCATGCCTGTCGCACAACCTGTAAGAAGGCTTCCATTCGGTTTAAGAGCCAAGGTTAATGAAAAGTTCGATGAGCTGTTAGCTAAGGACATTATTGAGGAGGTGTTGCACAGCCCAACAGAGTGGGTGTCGCCGCTGGTTATGGTTTCAAAGGCTAACAGAGACATTCAGATTTGTGTAGATATGCGCTGGCACACTCAGCAAAAGAGAGGGAGAAGCACCCTATGCCTACGATTGTGTTCTCCAAACTTGATCTTAAGTGGGGTTTCCATCAGGTGAACTTGAATAACCACGCAAAATCACAACATTTACAACACACCATGGTCTGTACAGGTAAAAACGTTTGATGTTTGGGATAACATCAGCACCTGTAAAGTACCAGAAAATAGTGGCGGATGTTTTGCACAGTTCCAAGGGAGTGGCTGACTTGACTGATGACCTGACTGTACATGGTTGTGGCGTAGAACAGGATGACAAGAATTCACATGCTGTACTTACACGGTTGAGAGAGAAGGGACTGACCCTGAACTGGGACAAATGCCAGTTTCGCCTTCCCACGCTAACATTCTTTGGTCATGAGCAGACAAGGTGTTATGCCCAGTGAAGTGAAAGTAGCTGCCATTTTCAATGCAAGTCCTCCACAGCATGCTTCACAGGTCAGGTCATTTGTTCAGCTTGTCCAGTATTCTGCAAAGTGTCTTCCCAACTTCGCACAAGAAGTGGAGCCATTAAGTCTCCTGAGGAAGAATGAACCTATTTTTGAGGCAAGGTTCAAGAAGAATCATTTCAGAAGTTGAAGGAGCTGGTGGCGCCAGCCAGTACACTCGCGTACTTCAGAGGGCACTGCAACACACATATCAGGTGGCTCAAGCGGTATAGCGACGGAAGATCTAATCCGAAGGTCGTGGGTTCGAATCCTACTGAGGTCCAAGATGTTTTCTTTCCCTCGTGTGGTCCCTCATTTCCTTACTAGGGCTAACACTCAGTACAGGGAAATTTATGGGTTGACCTTAGCACTATAATTTACACAGAGAATTAATTCTCTGATTTCTTGTTTGTATCACCAGTGCTACGTGGCTCAACATTTACATTAATAAAACATAGGTTTGATTTGAAAGAAAACTGCCGCACTTTGGAGAAAATAAGCTTTGAAAATTGCCAAAATTATTCATACAGTACGATAGCCGCGAAGTGGTAATATTTGGAACCGCTCCAAAATAAAGCTTTTTATCCAAAATCGTTTATATTGCAGACATATGCTGTTTGAATGCCGAACAATATGTACAGTAAGTACAAATGAATAAGGCCGACGCGGAGTCTATAAAATTAGCCGTGGAAGTTGACCTAAATTTTCCGCCTCTCCTTGCTGAAATAGCACCAAAAGCTAGGGGGGTGGTCAAAATTCGAAGGAATTTATTTTGTTTTACTAAGAATACCCCCAATGGTAATCTTATCTGATAGAGAAAAAATGCTGAAAATTTGGAGGGAATTTGCCAACCTGGATCTGTGGACCTTGCCTGGTCCTTACTGACAATGACACTTGAATCCTTTGTTTAATATTTTCATCATTTGGTTTTCATTGTTTAGTTTGAATCGTTTGAATCATTTCCATCATTTGGTTTGAATCGTTTCCATTATTTGGTTTGAATCGTTTGAATCGTTTGGTTTGAATTGTTTCCATCGTTTGGTTTGAATCGTTTTAGTCGTTTGGTTTGTAGGTTTGAATCCCCTCCATCGCTTGGTTGGAATCATTTTCATCGTTTGGTTTGATTCGTTTGAATCGTTTACAGGCTTCACAGTTCCATCAAAGTGTTGTCGCAAATACACAATTTTGCTTCATGAAAATTTCGTGTGAAAAAGTGTAATATGAAAGCAAGCTTTTTTCATGATCATGAATCCAAAATACTTTTCTAAAGGTCTAAACTTTTGAATGAAACTCATATTTTACTTGAATGAAATTGTCGTTCCTTTGAATTAAAGAGTCAAACACTTATCAGAATACAGTGATTTTCTGCTTTCGGAGGTCTTGGCATCTATACTCCTAATTGCGGCGTGGAGCGCTTGCATCTGCGAAAATTCTTATTAAAAACATCACAAAATAATTCAGCAACCAATTTAATATTATTACTTTAAGTGTTTTCTAAATTTTCCGACTTTTCTTATGTATATAGAATGCCATTCTTATTCATAAAGATGATTTATAGTTGCAAAGGTGTAAAGGAAGCGAGTTCCACAACATGGAGGAAGCAACATAAAAAAGATCATCCCCGTATGATTTAGTAATTAAAACATTTCGTAACTGAAAAGTAATTACAACTAGAAGACTTAAAGATCTAGTTGCCGTGATTCTTGGTTTTATGAAGGAAAAATCTAAACAAGTTTGATTGTAACTTGCCTTTAAGCATTAAACTGGAAGCTTCTTATAGTTATTTGATATTTCCTTTAATGTTTGGCGCATCAACACCACAGTACAACAGACAGAGCGGAATAGGGGAAGAGCGGACCTTTGCTTTTATTAGATTACGGGGAACATGCACAAAAGAAGCGCGATCCTAAATTAAACAATATTCTGCATCGAGAAAACAATACATATTTTGAAAACGGTTTTGTCAAAAATTTCAAATCGGCTAATACTTTCTATACATTTCCCTGACAATTAGAAACTGCTGCAACTGTCAAGAACTTCGTTGGAAGCTACTGAAGCGTTCAAAGCAAACATTGAAACACTTGAACTCGCTGGATTTTTTTTAACGTTTCAAATGCTGTTTCCTTTTGCTACACGTTTCAAACGATTTTTTTTGGTTAAACGTTTCACATGCTAGCTTTTTTCTTTTTTAAACGTTTCACACGCTGGCTTTTTTGTTTTAATGTTTCACATGTTGGCTTTCCTCTTTTTTAAATGTTTCGCACGCTGGCTTTTTCTTGTTTAAACGTTTCACACGCTGGCTTTTTTTCTTTCTAAACGTTTCACATGCTGGCATTCTCTCTTTTTAAACGTTTCACACGCTGGCTTTTTTATACGTTTTAAACACTCTTGTTTTAACTTTTCAAATGCTACACGCTAGAAACCAAACGAACGTTAGAAAAATCCACTCGCTTCAAACAATATCAAAAATCGGCCGGGCATAAAGCAAAATGGTACGCGGCCGGTCGAAATTTTATCAACTGATATAAATTCACTTTTACTCTTCAACCCAGTGTCTACATAGAAAAGATAGAAACACAACATTATTTACCTGAATAACCAGAGAATCCTTTCATTTGATCCCTTTCTTTGGTATTAGTCCATAACAGCATAATCAAAGGCTCCTAAGAGCCAACCCGTGAATAAGAAATGCTACCGCGTAACGCAATATTGTGGTAAGCTTATGTTTTCACACTGATGTGGTTCAATATTTTTTTAAAATTAAATGTAAGGATTTTTGACAAATGCAAAAAGAAAAATACAGAAGAAGAAAGAAAAATACCGAAGAAGAAAGAAAAAAGAAGAAGAAGAAGAAGAAGAAGAAAAAAAAAAAAGAGGTCCCGAGCGAGACTTGAACCTCGGGACTTCCGGCTGTCATTCTGCGCGCTAATCCATTCGGCCATCGTGATCACCGACTTAGAACAGGATAAATTTAATTACTTCAAGGTAGATACGCGTGTCTCGGTTGAAAAATCCTTTTCGATTTTAATGTTGCATTAAGGGGGGAGAAACTTAACTACAGTTTTGGAGTCGTTGCTAGGGACATTATTTCATGGTTAGCATATCTCACGTGTCATAAACTGCTAATGTGGTGGGAACTATGAAACTGAACACAAGACATCACTAAATCGACATTGCACATGCGTAACTAGTGCCAGTCCCCAACCGCGCGTAAGAATGAAAAAGCGTAAAAACTCAAAGGAAACGAGATAAAAATCTGATTTTTTTTGCCGAATCATAAGCAATTCAACTTTTTTAAAAATCTGTAGCATGGAATTACCGTTAGGCGAAAAAACAGGAAAGTTATTAAAGAAAATATATCAAAATACACCTTTATGACGTCATAGCTTTTTCAATTACGTGGATTTTAACAAATCCATGCTACAGATTTTTTATTAGGATGTTCTTAAGCCGTTGACATTGGTTTTATTGGAAAAAAATGTAAGATGTTTGAGTTTTAAGGGTTTTTATGTTCTGGTCACGTGACTTACCAAATATGGCTGTGACTTATGAAATTTAATGGTACCATTAACAGAATGAACGTGACCAAACATCATAGCCGAGGAAGTAAAGAAACTCATTATATGACGTTTGGAACTCTTCCATAGCAACCACCTTGTAGTTAAGTTTCTCCCCCCTTAAATAATCCAAATGCGAAACATCTTTAAGCTTATTGTTGTTTATATTCGTTTACAACAAATTAGTTATTGTTATTGCTGGATTCACGCTGTTTTTGTTACGAAACGCATTCGCGAGTGAGTGCTCATTTGCATATCTGTCTCCATTACCGATAACCCGTTCATTACGCATGCGCGTATTCACGGGTTAAAAACGATATAAAGTCAAACATTGTAAGTAATTTGCAATTGTACACCAACACCGTGGGTATGGCCAGCGCTTTATCAAATGGCTACACATTTAGAAACATGTATCGTGTTGTAGTGTTTCCAAAGTCTTGAAAAATCCATTTGAAGTCCACAGATCGGTTTTAATTTTCCACAGCGAGTTTGAAGTCAAAGAATTGCTTTGCATATTCACGAGATAAAAATGACCACAAAGTGACGTCATATCACTTGACATAGCAACTTCAAGGTCATAAGAGATAGCAACTAATTGATTTTCAATCTGTCACAACTCGTTTTATAGTTTATTACTAACAAGAACTCTACGAGTTGTGAAACCAGGCTTTAAGCGTATTAAGAATTCGAAGCATAGATAGAAGTGTAACTGTTCCACAATCGAAGATTCACTGTGACATCTGTAGAATCCATTGACCATTTATTCTTCATTTCGTAGTTGTAATAGGAGGCTTTTACATATAGCTGTGAAAAGAGAAAAACGGCGGGAAAACCATTATCAATATCATGAAACTGAAAATCAATTTACAACATAAGAAAAAGGAAAATGACAAAACGAAATATATCAAGTAAAACAAACTTACATTTTTGCTGGATTTGGCGAGATTTTTGATCGATAACGATTTCCTTTTCTTTCTTTTCAAGGAACAGATCAGTGGACCTTCTAATCTTAACTTGCATGCACGAGTGATTGCGAAAGACTGATTAAAGGTTTCAAATGATGTAGTAAAGTGCGTGACTGATCACCTTGTGTGACCAGAAAATCGACTTTAAAACAAATCATAACATTTGGATAAATTCTTGTGCCTTAGGGGCACTTACAACACCCTTAAAGCCCTACTTGTAGAGTTCTTGTCTTTAGATAAAATGGTATTTACGCTTGTAGTCAAAGGTGTTGCATCTATTGGGCCCAGGAACACATGGTAACTTAATGACTGGCTATTTTCTGACTCGGCTTCTTTGGTTCTGAAGCCTTTTGACTGCACTGATGGAGTGTACTTCTGTGTTCATTAACTGAAGCTGTTTGTTTGCAGACCCTTCTGTCCTTGCTATTTCGTGAACACAGTTAAATGTAAGGGCATTCTCTCCTTTGATGCATTCCTTTCAGACCCATTAATTTAATGAACACAGAAGTACATCACCCCATCAATACAGCAAAAAGGCATAAGAAGTAAAGAAGCTAGTTGCCAACCAAAGACAGCCATCAAGCACAACCTCAGGCAAAGCGAACCCTGCAGGAATTGTGGCTGGGGTTCCCACTCCGATGAACAGTGCCCCACCAAGAATGCAAGATGCCACTGATATGCCATTAGTCTGTCAAAACGTAAAACGACACCTAGCCAAGGTATGTCTTTCAAAGTTGAGAATGAAGAATGGCATGAGATTGAAGCTGCCAGTGGTAATGTAACTGAAGCCTCAAGTGGTACAGTTGTAAGCATGTGGTCGGACCGAACTGCAGGCTAGCGTAAGGTCTAATAATATTACTGCATAACTCCTGGGCCTAATAATGTAACACCGAAGACCCCTGATCTAAAAGGAAGTTTTCCAGATGACATAGTCAAGTGTTGGCATAGTCAAGTGATGTCACAGCTGTAGTGATGCCACGTGTCATTCAGGTTATAAAAAAATTTCTATTTTTATCACAGGTCTTCGTTTACATCTGGTCTGCATTTTTGGGTCTTCTTTTTAGAAACAACACATACATTCTGGTGACTTCTCAACAATGAAATCTAACATTACATACCTGTAGTACACATAAACTTATGTCTGATAGTGAGCTACAAGGGTTGAAATCATATTATTTACATGTTACTACACATAAACAATTATTTTAAAATATAATATTGTAGTATGCAAAACAATACCAGCTAACTGTGGACTGCATGGAAGAATCTTGTCACATGTTGACTTGCAGGTGGGTACTGGATCTAAGCAAGAGATTCTGGCATCATCTTTTCCAAGTAAATCAGACAGCACAGTTTTGCCACAGGGACACCGGCAAACAAGTGAAGGCTTTAGAAAACATTCAGAACATGCACCTTTGTGACAAATTTCTTGGCAGTTATGATTACCACAATCAAGAACCCTGAAATTGGCATGCAAAAATTAATTAATCATTTATTATAATTTAATGTAAAAAAAAAACACTTAGCAGCCTTTGACCGCCTATTTCATTTCACTTGGTAAACCTGATTCCTTATTAACCCATTGATACCTGAGGATTTTTACGTTTTTGAGTGATTTTCTGCATACACACGCCCCATAGGATTTCGTGACTTCATATTTGGAGTTACCATTGAAAGTGCTGCTGTTCTAAAACACTGAAGGCTCGAGTTTACTGGAAACGTCATTGTGACGATCTCATTTTTCTTGGTTGATTTGCAATAAAGGGTCCAATATGAATTATCTACGATTTTTGGTAAGTTCACAGCCATTTTCATCTTTAGTAGCTGCCTGGTGAGCATCATTAAGCTTGAAGGTAGTTCAGAGTCCACTTTCTCAACGAAGCGAGTTAGGTGTTGTTCTTCATTTACGAATTTGGCTCGTTGCTCGTTGAACTGGAAAAATGGTCGCCTGGAAACGAAGTAGCTTTGGGACTCGACTCTGGATGAATTTCTCGACCTACCGCGGCATATTTTGGAAGTTGCGACCACAGGAGAACACAACAAGCGCGAAATTTCGGCGGTGGGTCAGAGTGGCTGTGGACTTAGTATATATATGAAAATTGTGGAGGACGGAATGGACGCTGTCGAAAAATCTGTTTATTTCCCAGCATGCAGTGCGGTGGTGATGTTAAAAATCGAGGCAAGGTGAGTATGCCCTAGTATAAGAAGCTGTAGCTAGGCCCGAGCAACGAATAAGAGCAAAAAAATTCACTGCTAAGCTAGGACTAGGACTGAATTTTGCTGTAAATGTTGACTTTTGGGTTTGCCACGATGATTTGAATAAAAAAAACTAAAGGCAAAAACGTGATTTTTGTTGTTTTTCTATGACGTTAAAAACGGTACTTTTTGTTATTGTCCAAATTCAAACGCTGATATTCTGAAAAAATCGCTGACTTTTTTGTGTTTATTGGGTATCTCAATTTGAAAGACTTTCTAGTCAATGCTCACAACTGCTAGTTAAGGCAATGTTCGCACGATTGAGAAAGTTACAATTTTTTAAAGCAGTGGAGTCTTGTACGGGCGGTTACGGGCGGTTCAGGTGTCAATGGGTTAATCAAAAAATCTATTTTTCTTACAGTTGATAGTTTTGGCTCTTTAACCAGTCAAACAAAAAACCCTTAAGACTAGGAACATGTCATAACCTGGGACCTAACCCTAAGTTAGGCCTGGCCCTGAGCCAAGTTACACCTTACCCTAGAAATTGTTCTAACCCTAGAATCTTAACACTAACCCTAGATTTGAACTATCCCCAACCCTAACATTCGCCGGGGGGTGTCAAAAGCCCTGGTCACGTGACCTTCATTTTTCTTCATTGACCCATTCACACCTGAGGATTTTTACGTTTTTGAGTGATTTTCGGCATACACACGCCCCATAGGATTTCGTGACTTCATATTTGGAGTTACCATTGAAAGTGCTGCTGTTCTAAAACACTGAAGGCTCGAGTTTACTGGAAACGTCATTGTGACGATCTCATTTTGCTTGGTTGATTTGCAATAAAGGGTCCAATATGAATTATCTACGATTTTTGGTAAGTTCACAGCCATTTTTCATCTTTAGTAGCTGCCTGATGAGCATCATTAAGCTTGGAGGTAGTTCAGAGTCCACTTCTCAATGAAGCGAGTTAGGTGTTGTACTTCGTTTACGAATTTGGCTCGTTGCTCATTGAACTGGAAAAATGGCCGCCTGGAAACGAAGTAGCTTTGGGACTCGACTCTGGATGAATTTCTCGACCTACCGCGGCATATTTTGGAAGTTGCGACCACAGGAGAACACAACAAGCGCAAAATTTCGGCGGTGGGTCAGAGTGGCTGTGGACTTAGTATATATATGAAAATTGTGGAGGACGGAATGGACGCTGTCGAAAAATCTGTTTATTTCCCAGCATGCAGTGCGGTGGTGTTGTGAAAATCGAGGCAAGGTGAGTATGCCCTAGTATAAGAAGCTGTAGCTAGGCCCGAGCAACGAATAAGAGCAAAAAAATTCACTGCTAAGCTAGGACTAGGACTGAATTTTGCTGTAAATGTTGACTTTTGGGTTTGCCACGATGATTTGAATAAAAAAAACTAAAGGCAAAAACGTGATGTTTGTTGTTTTTCTATGACGTTAAAAACGGTACTTTTTGTTATTGTCCAAATTCAAACGCTGATATTCTGAAAAAATCGCTGACTTTTTTGTGTTTATTGGGTATCTCAATTTGAAAGACTTTCTAGTCAATGCTCACAACTGCTAGTTAAGGCAATGTTCGCACGATTGAGAAAGTTACAATTTATTAAAGCAGTGGAGTCTTGTACGGGCGGTTACGGGCGGTTCAGGTGTCAATGGGTTAAGGAAACAGGAAATGGACAGGCAGCCTGAAAAAAAATGTTATCTTCCATACAATACCTGCCACTTACTGGTCTTTTTGGATTAATTGATTAATCAAAATTGCTTCTGAAGCAGTTGTTACACAATCCAGTCCATTCATGGTTTTGGTGCAGATGTCACAGTAAGAAAATAGAACCATTATATTGAACATCAATAAATGTTGATAATGAGCATTCCAAAGATGATGCTTACCCTTAGAATGAGGATAGCTAATACTATTGCTAGCATGGTTTCAGTTTACAATTACAGGTAACCCATTTAATCTCCCGTAACCTCTCATGCAAACAAATCCTTGTCTGTGTTTTTAGTGTTTTACATTTTTTTTAGAGAAACATGAAAAGGATGACCTCGATTTTTCCTTTCCAAGATAATTATTCTTTTGCATTTTATTTTATTTTTTTTGGTATCTTGAATAAATAAACATGTATGAAGGAAACACTAACGCCAGTGGGCATTGTTAGCTAAGCATGCTTAATTATGTTCTTTCTAGCAAGCCCACATGTACTGGGCCATGTTGTTGTGATTGGGTTGTTAATATTAAACGGTTGGAGTTTACTACGTTAGGGTCATCTTGTTCTTCATCATCATCATCATCATCTTTATTTAAAAACACGGGATCACTTTCATTTAAAAATGCTCTTCCAGTGAGCCGTGGACTACTACATACAATAATAATAAAACGTTTAAAAACAACCTTGTCCATTATAAGCACAAACTATCCAAATAGAAATTATTTTTTATCAGAATTCTAGTCAACAAGATAGCAAAGCAGCTCAGTCAATAGCAGACTGTCCAACCATCCCGATTTCGTCGGGATTACCCCGATTTGGCTTGAAAATCCCGAATCCCGACCAATATGCGATCGGGATAGGAAAAATCCCGATTTTGACATCTGTTCTGTCATTTTCGTCAAATTCTCATAATACTTACTATACAAAAACACGAAATTGTGTATACTTAACTCTGATATCCAGATAAACTAAAGAAACAGCAAGAAATATCAAATAAAAATGAGTACTTGAATGTGGAGCACAAAACGACGCAAAGCGACGAGAAGCCACATCAATTTGCCGAACACAAGAAATGGAGTTTCAGAGCATCAAGATTTCAAGATTTCAAAATTTCCTTGGGGGGGGGGGGGGGGGGGGGGGGGGGCATGCCCCCAGACCCCCCAGCGACTCGTGCCTTCGGCGCTCGGCCAATCCATCTCAATTCTAATTTATCCCGATTTTTCATGCCTAAAAGGTTGGACAGTCTGCAATAGCTGTTCCTTCAGTAGCAAAACACAATAAATCAAAGCTAAGTACGCATCATTTTGTCTTCCCTTTGACAGCACACTGCCATGAATACTCAGACACCAAAACAATCATGCTCCCTTGCCAAACCATAACTTTGTATGAAGCCTGAGAGGCAAAATCTCCAGTTTCCTCTTTTGCTTGACCCTAATTTTGCACGCTTCTAAGCTGATGGCATGATATGGATGAAGAAAACCCATGATGCTATCTTTTGCAGGTATCAGGATGACAAGGGAAGTCTGTGGTTCAAGCTTCCCACAGAACAAAAAAAAAAGTGCATTTACCTGGAATTAATGTTGGTTCAAATCACAAACTAGCTACTGCCCTGTGATTTCTTATAGCTACATCACCAAGAAATCAACGTCGATGAGTTTTTGATTTGGCAATTAAGCCATAAATCTTCAACTGGAATCTTCAACTGGAGCCCATTTATTATTATTATTATTATTATTTCCTCAACTTTAAAAATATCACACTTGAACCAGACAAGTTGACTGCAATCAAACGGCATCATGCAAGGGAGGACATTTTTAGAGAAAAACAAAACAAAGGATAACAAGTTTACTTCGCTTCAACTAAACAAAACAATGTGCAAAGGAGAACATAAATAAAGCATAAACACTGTAAAAACAGTTCATCGACTCTCTTAAAAATCTGAGCAACTGTCAGTGAGGTCTGCATTTCCACCTCGATTTATATTTCATTGTCACTAATGTCAATGAGTGAGCTCTCTGGTGCTTCCTTTTCAATGTCCGACAGAATGGCACTAGCTAGAGTTCAAGTGATCTATACTAATCGTATCAACAGTGTAAAAATGTTATTTAAGAACAAACATTTTTGTTTCCATGTGCAAACACGAAGTGAGACCACATCCAACATGAGTTGAAGACGATAGCGTATAATGTTACCTAAAACGTTTCAGTGTTTGGTTAGTGTGAGTGAAACGCTCGGAAAATCTGCGTTTAGTTTTAACAATAAACTACAAAATGACTTGTGACAGACTGAAAGTCAATTAGTTGCATTTCAATAAAATGGAAATCTCTTGATGGCCTCGAAGTTGCTATGTCAAGTGATATGTCACTGAGTGGTCATTTTCAGTATTTATTATGACGATGAACAGATAAAACAATCAATGCTAAGTTGTATGTTGAAATGCCAAGGACATTGAGAGAAGTTTTGTAAACATATGAAAGGAAAGACAGAACAGAAAGCAAAACTTGGTTTTGATGATATACTCAGGAATATGTTAGTATTCTTTTATTTGTAAGATTTTTTAACGTCCTTTTCGACGCGGCAAAGCATCCAATTATTTTACCAAAAACTTGATTACCGTAAACTGGATTATTCGCCACTAACACCTTGGTCGGGTCATTCAGGTCTAGAGTATGTGCTATCCCTAATTCGAGAGAAAGTCTGGATCATAAAGGGAAAATGCCATTTGTTGTGCAAAAAGGTTATAAAGAGCAAATCCGTGCAAAAATCAAACATTACACGGCAAAGTTAAAAAACTAAAATTTGCTCTTCTTTTGCATACAGGTAGTCTTTAGTAAGTACACAACTGCTGTGTAGTTTTTTCTTGAAAAAATTATTTGTTTCTGGGAAAACGAAAACATTTCGTTTTAAGCCCCGGGTTCGATTTGGCAGCACCAAACAGGCTTAAAATAAGACCTGATTCACTCGACTCGCGTATCAAAACTACTGCGCTAGAAAAAGCTGTCATAGTTCCAATTTGTTGTACAACTTGTCATAGTCTAAATGGCTTATGGCTTCCCGATGCTCTGTAAAACGGTAGGCGAAAAACAACGATGATTTTGAGCATGTGCTTTTGTTCAGAATTTCGTAATATTAAGAATGACAATACTAGAGTTGACGATCTTTTAAAATATGTAAAGTTTAGTTTGGCGTCTGTTCAATTTCATTCGTGAAGTTTGCCATCATGAACAGTGAAGATCAGTGAAGCCCGTAGCCACTATAAAACGCTTTACTTTTCGCTGAATTCTCCGTAGCTCACAACTTTAAACCAGATGTCTTGCAATTAGTTTCTTTGCAGCCTCTAAGTTGTCGATAAAAGATTTTTTTCAAATGAAAAAGTTAGCCTTTCCCCAACCTTTCCATGAGAAATTCTATACGATTCTTTTCAAACAATGATAACAAAAGTCAATCTTGACTTCACAGATTCCGTTCTCTTCTTATTCTTTGATTTGAATCGACAGGAAACTACAATAGCAAAAAATAGCCATCTTACCATACACTGAACTGAAATCGGTGGAAGTTAAGACCACAAATCTGAATGACATTGTGTGATGCTGACACTTCAGTGCTATTTATTAGTCATAAATATATCCATGGCAAACCTTTTGATAATCTTTTAAAAATTAAATCAATTCAATTTTAAACAGGGAAAAGCAACAATTGTGATATTCCATTGTCGAGCTTAATTAACTAGGCTGAACGTAGAGCAGCCCGGGGATATACATCACTGTGAATTGGCTTTGTGGGTGAGCAAGATTTTGAAGATATTAAGCATTATCTGTTGAGTCAATGAATATCTGTTGAGCATTTTATTTTTGAGGGTGGCCAGAAGTTGGTCAATTGCCCAAAAAAAAACATTCCTAAAACTTTTACAAAAGAAAAGCTATTGTGCACAGTGAAGGAAAATTAAAAAAATATATTGCAAATTAGTAAAATAAAATTAGTGCACAACATTTCATCATCAATGTTCCTTTATCTCCTTAGGGGAGAATAGGGCTGCAACAACATTTAGTTCCGAAAAAAATTCATGCTGAAAGAAAATTGCCTAGTAAGCTACCCACCACATCCTTCCCCCTCTTGCTTTATACTTGAAAGGCGAGATGTTGGGTAACGCAAATGTTTCCAGAAAGTTCTAATTTTTTGTGCTTTCGAGATCGAGAGCAGAAAAATTGTATTTTGGTAATAATAATTGTATATACACATGTTATGTTTTGATGGCATAATTCATGGCACACTAAACGGAAGACATGTTGAAAAATGTATTCATTTGGCAAATAATTTTTGCATTCTAATGATATTCCTAAAAGGGAAGGTTTCTCCTGTAAATCAATTAGTTCTAGTATTTTTGAGAACATATTCATTTCTTCAGACTTCAGTGAACTGTCACTGTGTCAACTGGACCATTACTTTACCATCTAGTTTGTAGTGGCATGACTATCATGTGACTATTGTTTTGTGTTAACGGCTAATAGAACTCTGTAATTACAAAACATTTTTAAACTCAAGGCAGCACAAAAGAAGGCCTCTGCAGAGGAAAGAGTTTCTGCACTAGACAGAGCAACGTAAATTAGTTGGAAGCTTTCTGGAGTTTCTGCCTGTAGTATGTATGTACTACATGCACAATTTGAGAAAGTATTCCCGTGATTTTGTTAGATCGATCTTGATCATTTGCAATTTGATTAAATTTTGGGATATCTGTGGAGCCAAGCATATGACTTCTGCCGTTGGGATCTCTTGTCTGTTGTGAAATGGTAGCCTCAGGACTCATGGTTTCTTTGACAAGATGATGCCCCAAAGAATGAGAAGAGAGAATTTTATTTAAGCAATTACACCGAACATTGCTGCTAACATTATTTAATCGAAATCTAGAGGCTTGGAAATGCTATTTTCAGCTTTCTCCACAAGATAATTTTGTCAAAATTCAACCTGAATAAAAAATTGCCGAGATATTTTTTGACTTCATACATACACTGTATGACGTTTTTGGCATTTATCCCGGCATTACTACACTATACTTTTGACAAAAGCTCGACGTGTAGCAAAAAGGAGCATTTACATTTACATTTACCAAAATAAGAGCAGTCCCTCTCTTTGAGGCTTGTGTGCTCTGGTCGCAGTCAAGTTCGTACAAGTTCTTAATGTGTCAGCTGACAAACCCCACTATTAAAAGAGTTAGTATTTGGGGCTGTAGCCAACATGGTGGGCAAATTGTTCCATTGTTTTGTAGTTCTAGATAGGAAACTGTACTGAAGGTAAGTTTTTTTCTCGTTAGGTATTCTATAGGATTTAGTGTGAGTATTTCTGGAGTATCTCGTAAGTGGTATAAGTTCTTTAGAGAAGTCTACTTCAACTAAGCTATTTACAATTGTAGGATGTAATCACGAGTGAGGGGCATCCTGCACTGGGTAACTCGTAACACATAGCACTTATCCGGGTGGAAGGACATCTGCGATCTGACTTCCCACTCTTCTAGGAGTTGCAAATCGTTTTGTAGAATTGCAGCATCTGTTTCATTGGTAACAGTCATACCATGAACACCGATGAATAAGCCGCACTCGTAGATAAGCCGCACCCCGAGTTTTGAAGCTCAAATTTTGGGGAAAAAAAGCTTTTTAAAATGAAAACGTAAGTCAGGAATTGGCTCCAAAAAACATGAACTCGACTTTGCTTCTATCCATCGAATCAACATGTATTGAAAAAAAACACCACAGTTTCAGCAGTTTTCAGCGCAGCTACGTTCGTTTGCCCGCCGTTCGTTCAGGCCAAAACAAGCTTGGTGACCGTGCAAATTTCTTGAGCACATGTTTTTGTTTAGCCTGGTTACTAAGGTTAACCAAGATAGCCGCTTGTTTACAGACTCTTTTCTTTGGCTTCTTTCATTCGCCTTCGGTGTTCCTTGGATCGCTGAGGAGAACGAAACCAAACCAAACAAGGACAGCTTGGATTTTCAGGATTTATTAACAACAGACCATCTGAAGCTATGAAATACAATAATAGGTAAATATAAAATTAATGTTAAAACTGTATATGATAAAACTCCATAAAAAAGAGAAACTATCAATAAAGCCGACACAGTTTTCCACGACTCTCCCTGCCTGCCATTTTCCCCTGACTGCATTGGGGTCCGCTACTACAACGAAGTCACCGACATGGACGTTTTGCGTGCATGCATTCCACTTTTTCCTGGGAAGAAGGTGAGGTAACACATCTCTCGACCATTTCTTCCAGAAGGAGTCTACAATGCATTGGCAGAATTTGAACCTGTGCCTGGGATTTAATGTGTGACGGAAGGGACCTTGGGGCACTGTGTTAGTTGCCCTTCCCAGGAGAATATCGTTTGGGCACAGGTAGGAGCCATCATCAGGGTCTTCAGGTATTCTCCCAATGGGTCGTTGATTCAGCAGATTGGCAACTTCAAGAAGGCAAGTGTACAACTCGAAGGGGGTCAGTGTGGCTTCTCCAATTGCTTTCTTAACGCTGATTTTGTTGACTTAACCATAGCCTCTGAGCACCTGTTTTGGTGTGGGGCCAGTGGCATTGTGAATTGCCAATTCATACCTCTTTCAGCACAATACTCTCGCAGCCTGTCTTTGTCCCAACCGTCTATCACAGCGCGCAACTCACGTTCTGCTCCGACCATTTGCGACCCATTATCTGACAATAATCATCTTGGGATATCCACGATAAGAGAAGAACCTCCTTAGCACCTGAAGGAATTCCATCGTGCTTGCGTCAGTTGCCAACTCGCAATGCACAGCTCTTGTGTTGAGGCAGGTGAAGATAACCCCGTAGTGCTTCATAATCTTGTTCCACCCAATCTTCACTTTCATTGGCCCAAAGTAATCGCACGCCGTATACAGGAATGGTGGCGTGTGTGGCTGCAGTCGGTACACCGGTTGGTTGGCCATGAGCTGGGTTTCAACTTTTGCTTTCATTTCTGGACAAAAGGTGCAGTGGCGTTCAACAATTTTGGCAACGTTGTGACCTTTGATGACCCAATACTTCCTTCACGTCTTTGCGGTAGTAGCAGCAACACCGGGATGACCGGACTGATGTGCTTCACGGGTCACAAGTACGGATATCCAATGCTTGTAAGGCAGGAGAACCGGACGAGTGTTAGCATAGGACACTAGACAAGGATCAGCTCGTTCCCTGACTCTCATGATACCTTTGTCATCAAATATGCTCAGGGTCTTGAAATCTCCCTTTTCCCTCCTTTTGGCAAGATCCTGTTGCACAAACTTTAGCCAATATTCCTCGGATTCTTTAACTTCTTCAGCTGTAAGCGGGCCCAATTTGGAATCTTGATTGTTCAACGTGTGGCCACTTGACTTGACTCGCAAGCTATGGCAGAATCTAAAGACATACGCTGTGACACGAAGCAGCCTTCTCCATTTCGAAAAGGTCTCACAATTTAAAATTGGCTGTTTTACAGTTACAGGACAGACAATGTTAACTTTTCTCCTTTCTTTGTTAACTTCCTTTGCATCAGCTGTGCCTCTACTGTTTGGCCAAAGCTCCTCAGGGTTTTGCAGGAATTCTGGACCCTAAAACCATCTTCCATTTACTTCACCAGCTGAAATTTCCTTTGTAACATCGTCGGTAACATTCTCTTCAGTTGGACAGTATAACCAGTCAGCGGGCTTGCAGTTGCTTTGGATTTCCCCAACATGCGCGGAAACGAATGGCTTGTAACAGCGTGTGTTACCCTGGATCCAGGCAAAGGTAACCAGACTATCTGTCAAATAACGTGCTCCTTCAAATTGAAGGCGTGATTCTTCGAGAATGCTTTTTCCGAGACGACTGGCTAACACAGCTCCTTGTAGCTCGAGGAGAGGAATAGACAGTTCCTTTAAGGGTGCAACTCTCGATTTAGCGGCGATAAATCGAGCGCTAAACGTTCCGTCCTTCAACATCCACCTGGCATAGGCACACGCGCCAAAGGCCAACCGAGATGCATCACAAAATACAAGGAACAGATCTCCTATAAATCCAGAGGGCGTCAGGCAGCGGTCAAACTTTACATTGTTGAGCTCGACCATTTCTTGAAATAGCACAATCCACTTCTTACTTGCTTCAGGCGGAACCTCGTCATCCCAGCTCAACCCAAGCTGCCACAACTCTTGCATAGCGATCTTGGCCTTGATAAGAACCGCTGCTCAAATATTTCAAATATTTCAAATATTTTAGCTAGCTTGCTGAGAATTAATCTTTTCGTCAACTTTAGGGGGATTGACAGATTTGGGTTGCCTGGAGGGGTTGACTCTCCGGGAAACTCAATCTTGATTTTAAATGAAAATTTGTCTTCTTTGGGCAACCAGACAGTTCCTAACACTTTCTCTGTGTGAGTTTCTCCTCCGAGTACTACTTCTTCTAGATCTTTGTCATCGTTGATTGGTACATTCGAAACCCATTTCTACACATGAAAACCTCGTGATGCAAGTATGTCATCGATGTCGGATGCCAAAGCCTTCGCTTCCATTGTGCTGCCAACAGAATCACAAATGTCGTCCACATAAGCATTTTTGATGATGGATTCCGCGGCTTTAGTCTTAAATGGCCATGGTAGGGGCGGGGCAATCTCCAAACGTGAAAACGGTCTTGACGTAAACATCTGGTTCTCGTTCTGTCTCGTAGTTACGCCAGATGAACCTGTGTACATGCTGATCTTCCGGGGGGATACCGATCATGTGATACATCTTTGTGATGTCACCGCAGACAGCAACTTGGTTTTATCAGAACCGCAATAGAACGCCAAACAGATTGTTCAACAGATCCGGGCCTTTAAACCAGTAATCATTTAAAGTGTGACCATTATAAGATGCAGAGCTGTTAAAGACGATTCTGATGGGCGTGGTTTTCTTTTCTGGACGAACAACAGCGTGATGAGAGGCATAATGAACTGGCCCTTTCCACTTGTCAATTTCTGTCTTGGTCAGCTTCTTGGCAAAGTTCAGTTCCTCCATTTCTTTAATCTGTTGATTCTATTTATCAGCATATTCAGGATTCTTCAAGAGATGTCGTTCGTTGGATTCCATCTCCTTAAGGACTTGTAGATAATTGTCAGGTAACTCGGCCGGGTCTCTTCTCCACGGATACTTCATCATCCACCTATTTCCTTGCAGTTTGCACAAATCTTCTATCAGCTTCATTTTGGTTTGCTCTTCTCGCGACATCTTCGCTTCTTCACAGGTGCACAGAGACACCGAAACTCCCATGGATTCTGTTTTCCAGAAATCGGTGAGGTCGATGGGTGTGGCAAGACGGACGAGAAGAACTTTCTTAGTCTCCGGCACAGCATCTCTTGAATTGCTTCCAAATACGACCTATCCCAAGACCATCTCTTATTTTCGTCTCTCCAACATGGAAACAAGGATAGTTGATGCCAAACGGGCCCAGACTTTCGCTGAAGCTCCCTGGCGGGTAAATTAAAGAACTTTGCAACCTTGCTTACATCTATTTTGGGTGTCTCTTCGGATATCTGAGGAATGCCAATAGCTTGAATCGTTTGCACAAACTGACCTCTGCCTTTACACACTGGCACCTTGTACAGCTTTGTGTCGAGTTCCTCTTCCGTTCCACCTACTTTGGTTATGACAATTTTGACAAGTTTCCCACTCAGCCCAAGCTTCTCTGCACATGCACTACGAATCATACAGACTTGCACTCCGGTGTCATAGAACACACTAGCTTCGACGAGTCCACCATTGCCGTCTTTGATGAAACCGGTCATTGTGGGAAGAATCGTCTGGCTCTTATCTTGAATGAATGACACTGGTGAATTTGGACTGTCAGCGTTGTAGTGAAGCAGCTTATGGCGTGCCCTTTTGCATATGTTTCCGTCTGGGAATTTTTCTTTACATTCTCCTCTGTGATGGCAGTTAGATGTATTGTGACCTTTGCTGCGCTTTAAACAAGAGAAACACACCTTCTGATCCTTGACGACCCTCCAGCGCTCCTGTGGTACCATGGAGAGAAATCTTGTACATTGGTCAATGTAGTGCTTTCCTTTGCAGACATAACACTGGAATTGCCTGAGTTTGCCATCATCCAGAGGGTTCCTGTTATGGCCACCGTTGTCACCTTCAACTGGATCATTTGACATCACCACGTTAACACGGGGCGTAGAGCCACTTTCCCGTATCGCAGCACCAGAGCGTAAGCATGCTGACATTTCTTCTTCCATCCAGCTTAAGAGATTAGACATGGATGGTGCAAGCTTCTGGAGATTAATATGTCGCGCCCAAACTCTAAGGTCGTCCCTTGTCATCTTTCTTTCAATGAGGGATATCACGTGAGTGTTGTCAATGTCTTGGGGCCTTTTAACCTCTTTGAGAATGTTGTAGGATCGCCTTACTACATTCACCAGATCACAGAAGCGATGGTCATCGCCCGGCAGAATTGCCTTGAATCCTTCCAAGTCGGCAATTACGGTATCTGAAACGATCCTTGGCTTGCCATAATTTTGGTGTAAATACTTCCATGCCGCCTTCAAATCAGAGCAGAGACCTTCAACCAGTTTCCCAGGCTCGGGACCCAGGCACGAGCGTAGAATTGTAATTGCATCCCTTTCGCTGCAATGAGATTCCACCGCGTGTTTAAAATCTTCCTTGAAAATGAAGTATTTCCGGACGTTGCCATAAAAGCTTGGTAGTTTAGGCTTCTTGTGTTTCAACAACAGCAGTTTGTTTGTCTTCTTAATTGCCTGAACTGAGCTGTTTTCTTCTTCGTGTATTCCAGTTTCATCCTTTTCCTGTTCCGTACCATTGTCCTGATCTTGTGAATGTCCTTCGGTTTCCGTGGTCGTCTCAGAAACAGTAACAGCGTGGCTGTTTTCCCCTTTGACGCTCTCTACATATTGCATCCGTGCAATTTGCCATCCAAATGTCAGCCTCGTAATACTCTTCGTCATTCAAAAACATTGTAAAATCTTTGTGATTTGTAACCAAATCGATGTCAGCCTTTTCTACATCCTTTAATGCCTCTAAAACTTCTGCTGGTGGGCGCTTAGCGTCAATGAATGGAAATAAAGTGATTGTTCGCGTTAACGCGCTCTTTGCGGCTCGACAAACATTCTTTGCCTTTTCTATTTTATTGTTCTCTTTCCCCATTGCATTTATTCCGCTTCCTCAACGATGATCGGTGTGAGTACTGAAAACCCTCAGATAATGGATCGCTGAGGCGAACGAAACCAAATCAATCAAGGACAGCTTGGATTTTCAGGATTTATTAACAACAGACAATCTGAAGCTATGAAATAGAATAATAGGTAAATATTAACTGTTAAAACCGTATATGATAAAACTCCATAAAAAAGAGAAACTATCAATAAAGCCGACACAGTTCAATGCAAGAAAAGACTTACGTTTGTCCAAGCTTGTCCACATTAAAAACCACAGAAATGACCGTAAACATACCGAAAATCTAAAACATTAAAGTACCGTACATTAAACCTACAAAGTCATTGTTCTGTCCGAAACACGACACTTCTGATTTTGCTCTCAGGCCACGAGGCCAAAATGGACTTTGTTAGTCTCGTCCCAGTTCTCGTTTGCTAAAAGCTTCGAAATGTCTGCCAAAGATAGTGAGCACTGTTTTAACACAAGTATTTTAACAATTTGAGGCTAAATTTTACAATTTCTAAACACAATGCTAATGTTCGTGTGTTATACGTGTTTGATTGGTCTCAGAGGTGCTCTGGCCACTCTGTTAGACAAGACCCACTTTTTTACATCTGCTAAAGTTAAAGAATCTTGTTCCACGTTATATACCTCTAATAAATAAAATCTTAATTTCATGGCCCAAAAAGTCTGGTCAACTTATATCACCGGAAAGTACGATAACCTTTTGCAGATGTTCCCGTAGATAAGCCGCACCCTCGATTTTGAGCAAAAATTATGGGCAAAAAAGTGCAGCTTATACACCGGTGTTTATGGTATATACAATTGGGTCATCGCCGAAAAGTCTAACTTTGGACTGTAGTCTAGTTCGGGAAGATCGTTTATATATATTAACCCATTGACGGCCGTGCCGGCCAAAACCGGCCGTACAATACTCCACTGCTTTAAAAAATTGCAACTTTCTCAATCACGCGAACATTGCCTTAACCTTCAGTTGTAAGCATTGACTAGAAAGTCCTTCAAATTGAGATACCCAATAAACACAAAAAAGTTAGCGATTTTTGCAGAATATCAGCGTTTGAATTTGGACAATAACAAAAATGACCGTTTTTAACGTCATAGAAAAACAACAAAAATCACGTTTTTGCCTTTAGTTTTTTTTATTCAAATCATCATGGCAAACCCAAAAGTCAACATTCACAGCAAAATTCAGTCCTAGTCCTAGCTTAGCAGTGAATTTTTTTGCTCTTATTCGTTGCTCGGGCCGAGCTACAGCCTCTCGTTCTAATGCATACTGACCTTGCCTAGATTTTCAATATCACCACCGCACTGCATGCTGGGAAATAGCCAAAAATTTTGACAGCGTTCGTTTCTTTCCGCACACATTTCATATTTATACTAAGTCCACAGCCACTCCGACCCACCGCCGAAATTTCGCGCTTGTTGTATTCTTCTGAGGTCGCAACTTCCAAAATATGCCGCGGTAGATCGAGAAATTCATCCAGAGTCCCAAAGCTACTTCGTTTCCTGGCGGCCATTTTTCCAGTTCAACGAGCAACGAGTCAAATTCGTAAACGAAGTACAACAACTAACTCGCTTCATTGAGAAAGTGGACTCTGAACTACCTTCAAGCTTAATGATGCTCATCAGGCAGCTACTAAAGATGAAAAATGGCTGTGGACTTACCAAAAATCGCAGAAATACCATATTGAAGACTTTATTGCAATCCAACAAAGCAAAATCACAATGTCAGAATGACGTTTCCAGTAAACTCGAGCCTTCAGTGTTTTAGAACAGCAGCACTTTCAATGGTAACTTCAAATATGGAGTCACGAAATCCTATGGATCGTTTATATACAGAAAATCACTCAAAAACGGAAAAAGTCGCGGGCGTCAATGGGTTAAGAATAGTATTGGTCCGATCATGGAAACTTGAGGCACACCACTTGTTACTAGATCCCAAGATGACATTTCCCCTTCACATACTACTCTTTGCTGTCGCTGGGACAGGAAACTCTTTATCCATTGGTTGATGAAGTTCTTAATCCCATATTCTCTGAGCTTTCGTATCAACCTGTTATGGGGTACCTTGTCAAAGGCCTTTGCAAAATCCATAATTATCCATAACTGTCTGCTTTTTGTAACAGAGATTCCTACATGTATAGAGGTCTTAAACAAATGTAAGAAGTTGAGTTTCCGTGGAGCGCTTAGTTCTGAACCCATGTTGGAGTTTATATAGCATGTCATTACATTCTAGATGTTTGAGTATGTGCTTTGTTACTATATGTTCCATTATCTTTGATGCAATACAGGTAAGTGAGATGGGACAGTAATTTTCTGCATTGTAACGTTCACCTTTCTTAAAGATAGGAGCAACATTTGCCTTCCTCCTGTCTTTGGGCACCTCACCAGGCTGTAGTGATTTGTTAAAAATGACTGTGAGTATCGGGGCAACCACTGTTGCAAGCTGTTTCAGCACTTTCGGGTGGATATGATCGGGTCCCATAGATTTATTTGGAATGAGGTTTTCGAGTAGCTTTTGTACACCTTCTGTTGCAATAATTAGTTCATCAATATCGGGGTATGGACTTTCTGTTTCGGTTACAAGAGTTTCCGGTTCATCGGGTATCGGAATGGAGAATAGACTTAAATTGTGCATTCAAGATTTCTGCCTTGTCATTTGGATTATCCCATAACATTACCATGTGTTTCAGCGGGGCCACACCCACTGAGTCTGTTTTCCTATGTTTGACTAAGGATCATAGTTTTTTATTGCCTCTGGTTGACTCATCTGTTATTTCAGGGAGAATATTGGTTTCTACAGTTCCAATAAGCAGCTCTAGTTTCCCGTTTTATCTCGTGTTTAAGACTACATAGGTTGTTCTTGATATCCTCTTTGTTGTTCTTTCTAACTTGTTTACTCTTTCGATAAAGCCCATCTCTTGTCTTATGTAATTTATGTATCTTAGCGGAAATCCATGGGGACCTATTTCGTGAGGAACAGCTCTTGTGCGGTATGTGTTTCTCGATAGCGGCATGCGGATCTGTTTTAAATTTATTCTGTAGGCTATCAGTACTTTATCAGTACTTTAGTACTGCTTCGTGATCTGAGATCCCTGGCAGTGTCTCAGTTCTGTTCACAAGTGTGACGTTATTAACAGCTGAGGTCTAGTGTGTTATCACCTCTCATAGGTTGCTCAACTATCTGTTGCATGCCATAGTCATGCACATGAAATATACACAAACCTAAAAACAAAACTGTGGGGATATTGGTTTTCTTTCAAAGTCAAGAAAATTCTAAACATTCTCAATTCTCATAGTTGGAGTACATGCGATCAAGTGTGAAGATCTTTCGCGGTCTGAAGATTGGTTTTCATTCATTGGAAAGCTAATAAGCCAAAGAACACTTCTAGCTGCGAAAAATGGACATTGAATTGTTGAAGTGATGTGGACAAATATCGACTGTGGTTCATTATTATTTGGACAAATTGCCTACATTTTTGCCCAATAACATGGAGTAGATGCGATCAAGTGTAAAGATCTATCGCAGTCTCAAGATGGGTTGTCGTTTAATGGAAAGTTAATAAGCCAAGGAACACTAGCTGCGAAAAATGGACATTGAATTGATAAAGCGACAAATATTGGCTGTGGTTCATTATTTGGACGAACTGACAATTTGTCTTTTAAGATTGTCTCTTGGATTGGAGGAAGACTGCAACAGGGAATGATTTGCTGTATCATCTGTGACGTGGTCACAATATTTTTTAAACTTGTGTTACTTTTGTACTCCTGGTAGTACAATTTAGTCTCAATTGTCTCACCACATCATATACTAAAGTTATTCTCAATTTCTACTTTTCTGTTCGCTTTATCCTTAGAGTCGCGCATCAGATGTAAGTTTTTAATCGGTTTGTTGTCCTTGTTGTAGTTTTATCATGTTCATAAGTATATTTTTTACCTCATTTTACCAATTTTTAACTTTTATTTTGTGTTTAGTTTTCACCGATTGACACATAATAGAATAAAATATTATGGAAATAGTATGTAAATACATGTATAAGGTTAAATCACAAAGAAAAGTCAATTGCAAATTTTGCATTGAAATATTCTGAAAATTATAGGGTTGTCTCTCATAGCAGATGTAAATTTAAATGTGTATTTGATAAGCAAGCAAAATACATATTTACAATCCCACCAAGTCCTCTTCTCCTTTTTATTTTAACTATCTCTACACTTAGCCAATTTATCCATAAGCTGGCTCTCAGGAGCCTCTGATCAATTAATAAAATTGTTTCATGATTCCCTCGAGTTACTATACGCTTTACATAAACAACTTTTTAATCAATTCTGATCTATTCTCTATTGATCTCTATCTCAAAAACACTTACAGAATTGTAAAACAGAATTTTCTAGAACTTTCTAGAACAGGCGTCAAAAAGTGACCCAGAAACACAGCTCATTTTATAAATCGGGCAGGCTTGGCATCAAGCCAGCCCGATTAATAAAATAATTATAAGATGTGTTTACATGCATCAAGATGAAAAACTCTTCATAGAATATGATAGAATATTACAAATTTCAACCTTAAAACAATTTGCAAAGTTTCTTTTGGTTGTCTCTTCTTCTCTTTTTTAACTTTTTTTTAAGTTTTCTTTTTTTTTTTTGGCTTGAAAAAAAAAAGTCCCCCAGGGCTCTGCCATCCCTGATCCATGATTGAAGCTAGGCCACAATGACAAACCTGCCCCAGGACAGCAGCAGCAAATCAAAACAACCCTTACGGGGGAAGGGGAGGTTTTTCTCTGACAGACTGTCTCGAAGGGCCAAGATTTGACAGAAAAATACAAACAAATGCATCTTTTATATTGATCAATGAACCTTTTTCATATTGAAATAAAAATACAAATTCGATGCTCTATATCCTAGAATCTCTTTTCTAAATATTCGTATGCCATTAATTCCCCCCAAATATTCCATAACCCATTAATTTCCCCCCAAAATATAAGCTGTCCCATACAGTATTGTGCAAAAGTAATGCAAACATGTTTCAACTAATTTCCTGGCTTTTCGATGAAATGTAATTTGAGCAATATTTCGCTGCATTTTCAGGACGTCTTTTGTTTCAATCCGCATGAATTTCCAAATGATAGTTCTCTGTGCTCGAAAATTGGCGCTGACAATTAAAGCGATAATTCGCTTTTCCCGCAAATTCGTTGTGAATTTTTTAAGCGAACTGTTGTTCCGTTCTGCAAGCATTTTCTAGCAAAGTTGTTTCTCAAACAATACTTGTCAAAAACACCATGTACAGTGTTTACAAACACATGATGTTTTCTCTCACATGAAAATGTTACTAATGATTCACTAATGGTATCCGTTCAAACAGTAGAACACACGGCTACTGAACAGATGAAAAACGGGTGGCCAATCCTTAATTACCCTGAACAGCAAAAGAAAATATTTCAACGGTTGAAAATGAATGGCAGAAGAAAACATTTGAATGGCTCAAGTTGAACAGCAAAATAATTATTTCAACGGCTCGTGGTGAATGGATGAACGGTAGGCGGTAAACAGTATTCTGGAATTTGTAAACTACGCCAGCAGTCTGCAAGAAGTTTTCCGGGTTGATTCTGGGTTTTACAGACATCTATTAAACAGACTATGCACTTCTATGAATTCTGTTTTCATTGTAGTTTCGCTCACCAAATTAAGATAAAGCTTTTCCAAATTCTCTGCTTCATTTCCAAGTATTCCGTCACGATAACATATAAAACATCACCGAAAGTTTGGAGTGTCTGGGCTGGGAATAAACAAAAGCTGTGTGTGGTTTTGCAAGCATTCAACATTTACAATTTCAAGGGATTCCTGCTTTTTAGTGTCATTGAAGATGAAAACCTTTATGTTCATAAAAAACTCGGACACCTATGATCTGCCATGTTTAAGCAGTAAATGATTATTGATGTGGCCTTGCAAAATGAGAGAATCCTTGTGATGAAACTTGTTGTAATTGAGCATAAACTTGGCCATCATCCTTGGGGGAATTGTTTCACTCAAATTTTTGAGTGGACTTTTGACAAAAGTTCGTGAGAACAAAGAAAGAAATTGGAGTAATTTATTTGCATTACTTTTGCACAATACTGTATGCCAAATTTTGAATCAATCCCTTCTATCACACTTCTTGTGCAAGCATTTATATGTAATATTTATACCTTTGACATTTGTCTTGACATGAAAAATATCCCGATTTGCCATCTGTGATATTGCAACCTGCTTCTCCTAAGGGTGCAAAAAATATGAAAGTTAATTTCTGCAAGATATTCCTTTTTTACATGTCTATTTAGGATATTAAATTGTACACATAATGTGATGGGAGAGTGTTAGTGTAGGATGTACAGAACTGTGGCCTCCCCCAACAGCAAGACTTTAGTCTAAGTGCGGACATGCGCAGTGGGATAGTTCTCAGACACATGCAGCGATCGCATCGAGGGCATCATTTGTTGAGTGAATAAAGGACAAAAGCACATTTCATGAGCAATTCCTGGGTGCTACATTTGGTGCCGTGACCAGGATATTTTTTTCCACAATGAAAGGCATTCATTCAATAATCTTCACTTGGTTTCTGCTGTTAGCTGTTTTGATCCATTGTGAACAGATTCAAGAACCAATATGGCATCGTCGGTAGCGATCAAAAAGAAGCAGTTGGAGTTAGAAATTGCAATTTGTAGGCTATCGCCTGAAAAACTGACCGAACTGGGGGAGCATTTAAAGATTCCTATTGGAAAATATACCAACAAAAGCAGGTTGGTTATTACGAGAGTTACGGGACAAGATAAACGAGAATATTGAATCACATGGAAGCCCCGAAGATTTGATGGAATTTCTTTCTGGACTGGATAATTTCATTAACGACACGCTTCCCCCATTATGCCATCCAGACCTGCACAACACCATACCACCCACAAGGGAATGGCCAGTTTGAAAGGTTTAACAAAACCCTCCTTGCCATGCTACGCACTCTTCCAGAATCACAGAAATCCAGGTGGAAGGACCATGTCAACAAGATGGTGCATGCTTATAATAGTACAAGGAATGACGCAACAGGGTACTCAACCTTCTTCTTGCTATTTGGCCGCCACCCACAAATCCTGGTGGACCTAATGTTTGGCCTTAATGAATCTCCCACACCTACAAACCACCCAGAATATGCAAAGAGATGGAAAACAGTTATGACTGAGGCATATCAGCTGGCACAACAGCAAGGAGCTGTATGATCAAAGAACCAAAACTGCTGTTCTTGAGCCAGGCAACAGGGTCCTAATACGCAACCTCAGTGAAAGGGGAGGGCCTGGAAAACTCAGGGCACACTGGGAAGACCATATTCATGTGGTGAGAAGGCAAGTTGGTGACCTGCCAGTGTATGAAGTTCAGCCAGAGAACCAGCGCGGTCGGACACGAACGGTTCACAGGAACCTCCTCTTACCCTGCAATTTCCTACCAGTGGAACACTCGGCCCCTGCTGTAGTCCACCTGCCTAATTCAGGGCCTACATGTAGCCTTCCACAGAGACATGACTGACTGGATGATGCCAGTGATTCCATCGACAGTGATGATGAGGCCGAAACAGACCCAAATCAGTTTGATGTGCAGAGAGGACAGGCCGCTTCCAGTGCAGGAGATGGAGCACAACAAGGACGACAACGACCCCAGCGAGCGAGACAGTCGCCCAGACGCATCATGTATGATACCATTGGTCAGCCATCGGTGTATGCTTGCACAACTGATCCCAACCAGTAAAACCCTATGGATGAGTGGCCATATAGTGTTGTTTCACTACAGCCTCAGTGGACTTATTCAGCACACTGGGTGACACGTTGGTGTCCTGCTCCATTCATGCTGCCAAGCTGGATGCCCTGGAGAGTACCCATAATGAACTGGTGATAGACTTTGTTTCTGCTAAAGTGCTTGACATGACCCTCGTTGGACATATATATTTATTGATATTCTAGTCAATTTTTTTCCTGCCGTTTCAAACTTTGTCAGGTGGAAACTTTTTGTCCTTTCAATGTTGTAGAAAACATTTTTTTTCTAGAGGGGGAGTATCTGTAAGATGTACAGAACTGTGGTCTCCCCCACAGTAAGACTTTAGTCTAAGTGCGGACATGCGCAGTGGGATAGTTCTCAGACACATGTAGCAATCGCATCGAGGGCATCATGTGTTGAGTGAATAAAGGACAAAAGCATATTTCAGGAGCAAATCCTGGGTGTTACATTGAAAACTACAAGGATGTACAAAAGCGAAACAAAATAGCAATCAGATGTATGCTGTGCTTCCACAACTCCCCCCACAACTCATTTTGCACTTCATTCCATCTTGTGCTTGTTATAACCCTACTTTACATTGCAGGATTTGGAGCACATATAACACTAACCTGTTCCACAGAGTGCATCTCGTTTTTGCTTTCCACAGTAACAAACTATTTGAAAGTAAAAAAAAGAGCACATGAATGCTTTAATTGAGAAATGTTTTAATTAATAACTAAAGTACATTTTACACCACCATGCAGGTAGCTGAAGCACTTACGTTGCTGCACTTTAACTTGGCAGTCTCCACAGGGGTCTGAAACACATAATGTCAAGAAAGTTGTATGAGGTCAATTTTCATCACTCCTTCAGTAATTCAAAATGATTTCACTTGGGAAATATATTTGTCCAAAATAACAAATTATCTTTATTAACCTACATGTATTAATGAATAAAAAATTGCTTCATGATTTTTCGCTTATATATATATATATAAGCGGTATATATATATATATAAGGTGGCCTACGAAACAGTTCTGTATTAAACGTCCATCCACTCAAGATCTGAGTAGTTCACCTACTAGTATAACCCGCTCCTTCACCGCAAGTAGAGCACTATCTTGGCTTCGCCGGTGAACATTTAACTGAAACTTATATATATATATATGTTTTACAATAATATATTTTAATACCGAAAGGGATATTTACACAAACATTTGGTCCTATATAGATCTCGGATTTTTATTTGCTGCATAATCCCACTTTATGTTTCTTATTTGCAATTTATAGATGATGAACCAGTGTTTTCTCAGGAAAAAAGACAAACTACAAAATATTGAATATTGGCCAAGGAAGTGGCTGCGTTTATTCATTTTGTTAATGACCATCTGTACTATTGCACATTTTATATTAACTGGTTTGACACATTTCTAATACGTAAAAGGAATTAGGTAACATATTAAGTAAAGTTAATATTAATAATTATAAAGTGTGGCTATAACGAACAGAAACATGTTGCAATCAAGAATTATGAAATTCCTTTATTTGTCATAAAGCTCATTGACACTTCAATTATTAATTATTATTTATGTTTCTTGATCACAAATTATACATGATGGGGCAGTGTCTTCTGAGAAAAATAGACAATAAACTACAAAACATCAATAGGGGGATGTTGGTTTAATATTGGCCACAGAAGTGGCCGCATTTATTCATTTTCAAGGTTGCAAAAGCAAAGGACCTTCTGTAATTCTGAGGTAAAGTAGCTAAAATGCTTTTCGCACTCCTGTCAGTGTGTATACATAAGGGCTCTGTACGATAATCCTGCATCACAAGGTACTTGGAGACAAGATGGATAGGATACATAGCTGTATTCTTGTCATGAACTAGCAATTCAATCGGTTGAAGGGGATTGTATTTATAATTTGTTACAAGTTTTTGTGTTTGGACTTGATCATCGCTGTTCAGAGGAATGGAATTTGGTCAACCTCAAAATGTGGAATAAAGGTATTAGTCTATGAGCTGTGAGGCCAAAAATGCATTTTCGTAGCACCCCCCATGGGACATAGTTTCCTTGGTATCAAAATAAAGCTAACGGTGTGCTTTATCAAAATCAACTTGTTTCCAGACGTGAAACCTGTGCACGGTCGAGAGAAATGGGTGTTTTTATGGGTGGGGTGGGTGGGGTTATTCTTTGTTCCTTAAACTTGGAATGATACATAACGAAACATACTTGGTATTCTACTTATCTTATCTTCATCTTTTCTAACTCAAACTTGGAGGAGGTGAGCATCTGATGGTGTGAATTGCAAATAATGCTGTTGCACGATTGTAACATGTTACTATGGCAGCAGGAATTTCATTGGTGAGCCATTTCTCTCTATTTTAGACCCCAAACCCAAAATGATCAATATATTATTTCTAACAATACAACATAGCGTAACAATGATGTCTTCTGGTAAATATTGTTTTGTAATTTGTCCCTACAGCTAGAAAACCAAAATAAAGAGATACAATACGGTACCAAAGAAATCTCTGTCTACATGTGTCTGCGTGGTTTAGGGTTGGTTATTTTAACATTTCACTAGCAGAAACCAACTAAACAACATTAAATCCACAGAAAATGGCTCTCTACGCATATTTGAAATACTGTCAGTCCAACTTTGTCAATGAACATCATCTGTGTCCTCGGATTTAGATATCACTATCACCCTTGTCATGCTCATCATCATCATCAGCATCATCATCATCATCATCGTCATCGCTGTCACCAACTTCACTGGATGTCTCATGTGACCCTTTCAGGCATTATTCTCCACAAATGCAAGCATCACTGCAAGAGAGGATACTTTTCACGCAGGAACATCGTTGGGTATTGCATTGGCCTTTGCATCCACAGGAAACTAACTCCATAACTACATCAGGGGCTGGAGCCTGATCCGTCCAGTCGATCGTAAGTGTGCCATCTTTAACAAGCCAACCAGCGACACTTGGATCAGGTACTGTAGGGTGAGCCTCCAATGCATTCTTCCACACAAAGGTTTGATAGTTTGCTCGCTGAACATGTTTAGCAAGAGATGCCCTCGTTGGTGGTAGCTGATGTGACTGTACTTTGGTTGACTTGCAGAAGAGGGTATAACAAAGATCGTTCACACATTTGCCAGGCTTGTTGTATAGGGAACAGACAAATTCTTCTATGTGCCGCACATCTTCCTGGGAAGCTGTCAGGCGCTCTCCAAGACACTGAATCATCTTACGTAGATGTTGATCTCCTGTTATAATCTCAAATCCATTCTTCTTTCCCTTCCCAGCAAAGGCAATTACGGTATCGCAGCCTGTCAGAGCGTGAAGACCAAATAAGGCCCGACACCCATCAACACCAAGGAACTGACAAATTTCTGGTATGCTCACCACGCGTGAGCGTTTTTGGGTACCACTTACAAGAAAAATCCTGGCGGGAATTTTCTCTTGGTGGTAACATGCCAGCATCTCCACATCGGTATCTGAGGATCTAATGCTTAATTCTTGATGCCTACCCTGAGATGCGTGAAGCGCATGTAAACTGACATCCTGGTATCGGCTTCTCCTTGTTCTGTACACAATTCGTTGACAGTTGTTGAAGAAATAGTACCACCAGGTTGTGCAGGTTGTACCATGTGCAATGTACAGGGAACGATCTCCAATCTTCTGTGCGTATACATTTGAACTGGACCATTCACGCACAAGAAAGTTGAGCAGGCATGTCTTGTTGCGTCCATTTGCTAGGAATTTCTTCCATTGTCGAGGGCACCGTTGTTGTGGACTCGAAATATCAATAGAGAGCTGCCCTTTGTTTCCTCGCTTCTGCCTTTCAATATTCTTTACAGATATTTCTGGATATTGATCTCCCAACAAATTCGATTCTTGAAGCATTACCCGCATGTGTGAAAATTATGTCAAACACCGTTGCAGCCAGGTCACCAAATTTGTCGGGTACTCTAACAACCATTTGGAGAATCGCCATGGCATCGAATATGCCAACTGTGGACAGTTGAAGAGTGGAGTGGAACTTTACTCCCTTCTCAACCAAGCCAGATAGAAGTGATTTGTTAGTCTTGGCCAATGTACCATCCAAAGCTACTAAAGACCACGGTAATGGTCCAAGTTCATGTGTCAGCAACTCTTTGACATCCATCTTACGACTTTGACCAATGACTAACAATCTAGCAAACAGATTTCTATCCGCTCTGACTAGATGTTCTTGCCTTTTGTGATCACAGACTTCTTCTTTATAACCTGATGGAAAGTTGATAGTTTTAGTTTCGGCAACGGGTCGCTAGAAGCATTGGTCACCAATCGGCTTTGGACAAAAGATAAAAAAAGTGTTTCCTTTTTCTTTCGCTTTTAGGAGATCATCGTATCTTTCATGCTTTCAGTTGCTACAAAACCTGAACTGAGACTGACAAGTTCATCCGACTCTTCAAATGGATTTCTCCAGTCTTCAATGACTCCCTGAACCAGTTTTACACTTGCTTCATCCTTTTTCATGCGGGACTTGCTGGCCACTTTATGGGATTTACTTCCAACTTCCTTCATCCCCGCCAAGTCACTGCACTTTTCTATGAATTTAGTGCGAGAATGTGCAGTAACTATCCATCTTCGAACTGCTCCTCTTTTTAAACTAAACCCCACTATACCACCTTTAGTTTTCGTGTTTCTGTTCAACGTTTGTTCGATTGCTTGATCAACGGGTATTTGGAAAAAACCATGTTCTGCAGACCTCTGAACTGCAAATGTACCTTCCTCAAGACTTCAAGAAGTCGGTGAGCCTCAGTATGAGTTTCCTTTGTGGACAACATGTGCATCAAGTACGGGCAAACATCGGGAATAATTGGTATGGTCATATGCAAAGAACCATGGCAGCATACCCTTCACACAGTTGAGATGCAGTTGCCAGTTTCCCTTCTCTTGTTGCTGGAATAAAACTTAACAGCAACTCGACCATGTCCAGATAAGAATTCCAAAAGGTCTTCATCGGGTAATAGTCTTCGCTGCAGTATTCTTCATACAGGTTAGACATCATTTTGAACTGTTCACTTTGAAAAAGGTGCTCGAACCTTTCGCCAGAAAAACCGCGTCTGATGTCTTCTATGAAATTTGCAAGGGCAATTTCATCAACTTGTGTAGCAGGATGCTTTGCTAGCCAGGACTGGAGCCCTTGCCACCAAATGCGATGCATTGCATCAAAAACGGTCTGAAATGCACACATAATCACGAAAATATACAATAGTCACATTTTTATAGTTTACAAATGTTACGGGCAGTAATCTGTACAATTTAGCTATTAATCTTCCTCGTCTTTTGATTGCAAAACCTAACGTTTAGTCTTTTTTGCTCTTTTTTGCTTGTGGGCATGACAACTCTCCCTTAATTTGTAATTATTTCTTGCAATGTCTTACGGTGAGCCGCGTTGTAGAAAGTTTAGATACCATATGAACTCATACAGCTCGATTGTAATGTCGGCCTTCCAGAACTCCTGAGACAGATCCAACAATGCCACTCTCCACATGTATATCTGCAAGGCCTGTTTCGCCAAACCGCTTGCAAAAGCACAAATGGTGTGGAAAGTGCCCATTCTCAACACTATACGCTGAAAATGTTCCTCATTCTGCTTCATGATATCAAGCGCCTTCGCATATATTGCCTGATCTAAAACAACAATGACATCATGCTGGCCAAGCTGATCAGCCATTTGGAGAGACCTTTGTAGCACAGCGTAAACTGTTGACAATTCTGTTGGACTAGCTTTGATGACTTGACAGTAACCAATAGAACTTTTGCGGGGAACATTCTTCTCATGTAACTTCATGTTAAAACCGGTCCATGCTGGGATCACTTGGGTCTGATTCTCGGCGATATTAAATATAGTACACTAAAACGCTTGTCTGCAGAGCATCCAGCCAAGGTCTGTGTCTCTTCCTTGCTTAGAGATGTCCGGGTTCATCTCAATCAGTTTCTTACCATTTAACGCCTCCTTTGTGGCAAAGGCATTTTTCCAGTTTATAGCACTTGTACTAGCGCAAAACGACCTCTTCCTTGGATTAAGCTCAGTCATCGTTTATTTGTCGCAAAAAGAACTTGATACCCTTTGTGGACAAATGGGACACTTAATTAATTTTAATATGTATTCACCTACTATGTAAACAGTTCTTCTTGGAAAAAAACCTACGAAACATTTTAGTTACTTTTTCCAATGCAAACCGTTTATAAATCTTCTAATTTAGCGAACAGAAAAGTTTGTTGTAAAAAAGAGATTAAAAAAAACACCTAATTCCTTACCTTTAAAACTCTAAACAATTCCAACATGGCGTCCAGACGTATGGGCTCCACTTGTAGACAAAGCGTCATGGGAAAAATGAGGAATCGAACAGGGAAGCAGCCAAATTAAAGAGAAAAATGACTTCTTTCACAATCCCCGTCTTGTAATCACTTGTGAACACAGATGATTTGTGAACAATTGTAGCTTTTTTTATAGTAATGTTATAGGAAATTAAATTACATTTTGAAACAAATGTCTCTAATTAAACACCTTAACAACTGTTACCATGGGAACATGTCACAAATGTATAAACATGTTTTTTTTTATAACAATTCACAATATGGGATACCTTTCTCAAAGTTTAAGTTTAATTTCCTCAGTACAGTAGATTACAGACATATAATTCATTTTCTATCTCCTTCAATTATTCAACGAACAAAATCAACCTACATCCCCACCCACCCCGCCCATGAAAACACCCCCTTTTCTCGCTCATGCACAGGTTTCGCGTCTGGAAACAAGTTGATTTTGGTTAAGTACACCCTAAGCTTTATTTTGATACCAAAGAAACCATGTCCCATGGGGGGTGCTAGGAAAATGCATTTTTAGCCACTGTTTAGGAATTAGCTCATGGACTATATGGTAATCCTGCATGTGGCTTGATCTCTCCAATTCGTAGAGCCGCAAAGAAGGTGATAGAACATATTACTTTGAGAAGCATAATGGTTGTGGGATGAGTATACATGTAAGTGAATTTGTGACCAAGTTGCAGCAGAATTGGAAATGAAATATATTGGCAATTGCATGTCATTAGGAGGAGTGAGTTTAACCTTTAAGCGCTGTCTCTAAGCACCACTGCGACACAAATGTTTGTCTTTCTTTTCCACTTTTTTTTTACCTCAGTTCATTCAATGGGTTCTTAATTACAAATTGCAGCTATAATTTAGAACGATGTTATCTTAGCAAGTCTGAAAATAACAGGCTGAAAACCGTCGAAAACCAGGCCATTATTACTCAGTTTGAAAACTCATGCCAGCAATTATTCTAGAAAGCAGTCTCACATGTGAGTTGTCTTATGAAGTCATCAAATCTGACCGTGGACAACAGAGAAAGACCAAAGTTACCGAATATGAAGGTTTTCGAGAAAGTTTTCAAGTTCGTCAGGAAGTGATACAGGGGATTTATTTCCTTTGATCACGATTTGGAGCCGTATGGCTACATGGAAGAAGGTTATGACTGGTAGGCAAGAATGGCTTAAGAAGCCTGAGAATAACATCAATTTCTAGCGTGATTTACTTAGGAAATGGATCTAAAGACACGGTACACATGTATAAGAAAAATGTTATTCAATCTTTAAGGTGAAAATTATTTTCTGAATGATTATCACCATTAGAGTCGAGTGAATGCATTAAAATCGCTGTTGACTTTTGTTTACATTGTACAATTTAATATTTTCAAAAAGTTAGAGCTGCATGCCAGATGCATTTTGATAATCATTGTTTCTTTAACAAAAAGCTGAATACATATAAAGCATATACAGAAGAAATATAGTCAAAATTCGTTTCAACTTTGGAGTCAATATGCTGTAGCTGCTTAATCAGGCCACATAACTATTGACTAATACTCAATTACTATTTCTCACTGCATTTGGTTTAAGTTTAGATTACATTGCAATAAAGCTTTTACAAATCCAAAAAAATACATAAATGTTGTAGAAAAATAAATGATACTGTTGTTCGGTAATACCATTGTACATCCAGGTTGCTCCAGTGTTCAGTATTCGTAAGTGTGCATAGCTATAGCCTTCTCGGAAAACCAGGAACAGGTTATCAAATAGACAGTCTCAAGAAGTGAGTGAGTCTACATGTAAATGCAACAAGAGATTGAGTTCCTTCTGCTCATGTGCAACAGACCAATAAGAGCTCTTAAGTGATATCTCCATTCTTGAAACAGTTACATAAAAATAATAAACAAGGTTTGTAACAAAGTATTTAATTCTTTATTTTCATCAATGGGATAAAATATGTTTGCATCCATGAATAATATCTAAAAACAGAGGCACGGTTAAAGGTAAAACAAGTTGGTAAAACTAAACTGATATAATTTTTTTGTGACATTTACATGTAACAATATAATATAATTGCTCATGCGAGATTGCAAACCTACTGTCACATAATGTCAACAAGAACTCTGGTGAAAAACTATACTTCAATCGGGTTTATTTGGTACAGGATTAGACAACACTTTGCTATCTAGGTTATGGGCACGGTCAGTACAAAATGAAGGTATGAAATGCAGACTACAGACTGAGTATAAAATGCAGACTGTACTGTCGGAGAGCAATGTTTTTAACATACTCCACTGTCACCCGGTTCAACTGGTGACGTTCTCTAGAGGAAATCTAATCTGTGAATGACAGCATTTGCAAACTCTGACAGCCACAAGTTGCCAGGATTCGATGTCGCGCGGGCAGAAAAATGGAAAAAAATTAAACTTCCTACATTGATTTTTTGTTCATTTTTTCACAATCTGTTGAGAATTGACAAAGAAAATTATCTATAAAAAAAAAATTGGGGGTCACCGACCATCCAAGCGAGTTAAATCTAAGCAAAGTTAACGCAACGGCTACCAGCCCTTCATGTGCTTAGATTTCCTTGCGCGCGCGCTCGTGCATGACATGGCATGGCGTTGCGACATGAATTGTGTGCGCAGTAAGGATGTGCATAAACAATAAGCGCGAACGTCCTTAATTCCAGGAAGTACGACAAGATCGAGCCTCGTGTCATTTTGGCATCTCAGAAACGAGACCCAAGTATCGGCAGAGTGGTAGCATACAAATCGGATGGGCGGAAACCGGCAACCAATGACATTTGTAGAGAACTTCCGTACACAAGAAAGTTACTGCGTGAATGGCCAAAGTTGGAAATTGGAAGAGATGGGCTACTAAGAAGAAAGTGTGGAGAGTATTTACAGCTGGTGTTGCCGAAGCGATAGGCCACTTCGACGATACGGCGGCCATTTTGAATCACAATGCATTATGGGGCGGCCAGGGGGCAAGGACTTTTCCAAGATGGCGGCGTTCTGAGCGAGTCTTTTTACGCTGTAAGTTCCGAAGGATTTCTAGCTTAGTATGGGCAAGGGTGATCGATGTGCCCTTTTCGGCTGCAATAATAACAGAAGTTACAAAAATAATTTTATCATTAAGCCTCATATAAGTGCGTTTAATGGCAGCAACGAATTTCGACTTTGGAACTGAATGTCAGGAGCATGAATATTCACGTCTTGACTAAGCTGTTAAACAGAGTTGATTTCAAGGAAGACCCAAACACGAGGGTTTTTTCAAAGCATTTTAAGTTTGGCAGGCCTGCATATGTTGATCGGCATCCAACACTATATCTGAAGGGTTAAGAAGAACATGGGATCAAGCTACGCTGCGAAAATCGCCTACTGAAGCGATCACCACCAGCAGAAGGTAGTGTAGTGTTCGACTCCAAAATGTACAAGGCTTGAAACTACGACCAGTTGTCCAACCAGTTGCGAAAAAAATGAGAAATGAAAAATGTTGAACATATAGTGGATTCTAGACAAGGTGATTACACATGTAGAAACGAAGATAAGTTGGAGGCACTCAAAAAAGAGAATGAAAGTTTGACTGAGAGGAACTTGAAACAGCTTGAGCTATCCAGGACATCAAACACTCAGATGCTCTAGTGAATTTAATGTCAAACCCTGTTCATTGTCACTCTTAAAATAATTGAGACCGAGTAAATTAGTTGTGGGAGACCCAGAGTCCCATGGAATTTTACTGTGTGACCACCGAGGTGTCTGTGACCCGCAGTTAAATGGGTGACCGGCCTAACTGGACTAAGCGTGGATGCCAACGGGCAAGAAATACAACAACGGAACGGTATTACAACCGAAGACAGAGAAATAATGAGGAATATTGAGAATCATGTTCCACCAGTCACAGCCCACCATCATGATACTTATGGTGACGCATAATCAGTCGACCGCATCGCCTGATGAAGACAATCAGTAAGCAGTCGAAACGCGAGATCAACATCTAAAGTGATTACATTGTGACACAAACAAGGAAACACTTTATTGTGCCTTGCCACGATGAACAATAACCAACTCTTTCACATTGTTGTTTATTCATGGCAACCATTGTTGCGGGGCAAGGCTGCACAAGTAAATAGTATAAAGGCATACAAGTATATTGTATATAGTATAGTAAAGTTTGCTTTTTGTTATCTTTTTAATTGTAAATTCGATGTAATTCTTTTAGCCAAAGTCGAGTATTAAAGTATTATTATATGTACTGTAAGACAAAGACTTGAAAAAAAACGCGCGAGTTTTGAACCTCACACTGACCTCAGACTTTCGATCGTAAAAGTCCACAATTTTTACTGCTCGAACTGCGAAAAAATCATATTCACACGTAAGGAAGACATGTCGCCGTTTGATGTGAAGATTGCTGCTTGTTTCACGCAAAAGTCAGAGCCGAATCTTAATGAGTGACGTTTCCCATACATAATAGAAATGCTGGAAATACACACTCAGATGTCTACAACTTGCTCCCATTAAATTGATCTAATTTTTTGTTAATAAACTTGTAGATTTATCCTTCCTCTACCAAAGTCAGCTCTTTGGTACTTAAAAAACTACGTCTGATAACTGCGAAATGACGATCGCCCCCTTAAATTTTATATGGGACAGCCCCCAGGGTCACTGACTGCCTCGTTCAGTTTAACTGAGTGCTACCCTTTCAGTGGGAACAGCGTGACTAAAAAGTCGAGAAAACAAACTGTTCACGGCAAATAGCACCACAGGAAAGAACTACTATGAAACTTAGGAAACCCCTAACGTAGGATACTAACAACATAGGAAATATGAATACATAAGAAAAATAAACTAAATGGAGACTGAACACCTTTTCTTAATTCATACTGATTTTTTCCTCGCTGCTATTCAGGAGGAAGGGTGTGCGATGTCGTAGCACCAAGAGGGTGCTTATTAAAGGGAGGTCGCTTTCTGTTTCATTGGTCGCACTGTAGTCTGTATTACTCGGTTTGATCGAACCGGACTGGAATTTTCAGCCTGACCAAACGAGAAAAAAACATGTAATCGCAATAAAATTTTTGCCCAGCCTAAACTCATAAATCATGGGAAATCATAATGATTTTAATGAAAAAAAAACCACGGCTTTAGACGGACAGATATCAACTAAAAAGGAAAATACAGAGAAAGGTATCGGTGGGATACGGATTATGACAATTAAAATCGCAACTGGAATTTATTTCGATGCCGGCTAACTGTAAGTAGAATGGAGCATATTAATGGTGATTTTATTTATTGTGGATAAAGTTATTTTTATTTCACCACGAATTAAACATTTCTTGAAGGTATGGCCATGGAATGTCTGTAGTGTAACAATACCACTTATTTTAAACAAATCTAAACATCAATTTCCTCAAATTTGATTTTAGACGCCAACTTGTTTGGACTTTCACACCCCCTCTCAATTTTTAGCCAGGCTGAAACTCGCCATACAATCACAACAAAATTTCAGCCTGGCAACCGGGCCGAAATTTAGTAGAGGCTGAATTTCGCCATGTAATCGGCCCCTTAGGCGATTTTCGCGGCTTGTAATCAACTCGGTCAAGACGTTGTAACATTTCTGCTCTCGACATTTCCGCAGTCGAAATTCATTGCTGCCATTAAACGCACTTATATGAGGCTTAATGATAAAATTATTTTTGTAACTTCTGTCATTATTGCAGCCGAAAAGGGCACATCGATCACCCTTGCCCATACTATGCTAGAAATCCTTCGGAACTTACAGCGTAAAAAGACTCGCTAAGAGTGCCGCCATCTTGGATAAGTCCTTGCCCCTGGCCGCCCCATAATGCATTGTGATTCAAAATGGCCGCCGTATAGTCAAAGTGGTCTATTCCATCCTTTGGTCTACAAAGAGTTACACCAGGAAATGGGGGCAGAGAGAGTACTACACCTAGCTCGTGAGAGGTTTGACTGGCCCCACATGCATTGTGACATTACTCACTTTGTGACTCGGGTGTGCAGTTGTCTGAAGCAAAGGCGACCAAATACCTCCACTCGTGCTCCTCTCCAACCTATTGTCACAAATGAACCGTTTGAGTTAATATCCACAGACTATCTGCACCTGGAAAGAAGCTCTGGAGGTCACGAATACATTTTGGTCGTCGTTGATCACTTCACATGATTCGCACAAGCGTACCCCACAAGAAACAAGTCAGCCTGTACGGCAGCCGTCAAACTGTACAACGATTTTATGCTGCGTTTTGGATTTCCGGCGCGTATTCTGCATGACCAGGGAAGGGAGTTCGAGAACAAGTTATTTCACCAGCTACAGCAGTTGTGCGGGATGATCCATTCAAGGACTACGCCCTACCACCCTCAATGCAACGGTAAAGCAGAAAGATTTAACCAGACATTGCTGTCAATGCTAAGAACTCTACCCGAAGAAAAGAAGAGTAAGTGGCACAAGCTTGTGCCCAAGGTTGTTCATGCATACAATTGCACCAAGAGTGAATCCACTGGGTATTCACCATTTTACCTCCTCTTTGGATGCTCGCCACGTTTGCCAATTGATATTATCCTGGGTACATCACCGGAGTCAATGACAAGAAACCACATCACCTACGTCAAAAGATGGAAGTCTGCTATGACGGAGGTGTACACACTAGCTGCAGAGAAATCCCGATGTAATCCTCTAAGGGGAAACAGTTCCAAGATCGCAAGGCACACTATACAAACCTGGAACCTGGGGACAGAGTTCTCGTCTGAAACCTGTCAGAGCGCTGGGGACCTGGTAAACTGCAGGCTTACTGGGAAGATCAGATTCACGTTGTGGTAGAACGAAAAGGAGACAATCCTGTCTATGAAGTGAAAGCTGAAGGAGGAAACAAAAAGAATCGTGTTCTGGATACCCTGATGAAACCCGAAGCACGAGTTTTTGATCTGGCTTCTCAAATCAAACAATACAGAATTATTCAGTGTTAGTTGTTTGGGCTTTCTCCTTTTCAAATGCCGTCACATGCATAATTTTATTAAGCTTGTTGTATTTCACCATTTGGTATGAGACCATGTGTGAAGCAGAAGCATCTTGGTTTCGGGAGGCCAAAACGGTTGTCAAAGAAGAATATTTAGTCGATAATTAAGCTATTCCCCCATCAACGAAATATAAAAAACAAATGGGCAACATCCATTTTCTACGAATGGCAAACTACTCGGACGGTTCAAGTTTCCGTTTTCTGAGATTTGGGGAGGAATGTTTAAGGACTATGATTTACACAAGATTGTGTCACTTTCTGCTTGTATTGAAGAAATGGACGCATTGAGTTTGAATTATTGGCTTAGCAATTTGTCATGGATGTGGCCAAAAAGTCGGGAGAGAGATATCCACCGAAGACTGTTTATGGCATAATATACTGTATCCGACGCTTTCTAGAAGAGAAAAAAGGTGCTGAAGTATTAAATTCTCTTGATAATGGCAACCGAAAGTGAGAAAAATGGTCAATTTTTTTAAAATTAAAATGTCGATGTCATGTTGAAGTTCCAGATATAACACTCAGATTGTTTTGAAGGTTTACTCTGTTTCACTGAGCATTGCACGTGGAATTAATGATTCATGTTAAGCTGTGTTTGAGTAATCTATGAATATGCAGATTAAGAACAATTTTATCACTAGTGATGAAAACGTGATGAAACACCAGTGATTTTTAACTGGTGTTTCATTGAGTTTCAAACTCATCCACCTGACCCGAATGGGGTGCTCTGGTTGGCTTATAACGTCATTAATTATTAACGAGTTTGATAATTTTCGATAATACTTCCAATTTCTGAGTCTATTATTTGGAACAATAAGAATATTAAAATAGATTATAAAACAACATACTATCCACATTATGTAAAAGCTGGGATTTTATTTTGGAAGCACATGTAATTGAATATGAATAACTTAGAATCTTATAATTGTGCGAAATGAAATGGTTTGAACCACACAAACTTTTCAGTTTGGACCGGAATTTGCCAGGCTATTCCTCTTGATCTCAAACTTTGGGAGGTGACTGGCATGGGAATGTATTGAGAACATTAGAATTTCAGTATGAAGGAAAATTATTTAACCCTCTAACAATGTAGAAGCAAACAATTTTATGAATTGTTTATATTGAAAAAAGCTAAGGTCTCAAGAGGGTTTTCTAAGTGGAAAGAGAAATTTGGCCTGGACAATACAACTGTTTCCAAAGCTTTCCTAAATGTGAGATCTTGAATGATATTACTTTTACTATCACTTAGCAAAAATAGGATATGTCCCAAATGATCTTTATACATTTTGTGGAATTGAATCGGAAACTGTATGTCATCTATTTTATTAGTGCCCTTTCACAAGACTAATCTGGAATGAATTTGCATCCTTCTGGTTTTTTATTTCTGGCAAACGGGAGAACCTCACATTACAAGATGTGCTACTAGGTAAATTAGATACAGAAACAGAACTGTTATTTTTATTATTTTATTACTCTTATTAAATTACATATTTGGATAAGTAGGAAACATGGTGTAACACCCAATTTTAACGTGTTTAAGGAAATCATAAAGGTAAAATTCAGAACTGAAAAATATTTAGCACTGAAAAATAACACAGAATGTAAATTTTGGGCTAGATGGCAACCTTATTTAACCCATTGACACCTGAGGATTTTTACGTTTTTGAGTGATTTTCTGCATACACACGCCCCATAGGATTTCGTGACTTCATATTTGGAGTTACCATTGAAAGTGCTGCTGTTCTAAAGCACTGAAGGCTCGAGTTTACTGGAAATGTCATTGTGACGATCTCATTTTGCTTGGTTGATTTGCAATAAAGGGTCCAATATGAATTTTCTACGATTTTTGGTAAGTTCACAGCCATTTTTCATCTTTAGTAGCTGCCTGGTGAGTATCATTAAGCTTTGAGGTAGTTAAGAGTCCACTTCTCAATGAAGCGAGTTAGGTGTTGTACTTCGTTTACGAATTTGGCTCGTTGCTCGTTGAACTGAAAAAATTGGCCGCCAGGAAACGAAGTAGCTTTGGGACTCGACTCTGGATGAATTTCTCGACCTATCGCGGTATATTTTGGAGGTTGCGACCACAGGAGAACACAACAAGCGCGAAATTTCGGCGGTGGACCAGAGTGGCTGTGGACTTAGTATATATATGAAAATTGTGGAGGACGGAATGGACGCTGTCGAAAAATCTGTTTATTTCCCAGCATGCAGTGTGGTGGTGATGTTGAAAATCGAGGCAAGGTGAGTATGCCCTAGTATAAGAAGCTGTAGCTAGGCCCGAGCAACGAATAAGAGCAAAAACATTCACTGCTAAGCTAGGACTAGGACTGAATTTTGCTGTAAATGTTGACTTTTGGGTTTGCCACGATGATTTGAATAAAAAAAACTAAAGGCAAAAACGTGATTTTTGTTGTTTTTCTATGACATTAAAAACGGTACTTTTTGTTATTGTCCAAATTCAAACGCTGATATTCTGCAAAAATCGCTGACTTTTTTGTGTTTATTGGGTATCTCAATTTGAAAGACTTTCTAGTCAATGCTCACAACTGCTAGTTAAGGCAATGTTCGCATGATTAAGAAAGTTACAATTTTTTAAAGCAGTGGAGTCTTGTACGGGCGGTTACGGGCGGTTCAGGTGTCAACGGGTTAAACAGTAGATTAGAAACTTAAATTTATTTAAGCTTTAGTTCATTCATTTCACTATGACAACAGGACAAACATGTAAAATTGTTAATTCCAATAATGATAGGTGTTATTAATGATACGATGTAACAAATTTGAGCTTCATAATTTGAAAAAAAGAGTGAAAAAAAAAAAAGAAAAAAGAAAACTTGCCATTCTCTATGATTTTAGTAAGCAGACAATGTGCAATAGCGCAAGCAAGCAAATTTTTGATAGAAGAAACGAAGAAAGGATCATCTTTCTGCCGATGTTAACAAGTCTGCTTCTCTGTTTTCGTTTCTTGGCAAAGCAACGTAAAAAATTAATTACTGTTGCCTGCAAGTGAGACATTTAATTTGGTGCAGCAAATTTAAAGACAGGAAATTAATATTGGATGGTTATACAGGCGACTACTAAAAACCAGATACGAAATGGAATCTAAAGGAAATGGTTTGGAATTAGCTAAATAGAAACTACGTTTATACTGGGTCCCTACCTCTGAACTTCCATTGTAATTAGATTTTCTTTAAAACTGCTTTCTGTAAGCCATTAATAATAATAATAATAATAATAATTTATTGTACACAATGTTATTTGCCAAACTTTATAATTTTTTGTGTTGTAATAATAACTATTAATATTTTTTCAACTGAATTAAAAAAAGTTTCCTCTGAAGTAAAGCCATTTGCTATTCAGCTATTTGCTATTTATACTCATTTCGCTAACTGGGGAAGACCAATCATGACACAGGTGGTGGCTATAGCACTTCTTAAATATTCAATAGATACGAACACCAAATATAGTATGCTGTTTGGATTACATATTGGACTCATTAAGTAAATACATGAAAAGTGACATTACCTGGATGACAAATTTGTGTGCATCTGTGGGTAAAACAGTTGAGAATCTTGTTACACACATGTTTACATAACACAGTGGTTGCCTGGCCACACCTTACTCGATTGCTATTTTACTTGTTAAAGGAAAAATGAAAACAACTGAGGTGATGAGAGACATACATGTAATTGGGGCCTGTATGAGAGGTCTATACATGCAACTCTGTAAGAACAGTGGGATTCAGAGACATTTAATCAATAATGTACAGCTACTATTTGCTAAATTGCAAATACATTGTGTAAACTGCACAAGAGTAAAATTTACTCTAATTGAGCACCAAGTACTCCAAATTTTTTTGTTGATGGTCATGTGGTCCAATTTGTATAATATGGTTCTTGATTTAAAAAAGTATACTAAATGGACAAATTGTAATGTTGAATTTTGACAATGAAACTAACAGCAGCTGTATACCATGAACAAAATACCAAAGTTGAAAACTGATTAACAAGAAAATAAACCTAAAAATGGGCAGCAAAATTATGTGTTATAATGGGCGACTTAAATGCTAAAGTTGGTAGTGACAGAATAAATTATGAAAGGGTGTTAATGGGCTCTCATAGCTGTGGCATGAAAAGAGACTTGTGGATCTCTATGGTCACTCTGTCATTTTCCTACAAAAAATCATAAGCTATCCCGGGTCTTACCTAATGGTCGGGATAAAACCACATTGACTATTACTTCATTTCTGTGAAATTTTGTTTGCCGAAGCCAAGAAAGTGTTACTCAACATCATATTGATAAGAAAAAACCCTTATTTGCATATACTTTCAACACACATTTACATATGCGACTACACAAAACTAGTTTCGTCAAAAGACCTCGCCAGTTGGTAGCCATATTTGTTTTGAATATGAAACGACTTCATGTAGCAATGCATGAAAACTGATTCCCATAACCAGGTAACTAAAAATGAAATAAAAATAACATAACCAAATAATGTAACGCAATAACAAAGTATATGACAATACAGTAAACATTTCGCAATTTTGTGTAGTCGCACATGTAAATGTGTGTTGAAAGCATATGCAAATATGGGTTTTTTTCTTATCAATATGACCATTACTTCTCTAACTCATTAATAACTCATGATGAGAACACAAACTTAAGGAAATCACTATCGTGAAGGAGGTTTTGATATCCTGTCTTAATTTGCATAGATTTTTGAGATTTTATTCCTTCGATTTCTCTGCATTTAACGATCAGTTTGAGAAGTATTAAACACTCGAAAGAGTGTTTCATCAGGTATCCAAACATCTTGAAGTGGGTTAAAAAAAACTCGGCTGCGCCTCGTTTTTCAACCCACTTCCTTGTGTTTGATATATATTTACATGATCATATAATTTATGATCAAGGAAATATGGAGATGCTTGTTTCTGGATGTAAAGGTCACATGTGGAGCTGACATGAGCACTTAAGCCCAAGCTAAGAAGCACAGGGACACCTAACAAACTACTGGTATGCTAAAAGATTCTCAATTGACAGACGGGGATGCCATTTGCATCACTTAGGGGTTCCACGAGGAAGGTGCATGAACAAAAATGGTGGTTAAGTGCTACATGTATTATTTGCAGAGGTGTGGAGGCCAGAATGTAACTAAAGAAGAAGTTAGGAGAGGTAAGGTCATAGCACCCTAGGTGTACAGGGAGGTGTGTATTAAGCATTTCAAAAAGCTCACTAGAGCACAGGATGTCCAGGCTCACAACAGGAATCCTCAATGACAAAAATATAAGGATATGTATGAGAATTTATGGTGAGTTGAATAAAATATAAAAACTATAAATACACAGCCATTTAAGTCTTCATACCTCATTAAACAATGTCTATCTGTTGTTTCTTGGCAGCTTTCTGGCTTCTAAATGGCATCTTAAAGGTTTTTTTTTCGGGCTTGAATTCATTTAAAAGATTAAAAGGGAGAACAAGGATTTCTCGTCATAAAGACAATAAATACAACCAGAAAATTCAAACTTCTTGCTTTCTTCGATGCATTGTAGCATGAGTGTAGATACAGGTGGTCATTGGCTTGGTTTAGCAGTCAGACTGTTTGGTTCAAAAGCCTCTCGCTCTTCAGCGAAGGATATGAACAAAACAACCATTACAAAAAAATGGATCTCCCGACAAGACTATTTTGAACTGAATGGCCTACAATCCCAGACACCTTAAGTTGTGACATCTCATGCGACACTCATATTCCAATTTACAGTCTGTCATCCCCCCTCCCAATGTTGAATTTTGTGATTCTGTGATCCAATCTTGAGAACCAACATTGAGAGGGGAGAAAACATCAGATCTGTCCTAACAAATGTGTCTTAGCTTAAGCCCCATTCACACCAACGGTTAAACATGTTTAAATGTTGTTTAGTTAAACTGCGTTTTTAGTTTCTATCTTGAACGTTTTGAAATGTATATGACTCCAACTACCTGGAATGGTAATAAAAGTCAATAATTAAAAGTTTCTTTTAGTAAAGATTTCACTCCAAATATTACGGGAGGTTAGCAGGTATATTTCTAAACCTGTTTTAAACTAAACAACATTTAAACATGTTTAAGCATTGGTGTCAATGGGGTATTGAATTGTAGCTACTAAGCCAAGCCTATGGCCACCTGTATCCACATATAATTTGCTACAACGCATGGAAGGAAGTGAGAAGTCTGAATTTTCTGGTTGTATCTATTGTCGTTATGAGGCAATGACTGCAGTTTTGGAGCTAAATGTGAGATGCATAGAAAGGAATGGCCTTGCTCTTCACTCGAGCAAAGTTTTGGAGTGATTGGGATCGATTGAAGGTAAGTTTTGGGACTTTTCGTTGGATAGAATCCCATACAAACAGTTATATTTTGTTGTTGTTTAGGATTCCTTTTGTGAGCCTGCGCTCCCTGTGACTAGAGGCAACACTTAAAGCTCAGCTGAGGAAGCAGTTGAACATAAAAGTCTAAGGTTTATAAATAATAATACTTTATTCGAATACTCCCCTCAGGGCTTTTCAGTATCAAATTACAATAAACAAAGAAAAAACATTTTTTTAAATTAACTGTTAAATCTACTGAAAACATTCTAATTTCAATATTAATATTCATACAAGGTACAGTGTACCCTGTACGATATCACTAGACAGCTGGAGAGCCGTTTAAAAACCTGTCTACAACAAGCAAGAGAGCCTGGTGACCTTGGAGAAGAAGCTTGAGCAAAGAGAGCTGGGTTCTTTGAGGATATGATGAACTCAACACAGAAGAACCAAGGAAATATCCATAAAGAAATAGAGGATCTTCAAATGAATTCAGTGCTTCTGATCAGAATTGAGATCATGAAAGCCATACAGGATGATGTGGACACCATCTTGACCACACAGCTGGTTGAAATGATTTGGCCATGTCATTTCGTAAAGATGATTGCGATTTCACCAGGTTAGGCATGCATTGCAATGGACAACTGAAGGAAGGAGGAAGTGTGGGAGGCCAAGAACTGCATAGAGAAGGATGATTGAAGGAGATGATCCAACACAGCATGTGTTGGTGTCCTGTTCTGAAGTTGAACTGGAGATGGCCAAAAGTGGAAATCATTTTCCACAATGAAGCAATAAGCCTTTTTTGAAACAGCTCTATGATGGTATAAAGAAAATCAATAAATACATTTATGATTATTGTCTTGATATTTAAAGTTCACATTCACTTGGTATATATGCATTTTTAAAGGATACTTTGTTTTTCCACAGGCACATTGTTTTGTTATCATGACAGGACAGCTTGGGCATGGTCCAGGATGACACAGCCTGCAACACAACATCAAACTAAAGTTACTTCTTTCTAGAATAATAATTCATCAATCTGATTTTTTTAGTTTATTCTGATCATCTGTTTTGTGCAATGGTAAAGTCAGACAAAATGAGCAAAAAGTTTGAAAACAATACATTAAATGTAACTCATCTTGTTAGTATCAGAATGTGAGACTGATAACACTGTCTATCTAGGTATGTAAACAAAAGTGAATAACAGTTCCGAACGCCTATCCGCCAACAAATGGTTGACAATTTACATGCAGTTTTTTCAACTTCTTGGTTAACATGTGATCTGTAAGTGGTTTGTTGCAAGAGTGTCAGTAAAGTGTCGGCAATAATTCTTCTTCTTCAGGACCCAGAGTGCCTAGTGGCACATGGGGCTTCCATTATGGTCCTCCACTGCTGCTGATCTTCTGCCTGCTGTCTAGCTGTTTTAAGCATGAGGCCACACTCCTTCAGTTCTCTTATCATTGTTCTACGCCAGGTCACCTTATGTCTGCCTCTGCTATGCTTCTCTTGGGGGGTCCATCTCAATGCAACCCTTTGCATTGTGCCTGCTTCCATCCATAGGACATGGCCCAGCCACCTCCATCTTCTCTTTTACACAACAACAGAGAGTGGTTCCAGGTTATGCAATGTCAACAGGTCTTCATTGCTGATCTTGTTTAGCCAAAAGCTGTGCTTGATGCGTCATAGGCACTTTGTCTGGAAGACGTCAAGTTTCCTGGAAATTTCTTTGGTCACCTTCCAGCATTCACTCCCATACAGTAGGACAAATAGCACACTGCTCTTGAAAATTCTGAGCATGGTTTGCATGTTAAGCTTGGTTGATTTCCAGACTGGATTAAGAATTTCAAAGGCCTGGTTTGCCTTGGATAGTCTTGCTGACACATCCTTTGCACTGTCTCCATCTGCAGAGACTTTGCTGCCCAGGTAAGTGAACTCATCCACTTCATACAATTGTTGATTGTTGACAGTGACCGGTTGATTGTTGGTGGTGTTTAATCTTCGTCTTTCCGACATTCATTTTCATGCCAGTTTGGCTTGCGAATGAGGTAAGTCGGTCCATCTTCTCTTGGTTGTCACTATGGGGAATGGATAGCAGGCCAATGTCATCTGTGAAATCCAGATCTTCAAGCAATGAGGTGAGTGTCCACTGGATCCCTCTCTTCTTGTCAGCTGTTGTTCTCCTCATGAGCCAATCAATGGCCAGGAGGAAGAGGAAGGGGGATAAGATACACCCTTATTTTACCCCTGTCCGAACTCTGAAGCTGTCCGTCAAATGTTGTCCACATACCACTTTACACTGGAAATCTTCATACAGCATCCTAATGACGTTGACAATCTTACATGGGAAACCATAGCTTTGGAGGATTCTCCACAGTGTGCAGGCTTCTTTTAAAAGCGTTCAAGCAATTTATTTAAATTGAGAGTATACTTTAACTTGTAAAGGACACTTCCTCTGAAGTCAATCAACACACCGACTTGTATAAATTTGAAGTCACCCCAAGCCAAAATATTCGTATGCCATTTTGAAAATATGATCTAAGCCCCAGTACTTTGTCCATGCCCCTTTTCATTTATGTATTTGCTTTTTTAATTTGTGATATGCGAAGCATAAAATGAGTTATACATGTAGCAATGTGTTGGTGTGTGGCAAATTTTAACTCAATCGACTGTACAGTTCTATTTGTAATTCCGCTGACTAGTGCATAAGGCTTTGAGCTTTGGAAAATTAAAACCGATCTGCGGACTTCAAGACTTGGGAAAACACTATAGCACTGTAAATGTTGTTTTTAAATGTATGAAGGTTTGCTGCCATTTGTAAAAGTGTAAATAAACCAAATTTTGTTGCAAAAACAATGAATTAAAAAACATGTCTTAGCATGGCACAACTAGATGATGTAACGTTTTCAATTCTTTAACTTCAAACTGTAAAAATATAACTACTGATCTGCAGACTTCAAATGGATTTTTCAAGACTTATGAAAATGCTACAGAATGGTAAATGTTTTTGAATGTGTAGCGTGGGATGATGCAATGTTTTAAATTTGTTTAGTTAGGTAAATATTGTAACTCAAATTATTTTTTATTATAGCCTATCTTAAATAGATATCGAATCTCACGGAGCTATGACAATTTTGGGTGGCAAATTTCACTCAGTTATAGACAACTTTTACATTTTACATTTAGTTAATAACTATAATTTTAATTCATAATCATGTTTAATTATAGCTTAACTTAAATGTATACACTTCTAATGAAGTTTTATTTTGTATCTTTTATCTTTATTATTTCGTGGCATACCTGGAAACTAGCTCTTAAGCTAAGCACACTGACCATGTTAGATAAAGGATTGATTGATTGATTGAACTTTGGACAGTTGGCAGTTGGGATGGATTTTGAACAAGGACTGTGGCTACAGACTGTTGGCTGAGTGTGAAGAGGGGAAAGTGGACTAAGTATCCACATATTAATTCCTAGTAAAAAGATATAATAATAATAATAATAATAATAATAATAATAATAATTGGAAAATTATTATTGGTGTGCGGACAAGATCAGTAACTATCCAAAAGACGGTTTTGTTAGGGACTGCAAGAATCCTCCAAAGAGTCCTTGGGATCTAAGGTGGCTTGTTGCCACTTGACCAGGACCAGTGTCATCTCCAGCAATGTTGCAGAGTCAATTTGTGATGGAATAATAATAATAATTATTATTATGATTATTATAATTAGTAATAATTAATTTATTAGGAGAAATAAAGGATTATTTGTTTTCGATAAAAAAAACCACTTGATCGCGGCCAGGCAAGCATCATTATCAATCATCATCATCTGTCATCTCAAAGTCGATATTTGAGATAGGTCCTGTGTCTAACACGCCACATGTGCCGATCAATTAACAGGCTAGCAAGCTCTTCCCTAGACTCCACCTCTGCATCATCTATTAAAATTCTAAGCAACGTCTTTGCAGGCTGTCCAGAATCTCATCTGCCATGTGTTGGTTCCCATACTACTACCTTAATGGCAGTGCCCCGCCAACCTCAGATGACATTCCTTCACCTTCTCAGACAATTTCAGAATAGGGCCGTACAACTCCTCATTAGTCATAATTATTATGATCTTACCAGTTGACATTCTGCACCATCCGCAGCATTCTGGTATAACACCTGTCGAGAGATTTTGTCATCGCTTTGGTGAGGGTCCAGGCCTCACAGCTATAGAGCAGGATCGTTTTAATCGATGTCTTGAAGAGCCTTATCGTGAGACACTGACAACTGAGCAGACCAGATTTTCTTCATGTCATGGAGAGCCTTCCAGGAGACTGCTTTCCGAACTGCATCCTCCACCCCAGGTACCTAAAGTCATCCACTTCCTCAAGTGGGATGCCATCCTTGGTTTTGAGAGGGTTGTGCTTTCCGAAATTGTATGCCATGTACTCTGTTTTCTTCGTGTTCAGGTGTAAACCCACCTTACCACACTCTCCCTCAACTCTGCTGAGCAGCTCCTGCGCATCTTCGATTTAGACTGAGAGCAAAGCAATGTCATCTGCGAAATCGAGGTCTGACAGTGTTACTGGCCCTACACGCCTCGACTTTCTTGGAAAAATTGTAAAAAACTAAGGTGCTTGTGGTCCTTCAGGGCTTGTCTCATTGCATAATCCAGAATGATGGTAAACAAAAATGGTGCAAGAGTGTCGACCCCTGCGTGGATATCATCATCAATCATGTCATCATCAATCATATCATCATCAACCATATCAGGTGAAGAGTCAGGGTTGGTGTTAGCAGTGTAGATATCAGCTCGGGAAATACACCCCACACATTCCATGCTGTCTTCTTGCCTCTGCCCACAAAGAATACAACTGCAACACATCCAATAAGCATATGCAACATGGGTAAAACTGAAGCTCTCATTCCTTAACGTCGCGGCAATGATATGGGCAGCAAGTTTCTGCAGTTGTTTCTCTGAACCATAAGCAATGCACAGCTCCTCTGCTGGGATGGTGCTGGCAATGGATACAGCTAGAACTACCCACATCTGAGTTGTTGGTCCTGATCATTATTCTTTGATGACCACAGAGATATTGAGCGCTTGGTGTGCTGTAGGAGTGCCTCTTTGTTAGTAATAATGATCATCATCATCATCATCATCATCATCATGAACATGGTTTTCAGAACGGCCCCATTAAAAGAAATATATACAGTTTATAAACAACAAAACAATGTGGTAAAAAGCTAAAAATCACTGCCTAACTATACAAACAATGCTACCTATAGAGCGTTTTCACTTGATGTCATAGCCGCCATATTGGTGTTCCCGTACAAAAGAATTTTAATTAACTTCTTTTGTTAGGAACACCAATATGGCTGCCATGGCCTTTGTCATTTGAGTCCCACGGGACTGAAGGTCATGTGAGTGAAAACGCTCTATAGATGCCATGAGATACAATAAATATAAAAAATGTGAATGGTATCAATCAAAAATGTATAATTATCATTAGATAACAAAAGTTCTACTTTCTTTTTGAAAAATAAGATTGAATTAGTTAAATTCTGTATTTCAGAGCTAAGATTATAAAAATCCTTTGTTGCCTCAGTTTAGTTTGTTTTCCCTAGTTTGTTTTGGGAGCAGGAAGGTGCAGTAACACTTACGTCTGGCAGGTATTGCAAATATTGTTGGTGGATGACATTACACTCTCTTCAGAAGTGCTATTATACAATTCTTGCCATCAGGTATCGCCACTGACACTACCTAGTTTGCTAGTAGTAAGAACAGCTCATTTTATTCCAATCAACTCGAAGAAAGCCTTTCCACTCATAGGAGATTTGCCTTGATGACATGACTTTACTTCGTTGACCCATGACTCTTCTTTTGCATGCCACTTTCTTCAGCAAGTCTTCTCAACACACATCCCACACCAGATCTCCTCACTTCACAGACTTAAGCGGTCTTGCAATATACAAATTAAAAACAGTTTGGCAGTACTCTTCAAAGCTACATACTGTTCCTGGAGGTGGCATCTGGATAATGATGGCTACATACAATATGATTGCATCTAACATTGGCTAGTCTGTCTCTGGAGTAGCAACGGTTTTAGAAGACATTAATGAGATCTGCCCTCTGTCCATTTCTTAGCTGACCCATTTGAGAAAAGGAGGGTGGCCCCGGCTGGTTTTCAAACTTAAAAAACTCTTCAAGATTTCCATCTCCATTCTGACATGCAATGTAAAGTCTGGAGAACATATAACAATGCACTTCACATGGTGCACTGCAGATGTCGTGAATTCATGGAATGCAAAATCGTCTCCAGTGAGTGGGTATTCTCTGTAAACATAGGTAGCATAATGATAGCAGGTTGATGGGGTGACGGAGTAGCTTGCAACGCATGATATGCTGCACAAGACACTGTTCAATGTTAATTGAGCTCTTCCCTCAAAAGCAGTTCCTTTGCATTTTCTAGCCAGTATTTCTCCTTGTCCTTTCTGCCATTTGGTGTGATTGGATCGGATTTAATCCGTCCTAATATCTTTGCAGACTACGAAAGGCGGGCATTCATGTATTCAAAAGGTGTCATTAATCTGATTGTTGATATCCAGACTTTCTTTAAACAATAGGACAAGGCCAGAGCCAAGGGAATATGATCTTGGGACATGAAGAAATCAGTAAATAGTGGGGCACAGAGTACCGATTTCTATTTCATTAATGTTGTCTGGTCGAAGCCACATTTCAGTTACTGCCAGAATATCAATATCATGGTCAACAACAAAGTTTTTAAACTTCATGGTCTTGTTTTTCACCAATCTAGTATTCAATAGGCAGAAATAAAATGAACATGACATAGGTGTTGAGACTTGTGAGGGTCCTTTGTTATAGGTACCAAGTTTTCTGATAACACACCTCAGTGAAACCATGGTCTTAAACGAATATGAAAATTTACATAATGGCGCTGGATTCTTCTATATTGACCTCCTCTTTGCCCTCTAAACTTAAAAATACCGCACTGTTATAAAAAAGCAATGGTCATAGAAGGGGGAAAATAGTAGTGTCATCTTAGATCCATAAGTTACATTGTTGTCAAGAATGTCTGTAGCGCTAGTCTAAGCAAGTTTTCAGAGCGATGTTCAGTTTTTTTCTCGGTGTTCAGTTCTACCTCGATTGATAGGAAAAAATTTGTTTTCAGCCCAGGATTAAGTGCAACATCATTAAAGATCATAATTTCAAATGGTGGATCATGTCCAGGAACAGCTAATGTCGTATTACCACGTTTTTAATAACATACATCCTTTGGCTCCTGAATTTTCACCAAAACCCGTAAATTTTAGCCAGAAATTCCATTTTTTTGTCCCGTTTTGTCAAAATGACTCTAAACATTCCAAAACACCGTTTGTTTATAGCTTTAATATTAAGTTTTTCTTCTCACTGGGCGTAGATTTCCTTGAATTCTACTTGGGGTATTGTGCAGAAAACAAATTGTGTGTAAAACCTTAGAGCAATTTCTACTCTGGAGGGGGGGGGGGGATTTTTCAATCGTTTTCTTTTCATTATTTACAAAATGTAGTCTGTTGTATGGTGATTTTGTTGGGCTTTTATTCTTCTTTTGTTCTGCTGGAAAAGTTTTCAGTTAAGCTTCGAAAAATGTAGAATGATATTTTCCCAAAAAAGTATCAATCGGTGGGTTGGCCAAATTCGTTATGGACTTTTCTGGGAAATTTTTGTACAAATTTTTGGAAATATTAAACTGATCCTCTCTGTTAGGCATGCATGCTAAGAACTTTTATCCACATCGCATGGTTAACAAAACGATGTGGCACAAAACTTGATGATGTCACAAGTGGTACAAAGTTTGTACCTCTGGAGCGTGCCTAAGTGCAAGTTTAGGAGTCAGGCAGTTCAGGATGCTATATTTCTTTAATTTGCGATACAGCTATTTCAATAAATGGTCTTGGAATGTGCCAATGCACAATTCTTCAGACAACATATATTGAAATAGCTGTATATATACTTTTGGTGATTGCCAGGGCTAAGACAACACTGCTTCCAAAAGAAAAAGGATTGAACTTTGCGGTAAGAATGAAGATGCACCAAGAAAAACACCATTAACTAATGAGAAAATATTCAAGCACCCTAATATTCTAGTCACCCTAATGATCTTCTTGATAGAGTTAGGTTTTACTGTCATCTATTGTTAACAAATCATGTGACTCTTTCTTACTGATTACACTGATGTGGGCATGGTGAATCTCTCAGTTTCCCACAAAGTTCTCCACAACCTGTGTGTAAAAGAAACAATGATATATTAAATACTTAACTTCACATAACAAAGTGTTTAGAACATTTAAAAGTTGACAACTAAAAAATTATATATTAACATATATCCATTAAAATTATACAGACATTTAAAGTGTAATGTTTATTTAGTATCTGTTTAAACAGTTTGGAGAATCTATTCAATTATTTGATGTTAATGCGAGGAATTTAACAAACCATTTGAATGGCAAAAATGTTTCATTTAATAGATTGCTATTGTTGTAACCCGGGAATAATAGCAGAAAAGCACAAAGACGGTCGAGTAGAACACAACACTTTTTAATTCCCTTGCCATGTATTCAATCGCACACATGCGCGTTAGAATCATCTAAGTTATGACATTACAGCCTTTATTTTACATCTCCCCCTTCAAAGGGAACAGTCTCTGGAACATAAGAGTATCTTAAATATCAACAGTCAACGTATTATATGCTCATAATCTTTCAAGTAATTTGGAGGACCTCGAGTTGTCCTTGTAGGGTAACGTTTAACCGTAGAAATAAAAGCTTCAGAGGCAGAACTTGGATGAACCAATGATGCAGCAGGATTAGGAACTTCAGGCATGGAAACTCTGCATCTTCAGATAAAGACAGTTTACTAGTGTCCAACAAACAGGGTCCTTGTTAGGTCAGCACATGAGAACAGGTCTGGATTACTGGCGAGATGGTTTGTGAGGAATCGATGACCGACAACTCAGCAGTTGGTCCACATGATGTTTCCAGAGGTTACTCGACACCTCAACCATGTACTGCTATGATCCAAGGACCTTCGCGACAACTCCCAGAAGCCATTTCTTCCCTCTCCCATAATTACGTGCAAGAACAGTATCACCTAAAAGGAATTGGAGTAGGCCTCTTGTTGCTGTGTGGTTCACCATAGAGCTGTACTGTAGAGCTTCAACATGCTTTTCAACTTAAGGTACGTAGTCTCCTTCCCATAAGTAGCAATGAAGGAGGTTTACCCGTAGTAGAATGTGGGGTGTTTCGATAAACCAATACATACTGGGCGATAACTGTAGGCACATCAGACTTAGTAAGTTGAGCTTGCTTGATTGCTGATTTCAAAATCTGGACCACTTGTTCAGTCTGGCCATTTGTGGATGGCTTATAAGCTGCTAACGTACAATGTAAAATACCATTGTCAGTACAGAACTGTTCATATTCTCTTGCGGTAAATTGGGGGCCATGATCAGAAATGAGTATTTCAGGAAGTCCATGCCTGCTGAAGATATCACGCAGTGCTGTGATGGTTGTACTGACTGTAGTATTTGTCATCTTCACAACCTCTGGGAATTTGCTGTAGGCATCAACAACAACAAGTTAAGTACATCCATAGATTGGTCCAGCAAAGTCCACATGGATATGAGACCATGGTCACGCTAGGAAAATTCAAAGGTGGATTTGAGCCATAGGAGGCGAGGATCTCATAGACTGGCATGTTTTGCAGGAAGAGACAGTTCTTTCGATATCAGAATCAATATTAGGCCAACAAACGTGCGATCTAGCCAATGCTTTCATTTTAGACATTTCTGGATGAGTGTCATATAATTCTTGTAAGACAGTTTCTTGAAGCGAGGAAGGAACAATGACGAGCGTTCCCCATAACATGCACCCTTGATGTGTGCTCAGTTCATCCTGTTTGTTCTTAAATGGTGCGTGTAGGATTCACTACACTTGGCCAACCACTGATGATAAAACTGTACACTTTGGACAGAACTGGGTCTACTTGAGTCTCCTTATTGATCATCTGACTGGTCACATTTGTTATACTTCAGGTTTCAAGAAACAACACTCAACATTTTCACATTTGGGGGACCAAATCTGAGGTAAAGGGAGCCATGACATTGTGTCTGCATCAGCATGGGTTGAAGTATTGCAATACTCATCTCTGAATTTAGCTGCAGCATGAACAGCAACTGGATTCTTTGGACCAAACTGGGAAAGTAATGGTTGGCGATCAGTTAAAATTGTGAAAGAGACAATGACATGAAGGGAGGCAGTGTCTCATCGTAATGAATGAATGTCTGTGAATTAAGTATAAGCTTCTTTGCAGCAACAAAGGCATCTTCTTCAACTTTGGACCACTTCCAACGTGTATCTTTCTTAAGCAGGTTGTATAGAGGCACCAACACAGTGGAATGGTGCAGCATGAATCGTGAGTAAAACATAAGTCCCAGAAAAGACTTCAGCGCTGTTACATCTTTTGGTCTAGGAGCATCATGGATGGCTGTAAGTTTATCCTCTGTGGAATATAAACCTTCACCATCTATCTTACGACCGAGGTAAACAACTGATTGCTGAAGAAACTTGCACTTGGCTTTGTTCAGTATGAAACCAGCTGTAAGAAGTCATTCCAGAACTCGAGAAAGTGAGAAAGTGAGAAAGTGTACGAAGGTGATCCTGTACATCAATTCCTGCAACAAGGATGTCATCAAGGAGGCAGGCTGCTTTGGGAATGTCTGACAGTAAATTATCCATTATCCTCTGAAAATGGCTGGACTGAGCGGATACCATTGGGCAGTCTCTCGAAAACAAGTAATTCAATGTGAGTGTTAATGGTAAGGTATGCTTGAGACTACTGGGCAATGGGTATCTGGGGATACACCTGTTTAATGTCCAGAACACTAAACACCCTCTTAAGGTTACAGTGTACCTTCAGATCGAAAATTTATTGCAATTTTTTTTTTGGTGTCAAAAAAAAGTTTACAGAATGAACTTTCATCCAAAAAAAAATTATCGAAAAATAGTGAAAATTGACGGAGAAATGACGGAATAACTTTTGTGGGCGGAGTTTGTTTATGAAGCGATATGTTTTTCTAACCGTTGTTTTCTCAAAGTTAATTTTTCGCTTGTAGGGGACACTTTAAAGAGCTACAACTCAAAGGAAATTTGTTCGATTTTCCTCAAATTTGGACACAAGCTAGGCTAACATATAATCAACAAAAACGTGTCGGCGAATTTCTTATTTCCGAAAACTTTTTCTCCCTTTTTTCGAAAATATTCTGTAACTTTTCACTGCAATTGAATATGGGAAATCGCCGACACATTTTTTTAGCGCTTCGTGTCCGGAAACCCGAGAACAAATCAAATTAGCAAAATACAATAATCGCTTTGAGTTATAGCGTTTTAAAGGTGATTCGGACGTTCGAATTTAGACGTCGTAAAAAATTCGACTTCACAATTCATTTTATTACCAAATGGTTTCCATATTTATATAGCCAGTTCAAAGAGCTTTAATTTGATATCTGGGTTTAGGTATATTAAGTGTAATCTTAGGATGCTAGAGCTGTTATACTGGAGACACCCCCGAAGGTACACTGTAACCTTAAGGTAGAATGCATGTCTTCAATCTTGGGCATAGGGTAGGTTTCCACATTCACACACACATTGTATGTCTTGAATGGAACTAAAAATTATAATCGAAATTAAAGATGGTAGGGGAAGTTTGGTAGGAGAAAAAAATTAGCCCTTTGAAGTTTGTTGTAGTTGTCGGTAAAAAGAGTGCATGGCATTTGGTGAAAGTGCACCAAATTTGCATATTGTATGTCGAAACGTTTGTTTGAAACCTGAAAACACACTGGCACAAGCGAAAGTCAAAAGTATTATAAACAGACTATGCGCTTTTACAAATTCTCTGTTTTCTTTGTAGTTTCGCTCCGATTATAAAGATAATCATGCCAAGACTGTGCATAAAGGCAAGAAAGTAGCTTTCACGATGGTGCGTGAGCGCAATCAGTGTCAGCTTTCTTTTTTCACTAAAAGCTCAGCGGAGTTGCAGCCATCACAGAAGCTTTTCAGATCTGTCATTCAGTTTGGCACACGTGACTGAGAAGGTACTAGGAATGAATCTACGGGCACCACTCATAACCCACTACAAGGAACTAGTTCAAGAGTCTCCGAGGATAATCAGAATGATGAGTTACACTTGGACCCACTCCGTGACGGCCATGCTGGGAGAGCCCATTCCTTCGACATCAGAAAAACCACCGCACAGCTCCTGTTCGAATGTTTGAACCAATGGCATTGAGGCAATCAAAATCTCGCTTGTGGGAGATGACCAAAATGTACATGTTCCTCTTCAGAAAGCTATGGAAGAACCTGAGCCCTACTCGCCTCAAACCATCGAAGTAGAGATGATCTTGCCATTACAAAGAGATGATAACGCAGTATATATGTGAGTCAAGGCTGGTGTCCACAAATGAAGGGCCGCAGCAACCGGTTCTCCACGAATACAACCTGCAAAAATTTGAGAATGAAACATTCACCAGAGATTTCCAGGCAAAGTGGTTCAAACTATATCCTTAGTTGAAGTACTCAGTAGATTGTAAGGTTGGAACATGTTACGCATGTTCGACGTTTTTGGAGGATAAAGCTTTATGTTTTCCAACTGGAAGAAACCTGAGTGCCTTACAAAACACCATCAAAGTGAGATGCACTCACTGGCGATGACAAAGTGGCTGGAATACTGCCAGATGCAGAGGAAATCCTCTTCTATAATTAGCCTCATGGATGATGGGCATCGCAAGTACATCCAATTAAGTAATTGCGAGTTTTTACTTGTGATCATCGAATGTCTTTTTTACACTGGTCAACAGAGGTCATGAAGAGGATCGATTGAACCTCGAACAAAGGTCAGATGTCTACAGGGGTAATTTCCTAGAGCTTTTGCACCTTCAATGTAAAGACATTTCTTGGCTGGAAGAGAAACTGAACACTCAGTTACAAAACCACACGCAGTGGACCTCGCCAACCATTTAGAACGAGCTACTGGAAATTTTTGCTGACCTCATAATTAAACTTATCTGTAATGATGTAAGAGATGGCGGCTGGCAGGGGATTATAATTGATGAAACGTCTGATATAAGCCGAGACGAGCAGGTGTCATTCTGTCTTGGTTATATAGTGAATGGCAGTAAGAAAGAAGCATTTGATGGATTTCTTGAACTTGTTAAATTTTGCACTGCAAGACACCATGACTACAGTGGAACCATTGCGAAATACTCTAGGCACAATCCTGAGCCTGTACAATTTTCTAGAGGCTAGCACAAAGCCACACGCTTTGTTTGGAGACATTGAGACTGAAGAGGGTAGTTTGCTTAAGACATTGAAGTCTCAAAGTGTAACAAGATGGAGTCATGTTGGTGGGAAGTGGCGAAAGCCATCGACCAGCAGCTTGAGCGAATAGTGAAGGCATTGCTAGTATTATCCATAAGAACACTAAAACATACTCAGAAAGTTGCTCACTTCTGCATGGAATCTGTGATTTCTAGTTCGTCGTCGGTCTGTGTGTTTTGAAGATTATTTTATCAAATACGAGCAACCTGAGTGCTTACCTTCAGGGAAAGACTGTGGATGTTATCCAACGAAGTGGAATGCCAATTTGACCTCAGCGACCCTACGAAGCTGCCGAAATGAGGAGAGTTTCATCTCAGTGTGGGAAATGTGTGAATGTATCAGTGTTAAGATGAAATCATGGATTGCTGAATCATATTTTTCATTCTGCGACGCTCGTGTGCCACGACGATAACCCTCGATGCGCTTCCAAGCATTAGTCAGGGAAAACCGAAATGTGAGTGCCTCTCCTCCTCTATCGAAACCAGACGATTACCATCGTGTCAACACCTTTTTCGCCTGTCTGGATAAGGTCCTGGCTGAAATTGAGAATCGGTTCATTGGAAATGACCAAGATGTTTTTTGTGCATTGGGTAACATCACCCTTCATGATTCGCCCACCAGTGATAGCTTTGACCTGGTTGCCAGGTACTATAACCTCGTCAAGGAGCTTCTCCAGGCAGACCAATGCCTGTTCAGTCAATTCAAGACAGTACACGTGGAGAGATTAATAAAAACGGCTGCAGAAGTCAATGAAGCATTGCATGAAAACAGCCTTTATAAAATAAACCGAGTTCTCGAAGGTTGCGTCCATTCTGGCTGTCATCCCTGCAACATCATGCTCAGTGCAGCGCTCATTCAGCGGACTCCAGCGCTTTAAGACTTATCTTCGGAGCCGCTGGAACAGAACAGACTAAATAGCCTTGCTATCGTCTGTATTGAGCGCTAGCATGGCAATAAAGTTATTGTCAGTATGGACAAGATAATAAACATTTTTGGACAACACCACGGAAGAAACAACTGTTTCTTTTAATACGTTTTTAGTGTTACTAGATCGAGGTCATAAAGTGTGCGAGGTTTTCAAATATTTTTGGAATTATGACAGTTACATTAGTTAAAAGAACTGTAAACGTTTTAATTTGTTTTCTATGCAATTTGAGTGTGTTTGTATCCCAATTTCAACACCCACACATTTGGGCATTCTGTACATTTTTCGGGCAAGACGGTCACCCCCCCCCCCCCCCCCCCCCCCCCCCCCCCCCCCCCCTCAAGGGCAAAGGTGCCCATACGCCTAAGGAAGTGTGCAAACTCTTCATTGTGGCACTGATACAGCAAACTGGCAATCCGTATTTCATGAATCATTCCCATAAAATGGTGATTAATAGATTTTAAATGATAAATTTTGTGGCATGAAGAAAATCTCTGGCCATCAAGAATGAGCATTCACATTAAATCTCTTCCATTTATTTCCTACAAACTTTGAAATAGGAAATTGCGTGATTAACTGTGATTAACTACATAATCACACATGGAATGAAAACAATGTGTGTGGTCTAATCACTAACTTCTTTTGGCTGGCAGGAATTAGAGGAAGAGTGTTTAATTTGGACGGCGTACACCAGTCTGATTGTACAGTATTAAAAATATCCATGTCTATGCCTGCACACAGATGGACATTGCAGGCAAAATCCTGGTCATGTAAGAGTACAGCTGCCAATAAGAAACACTGTCATTACTTGTCAATCTAGCAGAGAAGTATGCCCCTCCCTTGCTTAGGAGATTTTGGATGAATAAAATCCATCTGGGTTGAGAAAAACCTCTTTTTGCCTCCTGTTAGTAAATTCTCGATTACTCAAGATGATAATGTATGGATTAAACGCCTCAAGAAATGGTTAAAGATGTCACAGCTAAATTGCACCTGATCATGAAGGAAAACACATATCTGCAATGCCAGCAGGTAGAAGTTAGTCATTAAGCCACCTCCATGGTTTGCAATCCAAAAACAGATGGGTTGGTACATATTTGTGATACAAGGGCACTGTAATCTCACAATTCAGAAAAGTAATTGTCCCATTCTAATGTTGGAGGAAACATGCAGAAGTATCAATGATCATGCTCAGTCTTTGTGGCCAGGCATTTTCTTCATTTTACTTCACGAAAAACATCAACGATGGCAACAACAACCAATTAAATACAGATTGCTTGTTCACTGTATCAATCAAATAATATTAGACCACAATAATATTTTGCAGTGAAGAGTTTGCACACATTTTCTCAAACTTGTTAATATTTCACGAGATCATTGGCCAACCACAGCATCAGATCTGATCATGTGGTTGACTTTGGAAACCAAATGAAACATGAGTTGAAAATCACTAGACAAAATTAATAGTCATCACATTTTCATCACAAGTGATAAAAATTAATTGTTCTTAATCTGCAAATTCATAGATTACTCAAACACTGCTTATTTTTTATTTATTACAGCTTCACTTCACTAAATTACAAATAGATAATAAATTAAATTAATCACTAACGTAAAGAAAAGTTGTGCAGAAGGGGACAGCACATCCTTGGAGACCCAGGGGCAGTTTGTCAGGGAGGGACGAAGTAAAAACTTGGCAAAAATCAGCGGGACAAAAGTTTTCAAGAGCGTGCGAACGAGCCCCTGGGTTTCTACACTTACCGAATCAGTTCCACGACCATTTAAAATCCCCGTCTCTGATTGGGCAGGAAATTTCTGACATTGTATTTTTCTGTCCAATCAACGAGCTGCATCTATCGTGCCATTTTTGTGCCTTCTTACACGAAGATTGTTTTTCCATGATCGCCATCGCTTTGCTTGTTCAACTGAGGCGGCTCACTTGGAAAGTTTCTTAAAAAAAATTATGGCCTCAAAGCCGAGAATAATCGTGAGATTCAGCGTGGCCACATCGAAATCAAACACTCACTCGAAATCATTGAAATTTTTTGGTTGACCAAAAACAAAATTCCCCTGTTTTATTACCGGGCAGTGGATAGCTAATCTCTAACAGAAACTTTCCATGTAAAAGAATATTCCTTTACACGGGCCACGCGGTTAACATTCCTGACTTGCTTTTTGTGCAAATTTTTTAAAAAAGGTAAGCTTATACATTGTATTTGTAACTTTAGCTTGAATTAAAAAAAATTGAATTAACAGCTCTTAAAATGTCTTAGTAATGAATGACCCAGCTTCCCTTATGCTTGTCCAACCATAGCCGGAGGTCCTGAAAATCAAGGCTTGAAATTGGATCTTTTGAAAGTGTTCCAATTCTGAATACTTGGGCAGAATTGAAAGTTAAGTTTGGTCCACGTGCATACATAAGGTCTTCGGTTTCCCCAATGTTATGTTCCATCACTTGGTCAATGGCTACATTTCTGTCAACCCCACCCTAATAAAGGTCTCACAAGACTACAATAACGTGTTTTTATAGTATCAATGTCCTTCAAGTCCTTTTGATCAACCCTAACACCCTATTAGCCTTAGCAGTTATTTTATCTACATGTTGATTCCATGAGAGATCACTAGCAGTAAACAATCCTAAATCTTTATACACATTAACACTTTCCAAAGGTTGACCTTCGATAGTATATTCCCCAACTGAAGGTGACTTTTTCCTAGTTATTTGAAGGATGTTACATTTCTTAGTATTGTCATCTTATTCATCTTACACCATTCTAATATTTTATCTATGTCACTTTGAAAAATAGAGAGATCTTCTCGAGTATTAATGACCCTATACATTTTACTGTCATCAACATACAAAGCAATTGAACTGTCCTTACTAATTACCCTAGGTAAATCATGTATACTATGAAGAATAATGGTCCCAACAAAGAATCTTGTGGGACACCAGAGGTTACAGTTAACAGCGAGTTAACAGCGAGTTGTCATCCTTTGCTGACAACAATGCGCTGCGATGTGGGCGGCGGTTAGTGGTAGCCAATTGTAGCTCCCATTGCATACCTATATTTTGACGTCAACATCCGGGACACCTGCCATGTGCTTTGTCAAAGAAGAACTAGTCGCCATGTTTGTACTAGCGTAGTTTGCGTTTCAAAATTATTGACTTAGGGACAACTTGAATTCAAAACAGTCGGTAAGTTCTGTTGTATTCCGTGTGTATTGTAATTTCGCTTGTTAAAAGTGTAATTTCTGTTCGTAGAAAACTTTCCTTATTGCCTAACTGGATGTTTACCCGATGTCATGACTGGAATATTTGTGGAATTGTCAATGAAATATTTATAAATAAATGGTTGAGTTTTCGCTTTCGAATCTTTGGCCTGGCGCACGCTACTGGTGTACATGGCTAAAATTCACACTTAATTTAGCTCTTCTGAAATAATTAAAATTCTGTTTAAGTCGAGGTTTGGTAAAAAACTAAAGTTCATTAATGTCTTCCCTGTGAACAATTTTAGTTTTGCATATAGGGTTGAATAATTATATTATACAGTGTGCCTTGGCACGAACAAGTTGTGCATAAAGTGTGCCCAAGTTGTGCATAAAGTGTGCATGACTAGCAGTTGTAACGAAAACGAAGACCGAAGACCAAAGACCCCGAAAACGAAGACCGAAGACCAAAGACCCCGAAAACAAAGAAACAAAGAACACGAGAACAAAGAACGAGAACACGAGACTTTGATAGGAGAAATTGTGGCGGTAAAAACCAATGAGTATTATAAAAGTGACAGGTAAACACGACTCCCACTTGTCGCAAAATGTATAAAGAAGCCTTTAGAATAGCTTTCCCAAGAAGGTCTACGAGATATTTGTTCCCCTAAGATCAACAAAATAGAGAAGTGACAAGTGCTCGATATGTATTGTATATAAATCTCTTTAATGACAAGAGGTCAGTTTACATGCTGTGCATAGCCATTTATAATTACTGTTTCTCTATGCCTTCGTTATGCTAGCTCTCTTGGCATATGTTAGGCTTTCTTTGGCTAACATTTGTTGCAAGATAAATAGCGATCGGCTGCAATTTTTGTAATCTCTATGAAAATGCTAGGATCAGTCAATCTCTTAACCCGTGATTTAGTGTCTAAGTCTTCAGTGTGCTAGACTTGAGAGAAAGTAGATCTTTATCACGGATGTTAGTGTCTAATATCCAAGTCTGAAGCTGCCGTGTCTCTATTGGAATCATGACTTCTTGCAGTTTATATGTTTTAGCTCCTTGCTTTATTCTGTTTTTGAGTAGTGTCTCTTGGAGCTTGAAGAACCTCCGTTGTTTTATCATGGCGTTATTGCATCCCGACATGGCTAGTACATGAAATGTTTGCCACTTTTGTACTCTTGTGGAGGATCAAATGTTCCATTTTCTCATTGGCTTGTTTAATTGAACCAATAGCATTGGTGTAGTTTCGATCCAACGTTACATGTAGGTTGTGTTTCTTTCTGAGGCTTTTTTCTTAATTACAGACATGTAATTCTGGTGTCAAGTTGTGTTTGCTACATGCGTTCCACAATAGGATGTAGTCTTGTGCAACGTAGCGGAACGGAGCGCTGTCAAAAAAATCATGAGTATTACAAAATCACTATTTATCTTGCAACAAAAGTTAGCCATAGAAAGCCTAACATATGCCAAGGGAGCTAGCATAACGAAGTCATAGAGAAACAGTAATTATAAATGTCTATGCACAGCATGTAAACTGACCTCCTGTCCAGACACAGCATTTGTATACAGAACTGCACCACAACGACAATTCTTTTGTTGTGCTTTTTCATCTCGCTCGTGTCACAGCGCTTTTTGGTCACACATTGTTATGACGATTAATTGCAAGATTGTTCTCATGCAACGAATTATTTTTTCTCCAAGCGAAAGCGACGGCGGGAAATCAGTTATCGTGTTTACTTGTATTCTTCCTGCACTGCCACTTTCCCATCCGTTTGGAGATGTAGAATAGTACTTGTTACAGATGTAGTTTCTGACTGTCATTTGTAATCGGCTTTGGATAAATACTGCCAAACATTCAAAAAGTTGTTCGAACAAATTGACTTTTTGGAGTTTTATCATTCCATTTGGGTTTATAAAACGAAATACAGTGTATGGGTGTTTTCACAAGTTGGTCAAATTTCAGCAATAAATTTGCATAACCTGATGTCAAAACTGTGCGGATCACATTTCAGCGAGAGATTTGTGTATTTATTGACAAAAAGATCTGTCTACAAAATGAATCAGTGCACCAGTTGAGTAACAATAATTACAAAGTGGAAAACAACGCTAATTTTAATTGTTAAAACAGAAAGTATTAAGATAGATTTATATCACATTTTTTTTTCAAATATTTTAGTTCACGACGCGTTTATCAAACAATCTTTGTTTTAGCGAACTGGCGCTGCAACATTTTGTATTTTCGGCAGGAAAGTTCACCGGTGTTTCGTTTCAGCGAAATTCGCTTCTTTTTTTTATTTGCTTTGTGAATTTTCGTGTGCGAGTTATCATGAGAACGGTGCGAAAGTACTCTTGAAATGTCGGCAATATTTTATTGAATATTCGCGAGAACAAAGAACGAAAAATCAAGTCAAACTACAGAGAAGGTAAACTGCTGGTTGAATGTTTTGTTCAAACGACTTTAGTAAAGTATTAAACTCTGTGGACCGAATGAATAATTTGAACGACTTTCCTAATGCTTTCAGCGTGTCAATGGCCTGGAAAAAAGTTTTGAACGCTTTTTTTTATAAATGCTTCAAACGGCATGGAAGAAAATTCGAACGGTTTTTCCAACGCTTCTAATGCTTTCCTAAACCATTTTAACGCAGTTTCCTAACGGTGATCAAATGCTTTGGGTCGTTTAACGGATAACTGTTTAGTGTACGTTTTCCCGTGGAAGGTCACATTTATTATGTTTTATTATTATTATGTCTTGCTATTCTCGCTCAATTCTCGTTTGTTTGTCTTACTCGTGTCAGCCGAATTATCACTATGACTTGTCACTTTCGATTCTCGCTGATAACCATATCTTTTTACGGACTGAATCTGGCTGGTCAATCGCCAAGAATTTTCGTACGGCTTGCCTTCAGACAAAAAAAAAAACGAAAAACGTGCCTAAATGTGCCTAACTTGTGCCTTTTATGTTTTTTTCTCGTGTGCTTTGCGTGAAATCCGTGCCTTTCACAGAACGTGAATTAGTGCATAAGCACTATGTTACACTCGTGTACACCAGTAGCGTGCGCCAGGCCCTTTCCTATATGTGGTTACACGAACTGCGCTACACCAATGTCGCTCTGATCACAACAAAACACATTGTTTTCAAGTCTGGCAAGGAACCTGGTGAAGATCCTAGTGAAGAACCAGGTGAGGGACTGATGTAAGAACCTGACTTTTCAAGAATTTTAAAATAGAACTATATATCCTGATGGAGGCACAACCTGAACAAGCTTACTCAGCTTCTAGTCCTTCAAGCAATCACATCACCTCTAAGATACCAGCAACCAAGCCCCAAAAAACCCTGGCCACGTCACTGCTGGAAAGAGATTAGCAGAACACAACCGTCGGGCTTGCGAAGCAAAAAAACTACAGCAACAGCAAGAAAAAGCAAACCCCACAATGACGTCGAATGAGCTCCCACCTGCCACTACCTCACCATCTACGGAAGAAGAATCAGGCAATAACATCTCAGGCTACTACATCCTTGGGATTGGCAGCCTAATTGTGTCCGCTTTTGGTGTGTACTACCAACATGAGGCTATTTTGAACGCTATTGGGCGCAACCGCCAGACTGTCGAGGTGCAAAAAAACACCTGCGCAACCAAGCGAGGAGCCCCAAACTGTCCCTTCCACCACACAACCATCACTAAAAAGTAACTTCCACACTCTCAAGATAACATAGAAAACTTAAAAAGTATAATATATATGGTGGCCATGTCTGGCAACAAGCCACGGGCAATGGCTGGATTGCTAAAAAAAACTGTTAGAGACGTTCACATCTGACCCCAGCTCAAATGTTATGAACTATGTGAAGTTCACGATGGTTATGGCTGGAAGCATTGCGCTCAAGCAAAATCTCGAGGACCAAAAAATCCTCCCTTCTTCGTTGTGAGGATGAACAACTTTTTTAATAACGCATAATATATTACACAATGGCCAGAATTGCTATTATGGCTGGTGAAGCTTTGCTCAATGCCGCCACATTCATTGCACAAAGCTGCACAAAGACCGGATACATGCTAGCAGACTAAGCAAGTACCCAACAAACGATGGTCTACACTTTACTGGGATTACTTTCCCTACACCCTTACAGGCTGGTTCTCATATATTTGTTCAGGTCGCCCCGGTTGTCCAAGTCATTTCAAAAGTGTTTTTGCAAACGACTCAGACGATTGGGACGACTCAAGTGATTTGGGTTCTCATATGATCGTCCTGGTCGTCCCGAATGTCAATAGCGCGGTCGTAAGCCATTTTGGAGCTGGTAGAGCTATGAATACTGGGAAATAATAGTGCATTCTGTGGTAGATTTGGGTCGCTTTGATCGCCTCAGTCGTCCTGGTCGAGTAAGAGTAGTTCTAGTATGATCGTCCCCGATTTTTCACGATCGTCCCAGTCGTCCGGATAGAACACAGTTCTATCCAAGTGAATGTGATCGTCCCAATGTCCGGGTCGTTTGCGATCTTCCCGGGTCGTCTCACAAGTGTTCTCATATAATCGTCCCGGTCGTCCATGCACTTTTTAGAAACGACTCGGACGACCGGGACGATTATATGAGAACCAGCTTTAAGGATGCTGTAAGGAGTTGAAAGGCAGAACAACCATGTCTTAAACATCTTTGGGTGGAAAAACAATAGCGTTGTCATTCATGGAGCGAAGTAGAAGATCAGGGTGTAAGACGAATAAACTTGATGTGGATAACCAGCGATTTCCTTGACAAACACCTATACTACTGGAAAGGCATAAAAGGTTGGCCAACACGTGTTGAAATGCCGGAGGAGGATGACAACATCCTGCGTTTTAGGAACTACCAAAACCAGATGAAAGCCCCCTAAGTCATCTATGCAGACTTTGAAAGTCTCGTAACAAAAATAGAGCACGATCCTGCAGATACCACAGAAAGCAACACAACCAAGACAGAAGTCCACACACCCTGCGGGTTCAGCTTCACTGTCGTTGGTTCTGATTGTAAATCATTGGGCCCTTACACCTACAGAGGTCCGGATGAGGTGAAAGTTTTCCTGTATAACCTCCAACAAGTGGAGAGGACCCTCTGCTAAGGCAGAAAAAGCCGCTTTTCATGTCAAGGGAAGACTGGGCAGACTACACTGTTGCCTCCGAGTGCATCATCTGTCACCAAAGCCTCATACTGGAGAATATGCAGGCCTGGTTCACCGGAAAACCAACAAGTGTTACTCCAAGGCTTTCAAGACGTACACACAAGATGAGGAAACAGGCAAATTGTTTGAAACTCCCTTTGCTGGTGAAAGGGCTAAAAGGAAGAAAAAAGAAGGTTTTCACTTTCAAGCAGTTGATTGCCTCTTCTGCGGCAAGCCTGTACTTAGGAAACGTATAAGGGACTCTGTCAAAGACCACTGCCACATAACAGGTAAATACCATGGCGCCGCACATAGGGCTTGCAATCTGAACTACTTCAGAAACAACCCTGAAACAGTAGTAATCCCAGTTGTTTTCCACAACCTAAAAGGCTACGATGCTCATCTCCTAATGAGCGATATAGCCAAGGCCAATGGCACATTGAAGTGCATCCCATCAACCATGGAGAAGTATGTCTGATTCTCCCTTGGCAAACTAAGGTTCATCGACAGCTGCCAGTTCTTGCTATCAAGCCTTGATGGCTTAGTCAAGTCAAACAGCCCTGAGTCCTTTGCTGTTAACAGTAGGCATGAAAAGGATCCCAACAAACTAAAGCTCCTGTTGCAGAAGGGAATCTACCCATACGAGTACATGGACTCCTGGGAAAAGTTCACAGAGGAGTCGCTGCCAGAAAAGGAAACCTTCTACAGCAAGCTCAAAAAGGAGCACATCAGTGATGAGGATTATGAGCATGCATAGGCAGTGTGGAAGGAGTTTAGATGTAAGAATCTTGGCGATTACCACGACCTCTACCTCAAGACAGACGTGATGCTTCTTGATGTTTTTGAGAATTTCAGAACAACCTGCATGAAGCACTACGGCCTTGACCCAGCGCATTACTACACAAGCCCTGGTCTAAGCTGGGATGCTCTCCTGAAATACACGGGTATCAGTCAGGAGCTCTTCACAAAAAACAATTACAACATGCACCTTTTCGTAGTGGTGGTATTTCTATGGAGAGCAGTCATTACTGTAAGGCGAACAACCCCTATCTTGAGGACTACATGTACGACCCAGACCAAAAAACAAGCTACATCATGTATCTTGATGCCAACAACCGCTATGGCTGGGCTATGAGTCAGTATCTCCCAGTTGGCAGCTTTTCTTGGTGTAGAAAGATACCCACAGAACATCAAATCAGGAGTTGGTCCCCACCAAGAAAGTGGAGCTACATCTTCGTAGTTGATCTGGAATATCCGGAGGAGTTGCACGATGTGCACAATGCTTATCCTCTATCACCAGAAAAGCAAAGAGTAGAGAAGGTGTGGATGTCCGACTACCAAAGGGCACTGTCAGAGGGCCAAGCTGAGGATAAAACTGAGAAGCTGCTCCTAACACTCAAAGACAAAAGCAGATACGTCCTGCACTACAGGAATCTTCAGCAATACCTTGAGCTAGGAATGAGGCTGAAAAAAGTCCTTAAATTCGAGCAGAAGGCTTGAATGTAGGCACCATACATCAGGATGAACACTCAACTTAGGACTAAGGCCACATCAGACTTGGAGAAGAACTTCTTCAAGCTGATGAACAACTTGGTCTTTCGTAAGACTATGGAGAACCTCAGAAACCGCACAGACATAAGGCTGGTTCGTTCTCACGAGGTAGACAAGATAAGAAAGCTTATCTTAAGCCCACTCTACAGTCTTTGACGAAAACCTTGCTGCAATTCAGATGCACAAGGAAAAAGTCTTCCTTGAACGCCCAGTCTACCCTGGCATGTGCATACTGGATTTGAGCAGTCTTTATGTACGACTTCTACTACAACCATCTCAAGCTAAAGTATGGTTCGCGCTGTGAGCTGCTCTATAGACACAGACAGCGTACTCCTTGAGATTAAACAGATGTCTACAAAGACATGGAAAGCCGCCTGCATGACTACTACGACACAAGCGACTTCCCGACAGACCCCTTTCTTCACAGCCAAGAAAGAATGAGTGCGCTGGGACCCCAATCTCTGACGTACTTTGCTTGCGTTCAAAGATGTACTCAGTCATGCTGGATAATTAAAAAAAAAAACATAAAAAAGCCAAGGGCACTACAAAGGTGGTTACAAGCAAGAAGATGAGGCACAATGACTACAAGGCAGCTTTTTTTGACAGGGTAACCCTCAGACATGGTATGAACATGCTGTGCAGCGAGTGCCATAAGATCTATGGCCTGCATGTGAAAAAGATTTCGCTCTCACCCTTTGACTCAAAACGCTGGATAAGGGAGGATGGCTTCCACACATTAGCCTACGGGCACAAAGATATCAGCCAGCAAGAGTAGCAGGTGGTAGCTGCCTATCAGGTGGTCGCTTGGGTCCGTCGTAAAGGTAGTACAGGATCAGCTCTCCATGCTTTGTAAATGTTCTTTTGACATTTAAGACCCTCAAAGACCATATGGGATCTGTTGCGCGCCTGCTTCCACCTTTTAATTCACCAGGCTGGTATGAGTATCTGACACTTATTCGGGGTGGGAGCTTTTTTTCGTTCACACCTGCAGGCCTTGAGTATTTTGTAGATGGCTTGGCAGAAACAACCTGCTCCTTCTGTTTGATTGCCTCAGCAGGTTTATTACCAAGCAATCTTGTTTCTTCATTGTTCAAGGCAGAGACAACTTCAGGGAGCCTTTTAACCCATTCAGTTGACCTTTTGTTATTTGGTAGCCTCATTTCAACAGCATAGTGGTAGCCAAACAATGAATATTAACATGACGCGGCGAATAGAAGTTTTGTGGTTTTCCATCCTCTTAGTTACGACACCCATGATCAACTCGCAGCAGTTAAGACCATTTCAAAGGCCCACGCTTGTAAATCTTCTCAAAGGCCTTCGCAACTTCAGCAGACTCTTTAGATGTCAGAGGCTCTGCTTCTTTGTAGTGACTAGCAATGTCAACAACGGTGAGGGTGTATTTCCAAGTCTTTCACCCTTTTCCTCTACCACGAGCGTTGTGTAGCAAAAAAGGTCTGCTTGGTGCACTGCATTGGACGAGATGTCAAATTTTGGCCTAGGAATGTGACGTGGTGTGGGTTGGAATACCTGCCAGAGCGCTTGCTTGGCTAACCACCGCTTTGCAGTATCTTCGGAGACCTTTGCCGCATTGGCGAGTTTTTTCACAGCGGCAATACCTTTCCAATACCCTTGCGGGCTGTAGTAGACCTTTGCGAGTTTGGCGTCCGTATAATTATTATGCATTTTAAAGTTTAAGGCTCGCCAGATTTTGTAGTGTGTACTATGGGGTGAGGGTGCAACCGGCACCACCACTGACATCCCTCCCCCAAGCTCCACAAAGGCACTGAGCGGGGCTTGGGGGGAGGGATGTCAGTGGTGGTACCCGATCACCCTCACCCTATACTACTCAACTTATCATGCAGTAAATTATGGTTTGGTTGAAATAATTAAAACAATCAATAACCACATGAAAACCTGCAAGAGCAACAAAGTGTCAATTCGGCAGCATATTGCTAACTTCTTGCTAATACACCGGTCAACCAAGCATCCTATAACTGGCAGATCCCCAACTAGTCTGTGAGCTACAAACTTGGTTAACTCTTCTTCATCCAAGTATGGGGTAGAAGGTTGTGGACTCACAGGCAAGGCATAAAGTGATACACAACACTACAGAATCATGGTTATAGACCTATGAAAGGAGAATACTTGGTACTGCTTAATAATGGTTGCCTTTGGAATGGACACCTGGAATACACGAGTTAAGAAAATATGGACAGCACAATTTATCAGGGAGAAACAGGAAAAGAACCAGATTTCTGATCTTCCCCAGTACACCCCTTTTCATGCTGATATTCTGGCAGCACTACAAGTACAAACAGATGTTCCAGTGGAATATGGTGTCCAGGTTTGGAGCAAAGAGTCTTCACCTGTTGTAGAGATCTTCCGAAGTGGTTATGACTTCACTTCATCAATCTTTAAGCAGAGTGCATAAAGCACTGGACAGATTGATTTAGACGTGATTTAATTTGTCACACTGAGAAATGCATTTAAAGAATGCATAATAAAATGCATTTATTGCAAGGCAAATATTAAAAAATAATAATTTTGTCATCAAGGAATGATGGAAATGATGGCCTTCTTATTGAATTATATTTAAAATGTTGCCCTGAAATTGGTGATATAGCTTTACAAGGTCTGAAAATAAATGCTTAGAAAAAGTTAAGATGCCCTGTTCCCAAAATAGCAGTCATCTCTCATTGAAAACAAAGGAGAAAAAAAGCTCATTTCTTGAAAATTGGTGTACAATTTTCCTTGTCCAATAAATGTAAAAATTATGTCCAAAGTAATTGCGTCGAGAATAAAAAATGTGTTACTAGAGATATAAATCAAACAGATATAAATAAAATAAATCAGACAGGATACATTTATTTTGTTTATTGGAAGGGAATTTCATGTTTAATAAACAAAAGTTGCATGTCTAATAAACTAAAAATACCACATTTTCCACTTAATAAAAGGAAAATAGCAAATCTCTGTATAATAAACAAATTTGCCATGTGAAACCTGATTAATAAACAGAAAAAAAAACACAATTGGCAGGCAATTTGTTTTTTAACCTGGCAATTTGGTGTCTGGAAACAATTTGACAGTCCGGAAACAATCTGTCACCTGTTATTAAAGATTATTTTTATTATTTATAGGTAAAACAATTTGATGTGTCTATACATAATGGATAAATACTGTTAAAGAAAACCTTTAGGTCTTACTAACGATTTTCATTAATTGCAACTCCAATCAGTTGCTGCAAAACTGCGATGATCACATTCTTTTTCATTCTTTCTCCGCAGGTCATATGAATATATTTTCATATATACATTATAATAAAAAGTTTATTAGAAAAAGAAAAAAACTATTCCATCGCCAACAAAGCTATAATTATGTTTATAACATGAGAATAATTTATGATCAGACTGTAAGTAAAATTGTACTGCTGTTACGTTTAACCTGTATCTATGGAGCTACAGCCGACTCTAAAGTTTAGGTTGAGAACAGAATTAGTTATAACCTTAAGATGCCTTTGAAACATTTATAGACAGTCCTGTCTAAAAGCAGGTTAAATTAATAAATACTTTACTTACTATGTGGCGTCAGCCCTTCGCGTCGTCTCCACTCAGGTTCAAGGACTTTCCCTGTTGATGTAATCATATACACATTGCTTGGTATATAATAATATTATCCAATAATAACTTGTTCCCAATCAGTGAAAATTATAACCAATCATTTTAAACAATAAAATCACTTACAACTCAATCAACAAAAAAAAAAAAAAGAAGTTACAAGTAGTGTCTATGTGGGACCTATATAGCACTGTCTAGTAATAAATATTCACACATAAAATACACACTGCACACCTAATAATAATTTATTATAAAAAAATTGAAATAATGACAATATTTATAATACTGTAAACGGTATTTAAGGACGTCTGGGAGCTCAAGAGAATCTATAACTGCAACATGGGATATAGGAAAAATGCATTTCAACTAAATAAAGTTCTAATTTTATGTCAAATAAAGTCAAATTTCTCACATTTTAAAGTAGTCCTGTATAGGGGTTTTTCCAGGCCCATATAATTATTTCATGGACAAAGCTTGGAAAACACTCCATTCAATTAGAAAAAACACTTGGTTTCCAATACTTAAACGAATGCTGACACTATTTCTGAATCAAATGGAGTTTTACAGGCTTTGTCTATGAAATATATTGAGAGAAACAACTTGAAAAGACACAGGATTACTTAATGTTAGAAATTTAACTTTACTTGAAATAAAGAAATTAATACTTAATTTAGCTGAAATGCATTTTTCCTATAGCCCATGCCTGCAACTGTCTCTAAATTGGCCATTGTTTGGGCACTATCAATTTTCATCAATGAAATTTTTGGCTAGGCCTGTCAATACTGGAATGCAATAATATTAATAATGTTTATACACCTGGTCAGCTCAGCTGATAGAGCGCCAGTCTGCAGAGCGGGAGGTTGCGAGTTTGAATCCCAGCCAGACCAACACTTAGGGTCTTAAAATAACTGAGGACGAGGGTGCTGCCTTTGCTATGACATCTGCAAAATGGTTAGACCTTCATGTGGCTCGGATGACTATGTACGTAGAAATGGCGGTCCCGTCTCTGATGGGGACGTAAAAGAACCACTGAGGACGTAACAAAACTCTGGCTGTGACCACCCTCAGTGCTATACATTGTTCATGGGTGGGGTGGGAGAGATGAGATCAGCAATGGACCGAGGCACCTTCATAAGCTGACATCCGATCTCATTCTCATAAGTGTATGTAAAGCACCATGAGACGTGTGCTATATACTCATTTTAGTCTCTATTATTATTATTATTATTATAATAATTATTATTATGATAATTATTATTATATTATTATTATTAATACCAGTAGGTCTATACAGCTGTTTCGAAAAAGGTTGTAATATTGAAGCATTTAAGCATATACTAGGTAACAAGGTAATCTTGGTATTAATTAACATTATGTTGTGATAGCAATTGACATCTATTCTATGTACCTCAGTCTGTAAGACTGGAAGCAATCTGTTGCCATAACAGTTGAAATGTCAGAAAGAGCAAGCAATGAGTGTGAGGCACACGAGGAGAGGGAAGGAAAAAAATATGCACCTGTTGACATACTATTGTTCTGGCTCTTTTGCCCTCCACATGCCCCCCAAAACTGACAATAAGTATCACACACATAACAAAACAGCAGCTAGAAATGTTCTCTTGGCTTAGAGCAAAAAACAACTTTATCTATCTGTTGCAAGAGGTCCATTGTTGTGAAAACACAACTCCACTGTGGTCGGCAGAATGGGGTTACAAATCCTTTTTTAGTTGCTGCACAGGTGCTAAAATAAAAGCAGGAGTTGCCATTCTTTTTAACAATACCTTTGATTTTGAAATGCAACGTATATACCATGATCCAAATGGGAGATTTATTATTTGTGACATCAAAGCAAATCAAAAACATGTAACCCTCGCCACTATTTATGCTCCCAATAATGATGACCCGACTTTCTTTGAAGGCTTCTTTGAGCATTTATTAGATTTCAAATGTGAAGAAATAATTATTGGTGGCGATTTTAATTTAGTATTTGATCTAGACAAAGATAAGAAAGGCGGTGCTGCAAAAACACACAACAAGTCAGTTAAATCAGTCCAGGAATTTATGGAAAATTTAGATCTAATTGATGCGTGGAGAGTATTGTATCCCGACACCCTAAGATATACGTGGCGCCGCAGAAAACCAGAAATCCAATGCCGACTAGACTTTTTTCTCGTTAGCCAAAGTTTAATGTGTAATGTCACGCATGCCGATATCTCAACAGGTTACAAAACAGACCATTCAATGATCGATATTAGCATAGCTATGCACTCGAATCCAAGAGGACCAGGTTTTTGGAAATTGAATACTTCTCTTTTGACTGAAATTGAATATGTAAACCAAATAAAATCAACAATCCAAGCTGTTAAAGAAGAATACCAAAGCGATGACACTACGAACCCCAGGTTAATGTGGGAGATGATAAAATTGAAAGTACAAGAGCAGTCAATAAGATATGCTGCTGCCAAGAAGGTTAAAATGTTAAAACGGGAAGAAGAACTTGAAAAAGCAATAAATAGACTTCAAATAATTATCGACACTATGCCTGAAAATGAAAATGAAAAACAAGAGATGTTTAGAGAATTAGAAAGGGAAAAAGCAGAATTAGAAAAAATAATAGAGTACCGTACAAAAGGTGCAATCTTGAGGTCAAAATGTAGATGGTATAATGAGAGAGAAAGAAATACAAAATACTTCCTAAATCTGGAAAAAAGACATTATAAACAGGGAGTTATAAGTCAGTTAAAAATTAATGATGATGAAATAGTAACTACAGACAAAGAAATCCTAAGTCAGTGTGAATCCTTTTATAAAAATCTATATTATAGCTCTCACATGAGTTCTAATGACATTGATGTAAATGACATGTTTTTTGAAGAGAATAACACTAAATTGCTGAATCATGACGAACAAATGTCCTGTGAAGGACAGTTAACTAAAGCAGAATGTTTAGAAGCATTAAAAAGTACAGAAGCAGACAAAACACCGGGCTCAGACGGACTGCCCGCCGAATTTTACAAACTTTTTTGGAATGACTTGTCTGACTACCTTGTGAACTCGATTAATTTCACGTACCAGACAGGACAACTATCTGTAACTCAAAGACGCGGGATCATTAAATTAATTCCAAAAAAAGACGCAGAACCTTACCTTATTAAGAACTGGCGACCTATTACCCTTTTAAACTGCGACTACAAAATTGCGACCAAAGCTATTGCGAATAGACTTAAAAAATTCTACCAAATCTCATAGACAATGATCAAACTGGATTCCTTAAAGACAGATACATGTATATCGGGGAGAATATCAGGCTCATTGATAGTATAATTAACTATGCAACAGCAACTAAAGCCTCTGGCCTTTTACTTTTTCTTGATTTTGAAAAAGCCTTTGATACAGTAGAATGGCCTTTCATACAAAAAACATTAAAACATTACAATTTTGGACAATCTCTAATTAACTGGATTAAGATATGCTACTATAACACAGAAAGCTGCATCCTTAATAATGGATGGGCCAGTGACCTTTTTAAACTAGAAAGAGGAGTAAGACAAGGCTGCCCCCTCTCCCCCTATATTTTTATTCTTTGTGTTGAAGTTCTAGCTGATGCAATCCGGAAAAACCAGAATATCAAAGGCATTTCCGTAAATGGAAAGGAAATAAAAATTAGCCAGTACGCGGATGACACCACTCTAATTCTAAACGGTTCCAAAGAATCCCTTATATCTTCCCTCGATGTCTTGGATAATTTCCGTCTAATATCAGGCCTCAAATTAAACAACAAAAAAACAGAAGCACTTTGGATTGGCGCCAATGCCAACAAAGAAGAAGCACTATGCCCAGAAAGGGACCTGAAGTGGGTTAAAGGAAGGGTCAAAACTCTTGGTGTATGGTTATCGATCAATCCTGAAATAACCATAGAATTGAATTACAGTGAAAAATTAGAAAAACTAAAAAAAGTCTTAAGCAGCTGGAACTATCGTCGACTAACCCTTTTTGGCAAAATCACTGTGTTGAAAAGTTTAATTGCATCTCAACTCGTTTATATTCTATCCCCCCTTCCAACAAATCATCATGCCTTGAAAGAAATCAACAGTCTTTTCTACGACTTTTTATGGAGCGGTAAGGGCGACAAAATCAAGAGAGATGTAATGATCAACAATTACGCAAACGGCGGTTTAAACATGAAAAGTAAAAACTAAAAAAAACTACCTGGGTTAGAAAATATATCGATATAAAAAATCATGGGAAATGGAAACTTTTTTTTGATTTAGAACTTCGGAACTATGGTGGTAAAGCCTTTTTTAGCGGGAACCTTTGTAAAAGCGATTTATTAAAGCACTTTCAGTTATCAAGCCTTTTTATTGTAGAGATCTTAAATATCTGGTCTGAAATCACCTTTGAATATAATGTTAAGTCTGCAGACCATTTTCTTTCTTCGAACCTTTGGCACAACTCTCTTATAAGAATTGACAATAGACCAATCTTTTACGAAGCATGGCTGTCTAAAGGGATTCAAAAAGTCTCGCATTTGATGAAAGACTCAGATACTTTCCTAACCTTTTCTGAATTCAAAGAGTGCTACGACATCAAAACAAACTACCTTACTTTTTACGGGATGATATCCGCTATAAAAGTCCTAAGAAAAAACAACATAACACCCATACGTAATAATTCAAATGAAAATAAAATATGAAAGTTTCTACACCAAATTCACAAAGGCAAGTAAACCAAATAGACTGGCTTGTAAAAAATTAATGGATTCCAAAAAACAAAACCCCACTAAGACTCATGAAAAATGGAATGTAGATTGTGCCTCTGAAGCTCACGAGCCAATAGACTGGAGAGCGGCGTACCAGTTACCTTTCCAGTGTATACAATCTACAAAAATAATTGTTTTTCAATTTAAACTACTGCATAGACGATTAGCGACTAATGATTTTCTAAAACAAGTAGGAATAAAAGATAATGATCTCTGTAGTTTCTGCCAAATCGAGAAAGAAAGTCTGATCCATCTTTTTTTTTTCGTGTAGAGTCGTCTCCTTGAAAAATTTCAAGGAACTACTTATAAGCCAAAAACTTGTACGGAGAACATACAACATCTCCTTAACTACAATTTTGGGCTTTTGGGCTTTTGGGCCTTTTAAAAGCCATGTACCTCAAAGAATAAACAAAAACTTAACTTCACCTTTCTGGTGGCCAGATATTATATATGGATTTGTAGAACACGCAACTTGACTCCTGAAATAGAACATTTCTCAAGCTTCCTGGCAGGTTATAACAGCCTCAAAACTGGAGCAGTTCTAGGTGCAACTCCTTAGAAAATCATGGGGGTGATACACAAATGATTCTTCAAGTAAATTATATACCATACTGAGATAGCGTGATGACACTGTACGAAGGGCTATACATGTGTGCGTGTGCGTAATGTATCGTAAGTAATCCTATTGTAAGTAAGTCAGCGTATTGTTTGTAGTATGAGTAACTGTAACCCAAGTAATGTAAGAAACTGTATTGTAAGGTATTGTAAGTAGTGCTTTTTGTGTGTGGCAATAACAAAAAAAAAAAACCAGCAGCTATTTTAAAACATGCTGGAGATTCAAATAACTCATGCTGGATGCAATAATGGAGGTTCCTAGCTCTGAGACACAACTAATAAAACTCTAAGGAACGGGAAGAAACTATTATTTTAAAAGAGAAAATTGCATTCTCAAAAAGACTATGGATCTTTATCTATGACAGAAGAAACACTATTCATTCATAATTGGGCTTTTTCCCCTCGCTGCGATTCTCTTCACTTGTCATCTCTACAATTCTGTGAACCAAATTGGTCAAATTATAATTTGTCAGGAATTGGAACAAGCATAGACGACAGTGTGAAACATGGAAAACCACCGCAGAGAATATGCATTGATGCTACATGTACAATAGAATACACTCCTTTCACAGGAACATATGAACCTACAGTTGACCTGCTCCCAACGTCAGTGGCTTCATAGCTTAGTTGGTAGAGCATCGCACCGGTATCGCAAGGTCACGGGTTCGAACCCCGTTGAAGTCCTGAATTTTTTTTCAGGCTTCTTTTCGCAATTGCTTAAATTGCGTTCACAACTGCGAGGATCATTCTTCATTTGATTTCATTTCCGCAGTTCATATATGATTTATTTCATATATATCATTTCACACTCACTCCTTTCACGGGAACATATGAACCTACAATTGACCTGCTCCCAACGTCAGTGGCTTCATAGCTCAGTTGGTAGAGCATCGCACCGGTATCGCGAGGACACGGGTTTGAACCCCGTTGAAGTCCTGAATTTTTTTCAGGCTTCTTTTCGCAATTGCTTAAATTGCGTTCACAACTGCGAGGATCATTCTTCTTTTGATTTCATTTCCGCAGTTCATATATGATTTATTTCATATATATCATTTCACACTCACTCCTTTCACGGGAACATATGAACCTACAATTGACCTGCTCCCAACGTCAGTGGCTTCATATATGTAGCTCAGTTGGTAGAGCATCGCACCGGTATCGCGAGGTCACGGGTTCGAACCCCGTTGATGTCCTGAATTTTTTTTCAGGCTTCTTTTCGCAATTGCTTAAATTGCGTTCACAACTGCGAGGATCATTCTTCATTTGATTTCATTTCCACATTTCATATATGATTTATTTCATATATATCATTTCACACTCACTCCTTTCACGGGAACATATGAACCTACAATTGACCTGCTCCCAACGTCAGTGGCTTCATAGCTCAGTTGGTAGAGCATCGCACCGGTATCGCGAGGTCACGGGTTCGAACCCCGTTGAAGTCCTGAATTTTTTTCAGGCTTCTTTTCGCAATTGCTTAAATTGTGTTCACAACTGCGAGGATCATTCTTCATTTGAGAATACACTATGACGATGCGAAAGTGCTTCGCATTGTGATGTAAACAAAATATGCATGTATTGTAACACGAAATTCGAGATCCCGGATAAAGTTTAGTGGAAAAAGTACAAGGCGCTGCACTCCGGAATGGGATTATCAGATTATCACTGACACCTATAGCTACTAATTATCAACTATTCCCTTAAAACTCTTTTTTAAGAATATTTCAAGTTCTTTAAATAATTTTGCAAAACTTCTTTCAATATTTTCTAGATTAATGTTACATCTTTACAGAAATTAAAAAAATAAAATTATGCAAAATTGGACCAAACAAGGCTCACAGTACTCTTAACTGTTCAATTCTTTGATTTGAACTCTGTATGGAAAATTAAAACCAATCTGTGGACTTCGCATGGATTTTTAAGGACGCTATAGCAGGATAAATGTTTTCTAATGTATAGCCTGCAAGCAAGCTCTTGGGCTCGGTGGCATATCTGTGTCTGAGCATGACATAAATATTAAATACGCATTGAGAACTGGGTGATGTAATGTTTTAAATTTGTTTACTCATCAATTATTTGACTGCTCTGTGAAACAACAAACAGCTTACACCGAACATAGAGAATCCACATGCTTATTCATCATTGTGAGATGTATTTTGCATAACAATGACTGCTACAAGATAAAACAATGCTTCTATGTGTTTATACTATCACATCTCATGGATGCTTATCAAAGGTCACACCAAATTTAACACATTATATCATCCAGTTAACTCATTTGATACAATGCATATTTATGTCACGCTAAGACATGGTTTTTGTAATTTAGAAGATCTATTACTGTATGGTGACCGCTGAAATATAAAATTAAATGATTCGCTGTTGAAATGCTAGAATCAGTTATTTTCTCAGGTTGTGAATAAGTATCTTTATTAAGCCTGCAGTTAGCATGACTTGTAAGAATAGCTTACTTGCATGTATTTATTACTGATACCAGCATGTTTTAGGCCAATTTCTACGGCCACTTTTGTTGTGTTTTCATTTCTTTGAAAACTCTCACTGACCCTTTTCGCTCTTTTGTTTCATGAAAATTTTGCTGCATTTTTGTTACGATCTTTCCTCTCATTTCGGTTTGCAGTTGGTGAAATTAACTTCGCTGTTTGTTCCATGATTTTAATCCTTTGAATAATTCCACTAATCGGTGGTTGACCAAATTCATATACACTGTTGTGCCACAATACTCTTCAGGGGGTTGTGTTGCATTTCATTGGTTGGCGGCACGATCACGACGACAGCCCCTTAATGAGAGGTGAAAAATGTAAAAATCTTTTGAGGCTAAAAACTCAAGGTTTGTTCTTGCGAGAATGGCCTCTGTTTAAATGAATAAATAGGGTATGTAGATTTGTCAGATTTTCACGAAACTTGGCCAGTATGTTTGTTGGATATCAATGCATCAAATTGTGTGGGGCTTTTACCAATTTCCAAATACTTTTCTCATGGCGCCCCAAAGTCTGATGCACATAGAACATTTTTCTGCTGTCCAACTTCAAAGTGAATTCACTCGAGAACCAATGAAAATATCGAAAAAAGCCTCACACACTTTCTTAGGCCATTCACTCTTGAGTGACATGGACCAACACGCTAACACAGAGTCTGGTAATTCAGTCAAGCAAACACCGTCGATTTTGCCTTTAAGGCTTGAGCACGCTTATCTAAACAAAAAAAGGATAAATAATTGGTATTTTTGGAATCTACAATTTATTAGCTTTAGAGTGATATACAGTTTTCTGGGGTTTCGTTAAAAAAAGAGCGCGTACAAAAGATTTTCTGGAAGGCACCCTCAAAGGTTCACAGTAACCTTAATAAATTTAAAACATTACATCACCTACATGTAGTTCTCACTCTTATTTCAAACAATGCATAATTATTTGTGTCATGCTAAGACATGTTTTTAATTCATACGGTTTTTTAAATGAAATTTGGATTATTTGAACTTATACAAATGCGAAATTTCACACATTTGAAAACAACATTTACGATGCTGTAGAATTTGCCTAATTGTTTTGAAAAATCCATTTGAAGTTTTCCAGAGCTCAAAACCTTATGCACTGGTCAGTGGAATTACCAAGAAAAGTTTACAGCTGAGTGATCGAGTGACTGGGTGGCTTTTGGTCTCACTGCTATACTTCATGTAAATCATGAGGACAGCAAAGTAAACCAAAATCCCAGTTAAACACAAAGTTCCGGTATAAAAGAAGTCTGGCCTGGCCATTCTCACCTCCAGTCATCAATCAACCACTGAAGGTGTGAAATGGGGGAGGAGCTAAGCCTTTTTTACCCGAACTTTGTGTTTAATCACATCGGGTAGAGCGATGTGTAGAACAGAGTTTAATGAAAGCAGATCAATGTTCATACAACGTTCCACAAAACCTTGATTGGTGAGTTGAAAATAGAGGGTAGACAGTTCACATGTTGATTGAAAATGTCGTCTGAATGTAGAAATATCAGTTTGAACTGAAATATGATAATGAAAAATAGAACTAAACTTAACTAATATTACTAAAGGATAAAAACGTAAATAGATTATAATTAATCATTTCAAGCTATAAATAATAAATTAAATCCCTTCCAAAATGGTGCATGCATGCATATTTGACACATTGTGCATGCATGCAGGAGAAAATTGCATGCATGCAGAGGAAATGCATGCATGAAGGGAAAAGGTCAGTGAGGACATGCAGGAGAAAATTGCACGCTTAAATGTAAGGACTTTAAAAATTATAAAATATATAAATTTATCTTGTTTCCCAGTATGGTGATAATTATTGTTTGTGTATTAAATAACGCACTCAGAAGCTTATCATTATCACATGATAAGCTTTCTTGTACATTTGTATGCATGCAGAAAATTCTGCATGCATGCAAACAACTTTGCATGCATGCAGATAGTAGTGCATGCATGCACTTATACAGTCATGCAAATCTGGCTGCATGCGTGCAATAATGTTTGCATGTATGCAGCATGCATGCTGCATGCAAGCATTGCTTGGAAGGATTGGCATGCGATAAATCTAATCATATGAAAAGGAACTTCTATTATAGGTACTTTTTAATTTCACAGAAAGCTCTAAAAGCGATAAAGTTGCAAGAAACCATAGGCCTTCACGAAAACTAAACTCTACAATTGAGATACAAAAACCTTAATCTAGCCTGAGAATAACATACATGTAACAGCCTTTTGTGGCTACAAATAGAAAAACTTGATAATTAATAGCTGATAGAAACTTAGACAACTAAAACGAATGCAAATAGAAAAAACCTAGACAACAAGAAATAGATAATGGCACTCACTTTGGTTTGCACACCCACCAAACTTGTGGTAATAGACTCGATAAGATGAGCACCAGTGCAGATGGAAAATGTGTCAGAATACCAAGCAGTTGCTAACACAGTAGCGTCTACCCAAGAACTGATTTTACCAGTTGAGAAAGTTTCTATTAATGGTATCTTTGAAAGGGTGATTGAATAAAAACAGATGGTTATTAATACCAGAAACCCATAAGTGGGTTGAAATGTGCAACTGTCTCTTGTACGCTTCAAAACAAGCTTCCGATTATTCAATTTGCTAAGAAGTTGTTACAGCCATATTTGGAAAATCAAGCTAAAAATATTAACCAATCAATTCGCTAGAACAACTTGCTTCCAATCTCAAGGGACCGAGAGGGGTTTCCAAATATGGTACTAAGCAAAAAATGAATATTCGGAAGCTGTGAATGCGCGTTACACGTTTCAACCCACTTATGGGTTTCTGTTAATACATATTTCCTAGATGGACAAAGCAGCCGAGGGCTAGGCAACCATGGTTTTTCTTATCACTAAGACCATGTTTTTTAGAAAAGGAAACAAATTACTTATTAACAATAACGTAACAGTGATAACATCATGTTCCCAAGCCAACACCTCATTCATTAAGCTTTGCATATTGACAAATTCCAGTGACTAGGCTTTGCCTGTTCATATCCTGTATTATTGTCCAGACTGATTGGACATAAATTAAATGTGTATGAGTTTATATTTTGTATGTGACTGAAAATTCTTTGTTTATGTTGTGGTTCAAATTTAGCTTTGGTTCAAAAATGTTTTTAGACCATTTTTTTTTTTTCAAACCAATATTAATTATTATAAAAAGAATATAATTAATAATGTGCACCACTTCTTTTCCCCAAAATTCAGTCTCTTTAGCATACACTTTAATGCTAATTCTCTATGACAACCTTTCTTGAAACAGCTGTGTGTTGTAGAAGAATGAAAAATATAATATACATATCCAGACCACAAAAGCACTTGTAAACGGCTGGGATCTCTTGAGCAATATTTTGACATCCTGGGCACCGCCATCCACCAGTTTCACCTGTTAAGTAGAGAAATCAAATACATGCACTGTAACTGTAAAACAAGGATGACTGAAAAAAGAAAACCATGCAACAGTTTTCATTTATTATTGTGTCCATACAACTATGTAGACAGTTGTGTCATTACTTACTGATAGTAAATGTGCTTGCCGATGTAGACACTATCCTAAAATATGAAAGCTGTAAACTACAATGAAAGCTGTATAAACAACAATGCAACCAGAAAGAGATCAATTTAATACAGTTCAATTGCATCATTTATGAATCACCCAAATACCTAAATCCGCACTTTCTGCAGACTAAATTCTGCAAAAGTTGACACTTTGAACATTTAAACCTGAGAACCTTTAAATATTTTGTTCTTTTAAGAAATGAAATTGATGAATAATTGGCCGAAGAAGATCAGACAAGACAATAATGATATACTATTTACTGTATAATTAAGGCTGCACATGACAGACACATGGGTTGAGAATACATGCATCATTGTAACATGTACCCACGAAGTGACGTACAGCGTGGTGGAATTTAGTGGCCTGTAGTACACTAGTTAGCTTTAATTTAGAAAACTATAAGGGGAAGACCCCAAAATTTTAAAAGAAGAAATTTGAATTAACTGTACATCCAAATATTTAGTAGCATGTGGAAGACACATGCTCCAAAGGGAGCCTATTTTTTGCTTACTGGACAATGTTTTTCAGCGTATTCAAAATCTCAAAAATATTATTTTAACAAACATTTGGTGCTATTTCCGTGGATTTTCATTTGCCACATATTAAATCTCTCTCCAAGCGTAACAAAAATCCACAAAGTAAACAGCGGAAATGCTTTTTGTGACATCGCTTGGTGGACTTGTGAAGGCTGTGAAAATTTATATTACGTAATAGTGGAGCTCTGGCCTGCTCGCGGAGCTCCATACTCATAGAACCTATATATGCCCGTCATTTTTCATCATCATGGCTTGCGGAATGTTTCGCGGGCATGTACGATGTACGTACATATATACGTTGTGCATGGCTACAACCGGTTGCGAAAATGTTGAGACACTTGACCAGGAAAACACTCTTTCTTAGTAAACATCCCATAAAATCACACATCTCAAAGGTTAAACAACTCCCCCCTCCCTCCCCTATTTTCAATGTTGTTCCTCAAAAATTTCAGCATGATCTGCTATTGTGACCAACTTTGAGAAGGGAGAGCAAGGGGTCTGAAACACTACGACCTTATAAGTACCCTTGACGTCCAAATTAGGTACAATGTCTCAAGTCTTTTTGCAACTGGTTGTAGCTTGCAGGCATGTATGACATTGCAAAACATGCACATGAGTCACACAACATTCAGGATCTTATTGTTTAACTGCTATTAATTACGTCTTTCTCTTCGCCCCACCCCTTATTTTTTTATTCCTTTTTTTGTAGTTTCTCAAATTTTTTTTCTTTACTGTTACTCAAATGTGTGCATAAGATAAGTTGTTAAATCATGCCGCTCTTTGTAAAATTACAATTATACATAATTGCCACGCATTTATAATTATCTGTTAATATGTAAGATAAAACTCGATAAACTCTTTTGCAAAAAAAAAAATCCAGGATCTTATTAATTTTGAAACCAAAGCGAGGCTGTTTTTTTTTGATGGCTACATGGCCAATGTTATGACAGCTACTTAACAGTAAATACTTTTGTTGTGTTTAGTGGAGAAAATTGTTTGCAAAATGAATGATACCCAATAAACACAAAAAAAGTCAGCGATTTTTGCAGAATATCAGCGTTTGAATTTGGACAATAACAAACATGACTATCACGTTTTTGCCTTTAGTTTTTTTATTCAAATCATCGTGGTAAACCCAAAAGTCAACATTCACAGCAAAATTCAGTCCTAGTCCTAGCTTAGCAGCGAATTTTTTTGCTCTTATTCGTTGCTTGGGCCGAGCTACAGCCTCTCGTTCTAGGCATACTGACCTTGCCTCGATTTTCAACATCACCGCACTGCATGCTGGGAAATAGTGAGAATTTTTTACAGCGTTCCTTCCGTCCTCCACACATTTCATATATATACTTAGTCCACAGGCCACTCCGACCCACCGCCGAAATTTCACGCTTGTTGTGTTCTACTGTGGTCGCAACTTCCAAAATATGCCACGGTAGGTAGAGAAATTCATCCAGAGTTGAGTCCCAAAGCTACTTCATTTCCTGGCGGCCATTTTTCCAGTTCAACAAGTAATGAGCTAAATTCTTAAACGAAGTACAACACCTAACTCGCTTCATTGAGAAAGTGGACTCTGAACTACCTTCAAGCTTAATAATGCTCATCAGGCAGCTACTAAAGATGAAAAATGGCTGTGGACTTACCAAAAATTGCAGAAACACCATGTTGAAGACTTTATTGCAATTCAACAAAGCAAAATCACAACATCAGAATGACGTTTCCAGTAAACTAGAGCCTTCAGTGTTTTAGAACATCAGCACTTTCAATAGTAACTTCAAATATGAAGTCACGAAAGCCTATGGGGCGTGTGTGTAGTGTATGCCGGAAGTGAATGTAACCAGAAGTCGTTTGTGAGGCATCCCGTGATGCTTCATTGTAGCTCGGGGGAAGCCATTATGCTCGTTTGATGTTCTTCTTTGATAATCCTGTAACATCGTTGCGTTGATATAATAAATAGATAGGACTTCACATCTGGCGACAAGGACGGGATCTCGGAGGATGCTTTTGTGCTGGTTTTAGGCGGATCTTCAATTTGATAGAAGCATATTGTGGCGCAATGTCTGGTGGAGGAAATGAAGAATCGAGCGACGGGGGTGGATCGGCGAATGCCACCGGTGGCAGTCAAAGCGGCGGAGGTTTGACACCTGTAGCTGTAGAAGTTGGTGGTTTACAGCCATTTCAAGTCAAGGGAGACCCGCATTCGATTTCACAGTGTTGGAGGAAGTGGAAAAGGGCTTTTCAGTTGTACGTGCTGGGTAAAGGAATCACGAGTGACCCGCAGAAACAAGGTCTGTTACTTCACACGGCCGGACTCGGAAGCTATAGTGCAAGAAGTTTATTTTACTCTTGTGACGGATGGCGAGAAGGAATTTTTTTTTTTTCATATTAAATACTCGTTTATTTCAACACATACATTACTAACTTACAATACATGTTACATTCCATTACTTACGATTAATTACAGTACCATACTTACAATATAATACAATGCATCAACTTACTAACAATACTTCACGTTACATCAAGTTGCTACATTACTTACATTTTGTATACTTGATTAATGAGTTATGTCTTTAGGGAAATACTGCTAGGGCTAAACTTTCTTCATATTAAGCTAATAGAAAATAGAAACGAGGCATAGGAGACAAGTTGGCAATCAGAGAAAAAAACTTACAAAGTTCGTGAAATTCTGAAAGTTTAGGTCCTTGCCCTGTGTTCTACAGATCCAAATAAAATAACGTGCAATCAAAAAATAGACATCCAGATGGTTTTTCTTAAAAACTTTAGTATTTAAGCCTAATATTATGGTTGAAGTAAAGTTAATAGTCTCTATGTCTGCGATGCCTTTGTCAGTGATGAGCCATTGCTTAAAACTTTGCCAAAAGCGTGACGTCACATTGCAAGACCAGAAAAGGTGGATTAGGCTCTCCACCTCACTTCTACAGAAAGTACACATGTCATTCTCTTTTATTCCTATTTTCTTCAAGAAATCATTTGTTGCCAGTCTTCTATGAAGTAGTTTGAATTGAAAAGTATTTAGTTTAGTTATTTTGGTACAGTTGAAAGACAGTTGGTATACTGACTCCCAATCAATTGTTTCCATATTTTCTACCTCGCAATCCGCACACCATTTGTTTTGACTACGGTAAGGGGGTTGCTGCTTTAGATCAATAAGTTTTTCATAGACTACTCTATTTGCCTTATTAGACTTTACAAAGCGTTCAAGAAAACTTTCGAACTTGGTGTTCCTATCTAAAAGACGATCTTTGTTTGTTTTCTCTAAAGCTTTCACTACAGATATTAGACTATGGAAAGTAAGAAAATTTGTTTGAATATTGAAACGATCTTTTAATTCTTGGAGTGAGAGGTAGGTGTTGGAATCTTTCATTATATGCGCGACATTTTGGACACCTTTAGAAAACCAATACTTGTAATATACAGGTCTATTTCCGATTCTTATCAAGGAATTATACCATAAGCTCGTTGATAGAAAGTGGTCAATCGAGTTCACGTCCGAATCATAACTTATTTCCGACCAAATATTCAAAATTTCGGTCAAAAATTTGTCCGAGATACTAGTTGTAAATTTAGACATGTCGTCTTTGTTAAGGTTTCCTCTGAAAACGGCCTGGCCGCCAAATTTGTGCAATTCATAGTCAAAAAAATATTTCCACTTACCATGGTTCTCTGGATCAAGGTATTTTTTTACCCAGGTAGATTTTAGTGCTTTGTTAAAGGAATACAAGTCGATCATCTTTAATCCACCATCTGAATAGTTGCCTATAATAACATCTCGTTTGATCTTGTCCCCCCCACCATCCCATAAAAACTTAAAGAATATATTGTTGATTTCTTTTAAAACGCGATGATTTGTTGGTAAGGGCGACAAGATGTAAACAAGTTGAGAGGCTATCAGACTCTTTAATACTGTAATCTTTCCGAGTAAGCTCAGTCGCCGGTATTCCCAGCAGCCCAGGCTATTGTTAATTTTGGTTAGTTTTTCAGAATAGTTTATCTCCAGACTTACTTCAGAATTGGTCGAAAACCACACACCTAAGGCCTTCACTTTGTCTGTGACCCATTTTAAATCTTTTTCCGGGCAAAGTATGTCTTTTCTTCCGGCATTGGCTCCAATCCAGAGTACTTCAGTTTTTCTATTGTTTAGTTTTAGGCCAGATATTGTCTTAAAATCATCCAATACCTGAAGCGAGGAAGTTAAAGATTTTTTTGTGCCATCTAAAATAAGAGTGGTGTCATCCGCATACTGGCTGATTTTGATTTCGTTTCCATGCACAAAGATGCCCTTGATGTCTTTGTTATTTCGTATTCTTTCAGCTAATATCTCAACGCAAAAAGTAAACAAATAGGGCGAAAGGGGGCAGCCTTGCCTAACTCCCCTTTGGGGTTTAAAAAAATGTGTCGACCAACCATTGTTTAGGACACAACTTTCAATGTTATTATAAAAGGTGTTGATCCAATTAATAATCGACGGGCTGAAGTTAAAGTGCTTAAAGGTTCTCTGTATGAAAGTCCACTCTACAGTGTCAAAAGCCTTTTCAAAGTCTAAAAAAAGTAGTAGTCCTGAAATATTTTTAGCAGCTGCAAATTGTATTACCCCATCAATTAATCTAATGTTTTCTCCGATAAATCTGCCCTTGATAAATCCCGTCTGGTCACTATTAATCATGTTTGGTAGAACGTTTTTAATTCGGTTTGCAATAGCCTTGGCTGCTATTTTATAATCGCAGTTTAACAACGTTATTGGACGCCAGTTTTTAATGAGATTGGTTTCTGCATCTTTTTTCGGTATTAGTTTAATTATTCCTCGTCTTTGAGTCACCGAAAGCTGTCCAATACCAAATGCGTGGTTAATTGAGTTTATCAGATAATCAGAGATATCATTCCAAAAAATCTTGTAAAATTCTGCAGGTAGGCCATCCGACCCCGGAGTTTTATTTGGTCCCATGTCTTTTAGTGCTTGCAGGCATTCTTGCTTGGTTATAAAGCCTTCACATGTTTGTCTTTCCCTAGCGTCTAGAACTTTTGTATTTGAATCGACAAAGAAAAAATTATCATTCTGAAAGTCATTGCGACTGGCATCCAATTGAGAACTATAGAGGTTCTTATAGAAGGTTTCACATTCGCTTAAAATCGCTTTATCTGAGGTGACAAATTCATTTTCTCCGGTTTTTAATTGATTTATAACGCCGTTCTTATAGTGCCTTTTCTCGAGATTTAGAAAATATTTTGTATTTTTTTCGCCCTCATTATGCCATCTGCATTTTGCCCTCAAAATCGCACCATTCGTTCTATACTCTATTATTCTCTCCAGTTCTGCCTTTTTGAGCTCCTGTTCCTTAGTAGCATCCAATTTTTCCTGTTCTCCGGTGCCATTGAAATCAATCACGTTTTGTAACAGATTAATGCGTTTTTCTAATTCGTCTTCCATTTTTAGTATTTTCGCTTTTTTATTTTTGGCATATTTTAAAGTCTGTTCTCTAATTTTTAGTTTTATCATTTCCCACAGCAAGGCTGGGTTTACATCGTCATCCCGTTCATATTCAGTCTTAACTTCTTTAATTGTTGTTCGAATTTGATTCACGTAATTAAGGTCTGTAAGAAATGAAGTATTTAGTTTCCAGAAGCCCGGTCCCCTTTGGTTTGAGTGTATAGCTGTGTCAATAACTATCAGGGAATGGTCCGTTTTATACCCTGCCAAGATATCAGCACGTGTTACATTACACATCATGTTTTGGCTTACAAGAAAAAAATCCAATCTGCAGTGTATTTCAGGATTTCTTCGACGCCAAGTATATCTCCTTTTATCTGGGTTTAAAACCCTCCAAGCATCTGTCAGAGTCAGTTCAGTCATGAATTTCTGCAATATTTTAACTGAGTTTGTATGTGTTTTAAAGCGGCCACTCTTTTTGTCTTTATCAAGATCTAGAACCAGGTTAAAATCACCGCCAATTATTAGATCCTCACATCGAAAATCAAGTAGATGGTCAAAGAAATCTTGAAAAAAAATTGGTTCATCATTATTGGGAGCATATAAAGTGGCTAATGTGATGTATTTTCCTTCTGTTTTAATATCACAAATAATGAATCTACCATTTGTATCCAGAAAAATCCGTTCAATTTCAAATGAAAAATTGTTGTTAAAAAGGATAGCGACTCCCCCTTTAGCGCTGGAACAACAACTAAACAGAGTCTTGTAACCCCATTCCGCCTTCCAAATAGAGGTTGTATTCTCAGTGCAGTGTACTTCTTGAAGAGAGTAGATAGAAATATTCTTTGCTTTGAGCCAATTAAACATTTCTCTTCTTTTTTGTTTGTCTCCTATGCCCCGTACATTAAGAGAAGCTATTTGAAGATTCATTTTTGTTTAAAAAGATCGAATTTCCTAAAGCCATGTAGTTGTACAAATTGACGAAAGTAGCTAGCAATAAGATGAACACAAATTGAACTGTACACATAGAAAGAAAACAGCACATACAAAACACAATTAAAATTTGCTATTGTTGGGCCGTTTCCCCTTAAGGGTTTACAGGTGTTCAAGAGTCAAAAGCGTCACCTAGACGTCACACCTAATGGATTTTTCTCGTAAAAAAACTAGATTTGCACACAACCGATCCAGTAATTTACATAAACTAATATATGTTTTAATTTAGGCGATTTCTCAACTAGTCAAACATAACTTATTTTAAGTTATCTGGAATTGTTTTATAATCGTATTTTTCGTTGTTCAATAAAAGAAAACGTCCTACCACTCTAACGTTGTCCAGACTTGGTTCATTGCGAGCTTTCATCATAGCTTTGATTAGAATTTTCCGTTCTTCTTGTATCGCCCGGGCGTAATCCTCTGTTATGTAAGCATCTTCGTGTTCATGTAATTGTTTAATCTTACCTCGTTTGGACCACACAAGCTCCCTGTCCTCGCGACTCACAAATCGCGCAATTATTGGTCTGTGCCTTCCTTCCAACCTTTTTCCGACTCGATGCACAGCATGGTATGTTATTGTGGAGGAGTCTATCTCCATCTGCTGAATAATACCCTGAATAACTGATTTACAGTCTTCTTGCTCCGCTTCCCGTATGTTGTTGAATCGGAGGTTTTCTCTTCTCGTGTACTGTTCGAGTCTGATGTTATTTTCCATCTGTTCCTTGAGCTGGGTTTCGAGTTCCACAATCTTTGCGCTCAATGTTTCGGTGCTCTTTGAAAGATCTTCGGTCACTTTGTTCACGTTCTTCTTTACTCCTTCGACCTCTTCTTGTGTGCTCTCCAGGCTTTTTTCTATATCCTTAATTGTACTTTTAATTCCATCTAATTCAGTCTTAAATTCAAGACGAAGGTTATCAATAGCAGCATGAATGTTTGTGAAGCCGTCTGTCATCGTTTTGTTTAGACAATCTACAGAAAGTCTTAGAGATTTGTAGTTCGAGGCGGCCATGTCTTCTTCTTCGTCTACGGATGAGCTCGATCCTTTAGGACGTTTTTTACCCATATGGACGTAGAAAAAATATGCTCCTGTCACGAGAGATGTTCTTACTGTCTTGTAGCCAGTTTCTCGATCGAAAGTGCTACTGTAATTACTTATTTAGGCGAGAAAATATCCATTTCGAACGGAGCCTTAGTAATCACGTCCGCACGGCATTGTGACCAGGCCCAAGAACAAGGCATTGTGACCAGGCGAGAACAAGGATTACAACGCAACTATGAAGGCACTGGATGATTATTTTATCTCTAATTAAAAGCTAACGTACCTTTTGAAAGACACTTATTTCGGCAACTTACCCAAGGTAGCGAGGAGACTGTTGACCAGTTTGTTTGCCGACTAAAGGTGGATTTCCACTGTCGCGTAAAAATTTACGTACGTAAAACGTGCGTTAAAAAAACTTACGTTACCAATTTCCACTGTTGCGTAAAAAATAATAAAAAACGTTTCCGTTTTACGTACGTTAAACGTACGTAAATACCTGCCATCCTGAAATTTTGGCGCGAAAAGGTTATTTGCCGCTAAAGTAATGGCCGCCGTTATAAACAAGCGGTTCTTTCTCCTGTTGTACCTTAGACAGAGACGAAAAAGACGACAAAAATATCGGAAAAGATTTCGGATCAGAGAGCTATTTCAAAATCGGTTTCAAGTGGGGGAATACCACACTCTAGTGCAAGAAATGCGCGAAAATGACCACGAGTCATTTTATAAATACTTCCGGATGACACCTGAAAGATTTGACCACCTTCTTTCTCTTGTGGGACCGATGCTGTCTAAGAAATCCTTGTATCGTGAGCCAATCAGTCCCGGTGAACGTCTCGCTGTTACTCTTCGATTTCTAGCTACTGGTGATTCCTTACAGACGATATCATTTAGCTACCGCCTTGGCCATACAACCGTGAGTAGAATAATTCCTGAGGTGTGCGATGCATTGTGGATTGCACTACAGGAATATGTAAAGCAGATAAAACAAAATGGCGTCTACATGGAGTTGGTGTCATGTGACAAAATCCGAAATTGCCATTGGTTAAATCGCCGCGTAAACGCAGACATCCGCGAAAAAGTTGAACCCAGTTCAACTTTTCCGAAAACGCTCGCGAGGGCTACGTGCCTTTACGTGCGTATAACGTACGTAAAAACCTAGAAAAAAACGCGGCACTGGAAATTGGACAACGTAAAGTCAACGCACGTAGTTACGCGCGTAAAATTTCATTTTTACGTACGTTAAAAATTTTTACGTACGTTAACGTGCGTAGGCAAAAACGCGACAGTGGAAATCCACCTTAAGACAACGAGCGGCAATGTGTGACTTCGGAGAGCGGGAGGACGAGTACATCAGAGACCAGTTAATCGATAAATGTTATTCAGCAAAGTTGCGTCGCAAATTCCTTGAAAAGGAGGGAGGTGCTACTCTGAACGATTTGGTCATCACAGCAAGAACACAAGAAGCAGTAAATTTGCAAATGGAAGCAATGGGAGGGAACACTAGTTCAGAGCAGGTGTACAATGTTTTGGATGCTAAGTTGGGGATAAATAGCGTTGGAAGGGATTGTTTTAACTGTGGTCAAAAGGGCCACTTTGCAAGACATCGGCGATGCCCTGCTAGAGGTCGAAAGTGTGGAGAAATCGGACATTTCAAAGTTAAATGTCGTAGGAGGCCATCAAGGGATTCCCAACAGGGACAGAAACAAGGCACCAGCCATCGCAGTTGGAGAGATGCCTCAAGAATGAGTGAAAAAGGTAGAAAGACAAACATGAACGATGTTGATAGTGATGCCAACAGAGAAGAGAGGGCAGAAACTGAGGAAAGGCCCCACACTACACCCAATTATGTATTTTCAGTGGGAGATGAGTCAAGCCAGAGCAGTGGAGTAGTATCTTTTGAGGTTGGAGGTGTCCGTTTGCCAAATATTCTCATTGACTCAGGGGCGACATGCAACCTTTTGGGGAAGGAAACCTGGGAGTGGCTCAAGTCAGTGCAACACTCGTAAAGAAGCTAGGATTCTATTTGCTTACGGAAGCACCAAGCCATTGCCAACACTAGGAACATTTACAGCCGATGTCATGTCTACGGACACAAATGTTACCTGCGCAGCTGATTTTGTGGTCATGGATGGAGATGGTAGAACTCTACTTTGTCGAGACACTGCGGAGAAATTAAATCTACTGCGCATTGGACCTAGTCATGTGGTGAACAGTGTTGGGGCAGAAACTACAGGTCAAGACATCAAGGACAGGTACAAAGAGCTGTTTAATGGTGTCGGCCTCCTAAAAGATTATGATATGAAGTTGAACATTGATGATTCTGTGAAACCAATAGCACAGCCTGTCCGCAGAATCCCGTTCGGTGTAAGAGAGAAGGTGGAGAGGAAGTTGGATGAATCGCTAAAAAGTGGGATCATAGAAGAAGTTCCTGAAGGACCAACTGGGTGGATCTCACCACTTGTTGTGGTACCTAAGTCTGATGGAGATGTCAGAATTTTTGTTGATATGAGACGTGCTAACCAGGCAATTATCAGAGAACGTCAGCCCATTCCAACAATTGAAGAAGTTCTTCAAGACCTGAATGGTAGCACGATATTCAGCAGAGTCAACTTGAAATGGGGGTTTCATCAGATACTTTTTGCAGAAGAAAGTAGACATGTAACTACTTTTGTTACTCATCGTGGTCTTTACAGATATACCCGACTCATGTTTGGGGTCACCTCAGCACCTGAGAAGTATCAACAAATCATCCGGGACGTATTGCGTGGCTGCGAGGGCGTGGTCAACATTGCAGATGACCTGATCATTCATGGAGAGGGGATTGAGCAGCACGATAAAAGGTTGTTTGCTGTACTTAACGGGTTAAGGGGGCTGGTTTAACATGAATGAAGACAAGTGTGAATTCAGATTACCAAGACTGACATTCTTCGGACATGAGGTAACACAGAAAGGGGTGGAACCCAGTGACCAGAAGGTTGCTGCAATCCAACATGCAGATCCTCCACAGAATGCAAGCGAGGCTAGATCCTTTCTGGGACTTGTCCAATTTGTGTCCAAGTTTGTTCCAGACCTGTCATCCATTGCAGAACCGATCCAGAGATTAACTCACAAGAATGCGGAATTCAAATGGGGCCGAGAGCGGCAGATTGCATTTGAGAAGTTAAAGAAATTGATTACGAACGCAAATGCCCTGGCCTACTTCAGCATTGACAGCAGAACGAGGATTGCAGCGGACGCATCACCAGTGGGGCTTGGAGCAGTGTTAACCCAGTTGCAGGGCAGTGAATGGAGAGTAATTGCATATGCTTCATGACGCCTGACAGATGTAGAGAGGCGATATAGTCAAACAGAGAAGGAGACCCTTGCCCTCGTGTGGGCCTGTGAACGTTTCAACATGTATGTCTTCGGGAGAGAGTTTGAGCTAGAAACGGATCATAAGCCTTTGGAGTACATATACTCACAGAAATCAAAGCCTTTTGCCCGAGTGGAATAGTGGGTTTTACGCCTGCAGGCCTATGACTTTAAGGTCATCTACAGACCCGGCAGAACTAATATTGCAGATGCTTTGTCCAGGCTGAATTGTGGTGTCCACTGCGATGTTGGAGAACACTATGACTTCGTTCGTGCTGTAGTTGAGAACAGTGTCCCTAGTGCTTTGACACCAGCTGAGATAGAGAGGGCCTCAGCTGAAGACCCAGAACTGAACCTAATTAAAGAATGCGTCAGAACAGGAGACTGGAGCAAGTGTAATGTCCCTGCTTACTTACATGTGAAGAATGAATTGTGCACTTATGGTCAGCTGCTTTTATGTGGCTCCAGGCTTGTCATTCCTCAAGTTTTGCAGCAGAGTGTTTTGGAGTTAGCTCATGAACGGCATCAGGGTATCGTGAAAACAAAGTGCAGATTACGCAGCAAGGTATGGTGGCCCAAGATAGAATCAGATGCAGAGAAACCATGCAAGAGTTGCCATGGGTGTCAAGCCGTCAGTGAATATTCTGCACCAGAACCTATGGCGAGAGCCCTTCCACCCAGTGGTCCATGGCAGGATTGTGCCGCCGACATATTAGGCCCTTTACCCTCCGGAGAGAATCTACTTGTTGTGGTGGACTTCTATAGCAGGTACTTTGAAGTAGTTATCCTGAAGTCAACTACGAGTACAAAGATCATCACAAGACTCAAACCAATCTTTGCTCGGTTTGGAGTACCATATATGCTGAAAACCGACAATGGGCTCCAGCTGGTTTCGGAAGAGTTTGAAGCATTCCTCGCAGAGAACGGGATAGAACACCGAACAACACCTCCATTTTGGCCCCAAGCAAATGGGGAGGTAGAACGCCAAAACCGTACGTTGATGAAATCAATCCAAATTGCCCAAATTGAAGGGAAAGATTGGCGCCAAGAATTACATACGTTTCCAAATGCATACAGGTCTACCCCTCAGATGACAACTGGCACGACGCCATTCTATTTGATGTTCAGAAGAGAAATGCGGTCCAAGTTACCAGACCTGCGACGGGAAGCACCTGTTACCAGTGAAGAAGTTCGTGACCGGGACTGGTCGAGGAAGCTGTCACAGAAAGATTATGTTGATGCTAAGAGACGTGCAGCTGAGAGTCAAGTAGAAATTGGAGACAAACTCCTGCTGCGAAACACAAAGACGAACAAGCTGTCTCCAAACTACAACCCAAACCCTTGTGAAGTCTTAGACAGAAGAGGAGGAGAAGTAACAGTAAGAAACAGCGCCGGCGTTGACATAAAAAGAAACGTGTCATTTGTGAAAAAGTACCAGGAGAGAACCTCAAACGATGGCGAGATTGCTATGGAGGCTGATCATCAAGAGGAGAGAGAAAGCGATCATTCAAGTGTGGAACATGGAACCTTAAAGCCAAGTTGTTCGTCACCACCGGCTCTGCCGATTGCTAGCACGAGTCCCGTTAAGCAGATGGCTACTCCAAGGCCAACTAGAACTATAAGACTACCTAAACGATTTGAGGATTTTGAACTATCCAAAGGATAACTGAACATTGTTACTGACATGTACTTATGGACTTGCTTACTGTTAGCACAACTGAACTTTGTTTGTCTACGGTCATGTTTTGACCTCTGTTCCTGTTACTTTTAAAACTTTTCATCGTGTTAATATTTCCTTAAAAAAAAAAACATGGAGGGATGTAGTGTATCCCGGAAGTGAATGTAACCGGAAGTCGTTTGTGAGGCATCCCGTGATGCTTCATTGTAGTTGTTCGAGCGCTCGGGGGAAGCCATGATGCTCGTTTGATGTTCTTCTTTGATAATCCTGTAACATTGTTGCGTTGATATAATAAATAGACAGGACTTCACAGTGTGTATGCAGGAAATTGCTCAAAAACGTAAAAATTCTCAGGAGTGAATGGGTTAAACGCAATGATTTTTGATGAATGCAAAAAAAAGTAAATCTCTTTCATAATGTCCAGTTCAAAAAAAAAAAGATGCTGAGCGTGAATCGAACGCGGGACTGGCCGAGTGCAAATCCCGGACCCAACCCACAAGACCATCGAGGAACACATGTGCAATCAAGACTAGGTTTTATTATTTAAAGGTAGATACGCATCAAAATGCATAATTATCTTGATTTGAAAATCCTTTTGGATTGATTTTAATGATGCATTAAAGACTCCAAATACGAAACATCTTTTGGCCGGCCAGCAAGAACTCACTTCAAGCTGCCCAAAGCTGTATTTCGAGTGCCCGACCATGCACAGTGAACCCATCTGCCACTGTTGCAAAGCATGTCGGGAAATCCTACCGGAAAACCGAAATGGAACTTCACAACCAAAAATAAGAACAAAATACTATAAGTCTGGAAGTACTTCGGATATCGGGCATTTCGACCACGACACGGGATGGTAAATGGCCCACAACTCACAACGCTGCCCCTTTTCTGATCCGAAGTGACTGCAGACTTTCCTGCCAGCTTGTCTTGTCCACCAAGGTCCATTTTTCACCACATGTGCTAAAAGGCACTTTAGACACAAGGTATGACAAGAAACACGACTCGTTTCTTTGGGAGGTGCTAGAGACTTAAGGATTTCCGGACTTAATGGTGTCTTTCAATCACCGAACGGGCCTTATACACGTTGGCTTGTATACACGCTACAGCAGTACAGTTACCGTAGTGAGCTCACGATAGATAAGCAAGCCAGGCGTGCGTAAATAACGGTATTTTCGTTCAGGTTGTTGGCACTGGTCAGGAGTATCACAGTCGCATATTCTCACGGCCAATCTGCTTTGAAATGGCGTTGAAATTGCACTCTGAATGTACAGTCAAAGCACTGGAAGGCCAGAACTCTGCTTTTTTTAGGTGAAATTAGTCAAATTCTTTAGGGTTAGTGCAACTTCGACAAGGGTTTGTGATATTATTTGCTGTACGATAAAATGAGGCAAATCTGAGCGAGAAAAAATAATACGAAAAGGTCTTTAATTCGACATAGGTTGGTTGCTCTCTGCCCTTCAATTGTGAACACAATGGAATGATAATGATATTTACAAACTTAATTTTGACAGCACTAATTGCTATTAAGGTGAGTCACTTTCAGAACTGCACTAAAAACTGTACAATTTGTACTCATTGTAGAAAATTTGACACTTGCCTGAGCAAGTGTGCGAGTGCTTAAATTTCCATCCCTGTAAATGTACAATGATAAATTATTATTCAAGATAGTGTTATATAATTATTTAAGACAATGTCATTACTTAAAGGTGAATAATAAAGGGTAATGACCATGCAGCCTGCAAGACTCCTAGTTTTCCTGAAATGTTTGTGCAGCACCTCATATACATGCAAGCTTACTACAGTATCACTTAAATGCAAGTTGACAGTCTCATCTGATTTCTAGATCCTCGATTCTAGTGTCTCAAAATTTGAGTGACCTGAGTTTTGAGATGTGAGAATCAAGGGTTACAAAACAAGAGTCGGGGATTGAGAAACAAGCAACAGAGTTCTTGATCATGACAAAAATTTGAGGAAATATTATAACAATTTTTACATTCACACTGCCATGAGATTGTGCCAAAACTTGTGAAGAGAGTCACAAAGCCCTTGGGTGTACCTTTTCAGTAATAATAAAAACTGTTTGATTTATATTCCTCTATTTTCGACCGAGAAACACATGCTCTAGCGACACAAGCAAAAACCATTAAGGAACTTGTAAATCTTGGTCTTAAAATTACTAGGCATTCTGATACATTGCTTTTACATTATTTTTATATTGGTGTTGAATTTTTCCCAGTCTTCTAGAGATAATACTTGTAGTGGTTTCTGTTATAAGGGCAAAAAAGTGACATTTATTTTAGTTTGATCTTTAAGTTTTCAATTTTTGCTTCGCAAGTGCTATGGCAGAACGACTCCTTACTACATGTAGTCTTCCTTCTCTCACATGCCTTTTCTTTGCAAAACTTTATAGTAACCTTAACCTGTGTTGTTCTATATTTAATAAGATCTCATGACACTCTTTTAACGTTTACTTCCTCAAATTATTCTACCCAAATCGGTGTGAGTACCGGTCAAATGTAAGTTGACAGTGACGTTCGAAACTCATTAACAAGCGACTCGACTCACACTCAGAGTTTCGAGGCACAAACTTTAAGTTTCAAGTCGAGTGTGGGTAGGCTGCCAGAACAGCCTAGTTTAGGTCAAATGTGACATTAAAATCACCACCTTAATGACCACTTCACAGTTTGGGCCATTAATCAAGGGGGAAAAATTTGGTCCGTAACTTACAGTACAGACCTCAAACTCGGCTAATAATAGGTATTTCTACTACTTACTATCAATAATTCCTATATCCTGTCAGGGAGATTTTTGTTTAATAGTGGGCTGGAAAGGGACTAATTTGCTTCTGGGTGAGTAAGGGAATTCTGAAAAACACGTTTTTGGCTAGTGATTTCAGAATTAAGTTTCCAACCCTGAGGCATTGTTGTTAACAGTAAAATGTATCAGAAATTAGTCACATGGTTATGTTATGCAATAAGCACTGTACCTTCCATTACTGCAGCTGCTGGGCACTTAGCCCACTTCCTAATACAGCCCAAGTGAAACAAATGATAGCAGCTCTGACAGCTCCAAACAGCAGCACTGCATCGCACATGTTCACAGCAAACCATACACTCATAAGTTTCATTTCTTAGCTGCTCTATCAAAACACTGCCTTGAGATGACTGAACTGGATTAAGGTGACTGAGGGCACGGAGAACATCTTCCTTCTGGCTTCTATAGCCTCCTCTGTTTCCTTTCATTTTATCTTTTGCTCCTCCTTTAAATCCCTTGCACCTAAGTTTTGTGACACCAGGCTTGTCTTTTTTTTCGGTGTGCTTAGAGTTATCAAAGTGCTCACTGTAGTAAGGCTGTTTGAAAGCGCTTGGAACATCCATTTTATTAGCACCCAAACATTCGTCCATAGCTTTTCTATGCGATGATGGATCAGCATCTCCAAGTGCATACATGTATTTCCTATTGCTATAATCAGGATTATCAATAGCCCACTCATTTTGCTGATTCTGTCCTCTTATACCATGTGGTGGTTGTCTTCTTCTCCTTTGCCCCTTTGTTTTATCCTCTGGAACAAGTTCAGTTTTTTGTGTTTTTTGTCTACTTCCTGCATCAGCAACAATTTCCTGAAACTTTTCTTTACTATCTCGGTGTTTTAAAGATGGCTTAGCTTGTAGCTTTTTAGCAGGCAATGAAGCATTGGCTTGATTGTAACATGCTTCTTGGGTGGTTTCCCAGTCTATCCTAGTATTGATCCAGTTTATTGACCCATCGTCTTTCTCGCAGTCTTGACTATTCGTCTCTTTACAATGAGCTCTGTTTCTGTTAGTAATATGTTTTATGCCACCTCTTTGATTGGCAGAACCTGCTCCATAGTCCCTAGCAGTTGGGTGTTTCCTACCAGCTGTTGATGCTAACCGTCTTTCCTGTTGATTAATATTGTAAACTCTTCCCTGATTTACCCCTCTTCTTAGTGGATGTTCACCTGCTGATATCGGCCTCCTATGCTTCACTTCATTGTTTTCTCCTCCTGCTACTGTTGCTGCTGCTCTTCCATCTTCTCCTACTGCTCCACCTCTTCCTACTGCGGCTGTTCCACCTCCTACTGCTGCTGTTCCACCTCCTACTGCTGCTGTCCCACCTCCTACTGCTACTGCTCCACCTCCTCCTATTTCTGCTGCTCCACCTCTTCTTACTGCTGCTATTCCACCTGCTACTGCTGCTGCTGCTCCACCTTCTACTGCTGCTGCTCCACCTCTTCCTACCACTGCTGTTCCACCTCCTACTGCTGCTGCCCCACCTCCTACTGCTGCTGTTCCACCTCCTACTACTGCTGCCCCACCTCCTACTGCTGCTGCCTGACCTCCTACTGCTTCTGCTCCACCTCCTCCTATTTCTGCTGCTCCACCTCTTCTTACTGCTGCTATTCCTCCTGCTACTGCTGCTGCTCCACCTTCAACTGCTGCTGCTGCTCCACCTCTTCCTACTGCTGCTGCTCCACCTCCTACTGCTGCTGCTCCACCTCCTACTGCTGCTGCTCCACCTCCTTCTTCTACTGCTGCTGGACCAGACTCTTGTAGTGATTCCACAGTGGGCACTGTACCAGAATGTTCTTCTGACATAATTATTGCACACTCCTGAGACAAAAAAATTAAAACACATGTCATATTATTATATTCCTACCAGAAGTTATGAAGATTATTGTGGAAATATTATTTAATAAGTAAACTTGTTTCAAAGTTGAACCCTTTTATGATTGAAAATGTGATTCCAGTTGCCCAGTCAGGGTATGTGAACATTTCACAAGCCACAGATTCCTGATAACACAATAATGGAATGCAAATAATCATTAATTAAAACAAATCCTCTTTTCTTTCACGACTTACATTTTTTAAACTCAACAGAATCACAAAACATAAGCAAGGCAATTTCAGCTGAGGGCGTCAATTAAAGAAGTGCAAGTTTAAAATAAGAAATGCAACATCAAATGGCCACACAATGCAATAAATGTAATGTCAATAATATATAGTAATAATAATATAAAAAACTAGAACTTTACTTCTTTAAATTGCGCAGTAAACAAAAACACAATCATCAAGAGGTTTGTAAAGTAAGAAATGCACTGAGTCAGTACACACACTGCAGTACATGTATGTGGTCAGTGGTCCAGCATTTAAACAATGTATTCTACGTTTGTTTATTTAACCTGGTGAGCTTAAATTTTGACTGAAGACAGTTTTATTAATTTATAGTTCTTTACCAGGTCTGTTAAGTGTGTAAAAATGCCCTTGCTTGCAAAAAAAACGTGTTTTCTTGTTGTTTACAAATAATCATATTCAGTTTTAATTACAAATAAGAAAACATCTCAGCATGACATACATATGCATTGTCTAAAATGAATCTACGCTTTCAATGCTTCATGCCTTTGCAAGCAGCGATTTGAGCGAATAAGCCTAAAACAAAGGGCAAAAAAAACCCCGGTAAAATGAAAAATGTTAACTTGCCATTTTAATCCTATTTGCAGTTTGCAAATAAGTAGGCCTAGATACATATATCGGGATATTTTTTAGATATTTAGAAGCTCCTGGGATATTTAGAAAATTCCCATGGCAAGATATTTAGAAAAATTTGAAATTTTCTGGAATATATAGGACTTTTTCTGGCATAATGGCATTTTTCCTTGATTTACCCAGCAATATAACTATCCAGCAGTGTTCCTTTTGAATGTATCCCACAATTCCAATTTCCAAGGAGTTGTAGCAATGAATATGGCGGTCCATGCCGACAGACACTACAGACTGAGGCCACTCAGGCAAGTCAAATGCTGATGCCATTAGCCATTTATAGTGACTCAGCTATTATTAAGCAACTACATGTATAGCCATCAGCCACGAATCCAAGACTAACGCCTGAAAAACACATTTTTATACACATTTTATTGTATAACCATTAAAATGAAATAGATATGTACATGTATGGAGATATTTAGAAAAATTTTCAAGATATTAAGGGAATTTTTAGAGATATTTAGAGGCTTTTTTGAGAATTTCAGGAAACATATTTAGGCCATTTTTCGATATATGTATCTAAGCCTACAAATAAGCATATTCAGTTTACAAAATTAATAGCCTGATATCACATAATACCCTGGGTTGTTTACAAGTCTACAACTGAGGAAAGTTGAGGGACAAATTTGCATATTCAATTCTGTACCCATTTACTTAAAGAATACCATGTGCAATTTAGGGGTAACACTCATTCTTTTGTTAAAACAATAGATTAGAACACACAAAAAAGGCAATACAATAGAATACAATACCATAGAATATATCAGAATACATACGTTTACCTAATACAATAGAGGTGTACAATGGAGCTGACACCCTAAATTGGGCATTATACGTGTTTACTACATCTCTTTAAAGTGCCTATGAAATGAAATTTTCGACCTGTTTTTTATACTAAAAAATTGAAGTCCATGTTCCACTGATTCATAATTTTCCAATTTAAGTTATGGTCAAGCAACGAAAAGTATTTTTTTGGACGTCCAAAGTTGGTGAAAAATGAACTTTTTGTTTCCTGGGGCCTGGAACTAGTTTAAAAAGAAACATAGAATGGACGATCACTGCTGCAATAAATGGTTGAGAATTGCCGAATCTAGGTTTCCAGAGCTAGATCAGTATTAATACTTGAAGTGAAACAAAAGAAACGGCAAACTGATCCTTATGGCAGAAAAACAGAACAGAAGCAAATAACATGGTGACATCATGAGTTATGCAGACTTGTGGTGTGGCTTTCAGATGCTTCAGTATTAATTATTTTCTTGTAAACAAACCACAATTAGCAGTTTTGCTCAGTTGGAAATGTCCTCTGACAATGAATTTTGACTACCATGATGACTACGAAGGTCTGCACAACTGCTGACGTCACAATTCCTAATTTTCATATTTTGGCCGCGCGCTGGTTTTTGTTTTCACAGACATCCAACCATAGGGATAACACAGGCGTTAAACTGAGAAGCTATCTTCAAATTTGCCGGGGGGAAAACCCGGAATCGGGGTGGGGGGAGCCTGGTACTGAACCAAGAAACATTGTCAAAATCATGAGATTGAGAAGGAAAAAGTCATTAAAATGAGACCATCCTGCATCCAGTTTACCAATACTTAACAGTACTATACAATAACTTTATTTAACATGTACCGCTCACTTCTTCTATCATTTTATTTAAATGAGACCATCCTGCATCCAGTTTACCTCACTCACTTCCTCCTCTATCTTGTGAAGTCATTTAAATGAGACCATCCTCATATCCTGTTTACCTTACTTCCTCCTCTATCTTGTGATTTTAATTCACGTTTGGTGAGCTAACTAAAATGAAAATAATTATGAACAGCTAGTGTGTCGCTATAAAAATATGCTTCGACATTGAGGTTACTGTCAACTCTTTAGGATGCTTATCGATCGCTCGATTGCTTGCTCACTTGCTTGATTGGCTCTTAACCTTTCTTGGAAATTCCACTGACCAATGCATAAGGCTTCTTCTCTGGATTTTTCAAGACTTAAAAAAACCTAGACAACATGGCAAATGTTGTTAAATGTGTGAAGTTTTGCTGTCATTTAATTTGTTAAAGTTAAAAAAGACCAAATTCTGTGGTGATCAGTAAAGAATGATGGTAACTGTTAAGCTCGGTAATAAAATAAGAAAGATGTAATGTTCATCATGTCACAAGCGCGCATGTGACAAAGAAAACCATCTGAGTCCTCGACAGGATTCAAACCTATGATCTTCTGCACACCTGTCGGATGCTCTAACCAACGAGCTACCAGAGACTTGTGGCAAACTTGGCCATATGCTAGTTCATGTATGACATGTGACCTGCATAGTACTGCCAGGATCAACAATGTTGAAAGCGTCATGTGTGGTGATAAATATAGAATGAAGGTTAATGTTAAGCTTGGTAAAGAAATAAGAAAGATGTAATATTCATCATGTCACAAGCTTGGGACAAAGAAACACATTGCCCCAGTTAAAGTGCTTAAGGCAGCAACCATTGGATCTATAACTGTATGTGGTGAAGAGTAAGGGCCCTGTGTTGATGAGAAGGGATTGGCTCTACAAGATACGCCTTGATTGGTATGCCATCAAATCACTGAAAGTTTCGCAGGCTGCTACAGCATCGATTGCTAAAAATTTTCTGCAAGCCATACTAGACAAATACTTGGATGTTTTTGAAGATAAACTCGGAACATTCAAACCAGCTAAAGAAAAGCTAACCCTCGGAGAAGATAGATTTTTTCTTCTTTTCTTATTATTGTTTTTATCTTCATATATTATAACTAGCAGTAATCACAGATTATGGAGACGCGTTCGAAGGAATTTCTGGCGGAAATGAGCCCCTGAAAAAGGGCAGCCATTTGGAAGACCGGCCACCAAAAAATCTCAAATTTTACTGCACATAAACCACAGGACAACCAACACAAAATTAGATTATAATAGTATTACCAATATTTAATGACATTTAGTATTCACAAATTAATTAGTTCAGTTTTTATATTACATTGATTTAGTTTTCCTAACACAATAACACTTTAATTAATTTTTATTAGTACAAATATACAAATATATAACACTTAATTGAATCTCGCAATCAGGGTTTTTCAGACCCAACGTACATAAACATATAAATAATTCATAAGGCAAGTGAAACATTAAATAAAAATGTCTAAACGTTAAAATTAAAATAAACGTAATAGATAAAAACATCAATAGGTAACTCTCCTAGCTAACAAGAAATGATCCGAAAAGGAATTCTCTAGTATTAAATATAAAGTAACTAAGTAGTCAAATTTGTATAGGTTTTTTTATATTCACACATTGTAAAAAGCATTGAGATTCTTGTTAATGCATTTTTTAATTATTATTAATATTATTACTATTTCTGCAAAACTTGAGCTGTGCCCTTCATGTATAACTTGAGAATGATGGTATCAGGGCTGTAGCAAGCTTTAAAACACTGGGGGGGGGGGGGGGGGGCACAAATATTTCGGACTCAATGGACCTGTAGGCTTCTGCCCGTCCTTTCTAGGGGGTCCAGGGGCATGCACCTACCGAACATTTTTGAAAACGAAACACTGGAAACTGCATTTTCCAGCATTTTGGGCATTTAAATACAAAGCACAGCACATTTCCATGATCCAAAAGGCTTTAGTGAGTAGTTATTACACATGATCACACAAACATCAATATCTATTTCCATATATTTTTCTTATATTCCCAAAAAAATTCTAATGATAGTTGCAAAAAAAAAACATTGACTGTCTTGGTCAAGGGGAGCATAACAGTTCAACAGGTCTACCCATTAGAGGTCATGACTACGACCTTCCACCCCCATTTTTTACTCCTCCAAATGCCTACCAGCCTACATATATAAAAAAAAACAGCCCGCAGCAGATCCTGAAATAACGTGGATGAATTCGCAGCGGCCAAAGCTAAAGCGATCTCAGACTTCAAAAGGTGTTTCCCACATGCTGATATGTCAAAGTTTGAAGTCACTAGAAGTTGATTTTGATGATAAGCACAAAGCCACTGGAGTAGTGCTTTTCAAAGAGAGTGCAGATTTATGGGCGCTTGTTTCAGAAATGAAGCCAAAAGAATGGACTCAGCCCATGAAAGATGCTTTGGGCTTGCTTGCTTGTTGGGTGCGCTTGCTTTGGCAGGCTTTGTTGCCTGGATGCATTAGTGGTTGCGCTTTATTGTCTTCTTTATCAAGAAGGCTGCCACGGCAAGGATTAGCAGCCGAGCGTTTTCACCAAGAAAGCTGATCACCTGGCCGGCCGTGCGAAATACAAAGCTCACGATGGAGCCTAGCAGGCCCGGCAGAATAAAGCCAATCTTCTTCCCCAGGGCTTTCAGACCATTACCAACAGTCTTACCAACGGACTTTATGTTGCTCGTGAGAGAGCCAACAATAGCACCAATTACTATGCCCACAGCAGCCACAACCCCTGCCACGGTGAAGCCGTGTTTCTTGATTGCCTCTTTCACCTGCTCGCGAAGGGGGAGTTTTTCCACAAGGCGCTCTCTCTCGTTTTCAACCTCGCCTCTCTTTGTGGTGTTTTCTTGGACCTTTTCACGGGTAGCAGGCTCCTCATTTTCATCAATTGCAACTCTCTGGTCTTCTTGGATGTTCCTGTCAAGCTCTGCAATCTCTTCATCCTTTTGCTGGATTAGTTCAGTTCTCTTTGGCCCGAGAGTATCTACAACTGCCTTTGGAAGCTTTGGGTTGATTGTCCTTCCATCAGATTTGAAGAGCGGTGTCCAACCACCTTTTGGGCCTCTAACAACAACTTTACCACGATATCTCCCCTCTGTTGGAAAGTCAAGAGTAGGGAGTTTACCATCTTTGCTATATTGAGGGTAGTCTTGTTGTAATATTTCATTTGCCGTCTGTATCCGTAAAGTTTCTGAGGTCAAAACTCGTCCTGAAAGAGCCCCCTCGATGAAAGAGGTTTCTTCCGTGCGCGAACCGTGCTTTGGGTGCTGATTCATTGTAGTAGTCCTTGTAGATATCCGGGTTCGGGGTTATCCCTCTGCCACTGATTTTGTTCAGTATTATCATCATCATCGTCATCATCATTGCGATCATCTGTGTGTTCCATTAGAGGAATTTCTTCTTCTCCACCTTCCCACATCACACAAGTCTTTGTTATATATTTATTTTTATAAAACATATATATATATATATTCTGGCTATGGCTGTACAACCAAACCTTCTGCCCACACACAACGAGAAGACTATTGGTGGTATGAAAGTAGAGCGCACCGTAAAGTGCATCACATTTGACTGCTCTGTGGCCAAGCCCGGCGAGACCCTGTACGTTTCGGTGCCCAAGCTGAATGAACATGTACCGAACTTGGGGGTACACTCAAGACTCGCTTGTACAATTCCATGTTTTATTCGTTCCTACAATACGCTCTTACATTTTCTCCAACCGATTTGATTCCTCTCGAGTTCTTACACTCTCAATCACCATATCTCTTCTCCGATTTCAAAAGTCAATCAACGAAAAAATAAAAAAAATGTCATATCCGGTAATTATATTTTGGCACTTGACAGTTCTGGTCACGCTCCCCTAAAAGTTAATGTTCTTAATTTTTACTCTCTGTCTCCTCTATTCAGAACATCAAGTCTAGTCAAGTTCAAGTTCACGATCAACGGTCAGTTTGATTTTCGCTCTCGCATCGTGGGCTGCCCTTCTCTTTGCCACACTCCTGTTGGGTTCTTGACTTGTAGTTTCGTTCACCTCGGCCGGTTCCTTGCTGTAGCTCCTTATTTCGAGGGGACACACTAGCTGAAGTGGACATTGAATCTTGTTTCCTTTGTGTAGCAGAACAACTCCCCTCACAACTCCGTCTCTCCCTTTCACATGTTGAACCACTTTGGCCTTCTTCCACTCGCCTCGGTTTCTGTTCTCACCTACCACTAGAACAATCTCTCCTATCTCAGGCACTTGTAGCTTGTCCTTTCTGTTAACTCTGTGAGATTCCATTAGACCGTGGACATATTCTTTCTGCCAACGGTGCCATGCGTGTTCTCTAGCGTTTTTCAGACGTCTGTGCAGCTTGGTGACTTCCTCCTCGTCGACCTCAATATCTGCTAGCTCATGAGCATTCTGGCCCCACATCAGAACATTTGGCGTCAAGGTTTGTGGTCCGCCCTCGTCACTCTCAACATATGTTAGGGGTCGATTGTTGAGGTGCTTCTCGGTGTCTATGACCACTGCTTCAAGTTGTTCAAAGGCAAGATGTGTGTTTCCCAGCGTCTTGTACACTGTTTTCTTGATGTCTTTAATCAGCCTTTCATACATTCCTCCCCACCATGGTGACTTGGAGAGATTGAACTGCCATTTAATCTCTTCTTGTGCGAGGAAATCTTGTAACTTCTCACTCTTACGAATCTTTTTAATCCATGTTGCCGTTGTCTTAAATGTCCCTGCGTTGTGTGATATAATTCGCTCTGGTCTCGTTCTTCTTGTTATGAAGGCGTTTAGCTTCCTTTGAAATTCCTCAGCTGTCTGGGTTCTGGTCAGCTCCAGGTGCACCACTCTCGATGTCGCACATGTGAAAATCAGCACATAAGCCTTCTCCTCCCTTGTCTTGCTAACCTTGCACTTCAACGGCCCGGCAAAGTCCACACCCACGTACTGAAAGGGACGACTGACCTCAGTACGAAACTCTGGTAGCATGGAAGTGGTCGGCGCTCCAGATGGCTTGGTGGCGAACACCTTACAGATGTTGCAGTTACGTATCTCCTTCTTCACTAGGGTACGGAGTCGAGGTATCCACCATTCTTCCCTCAAAGTCGCCATTGTGTTGGCCACACCCAAGTGCTTTATTTGAGCGTGGACGTGTTGAATGAGCTTCTGAGTAAACGGCCCATCCTCTAAGTAGGTTGGGTTGTATCCCTGGATTCTTCCAGTGCATTTGAGGAGGTTGGTCTCCCTGTCCCTGACTAGTTTCCATCCGGGTCTTTCCATGTCATCAGGGATTCCTCTTTGTACTCTTTCCACCCAATGTTGTCTAGCTTTCGCAAGTTCTTCGGTACACAGTGGGCCCGACTTCTTCTTTATCTTCTTTAACTTGGCAAGACTGTTGGTCTTGAATCTCAGGACCCAAGCAGTAATCCGTAGCACTCTCTAATACGTGTTTCGCAAGAGCAGCTCTTGCCACTCATCTGTCTCTTGGTCTTCACTGCTGCCTTTAACTTGTTCCTTGGTTTCGGTTGGCGTTTCCTCCCTTGTGTAAGCCACAATATCCTTCAGTGGTTTCTCTTCTTCTTGAGACCTTGGAGTGCATTCAATGCTTGGCTGGGGTGGCCACTCCTCCTTTGCTAGTAGCCACTGTGGTCCTTCGTACCATCCATACTCCTCCATATTGCCCAGAGATGCACCTCTACTTCCCAGATCAGCAAGGTTTTGTTCTGTGGGGCAATATCTCCATTGAATTTCGAATTCTTCCGTTATCTGGGCCATTTTCCGCACTCTGTTTGAGACGAACACCTTCCAGGACTTTCCGGGATTTAAAATCCAGTATAAAGCTACCATGCTGTCCATCCACACTGTGATACTTTCCACTGGCCATCCTCGCAGAGCGTTATGGAGATTCTTCGCTAGATTTGCCGCCATTTGTCCATCGATTAACTCTAATCTTGCTATTGAAGTGTTTCGTTTGGAGATCCTCGATTTCGATGTCAGGAGGCCTTTGACCACGCCTGAACTGTGCTCTACGACTGCTATGGCGGCAGCGCAGCAGGCTTGATTACTTGCATCGGCGAATATGTGTAGGTGTACTGCTTCTACCTTTGTCATGCCTCTCATTATGCTCCTAGGTACGGTCACATTTTTCAATTGCTTTGTCCACTTGGTCCACTCCTTTCTTAAGGGATCCGATATCTCCACGGTCCAACCTTTCTTCTCGTCACACGCCTCTCTGTATATCCGCTTTCCCTCCACAGTAGTCGGCGATAATATGCCGAGGGGGTCATATATGCTACCCAGGTGGCTGAGAATAGTTTTCTTGGTAACTGGTTCTTCCTCAGCAAATCGTCGCATGGTTAATTCTAACGTGTCGTTTTGTTTGTCCCAGTTAAGTCCAAGTATCTTGCTTGCATTGGTCATCCCATCACTCTCAAGCTCTCGAAGATTGGACTCCCACTTGTGAACTGGAAACCTTGCCTCCTCCAATATCTGGGTAGCTTCTGATTTGAACCTTTCCATTTCCTCTAATCCTTGGCCAGTTTTCATTAAGTTATCCACATAGGTGTTGTCTCGCAGCATTTGAACTGTTTCTCTGACCTCTTCAGGCTGTTGGTTGTAGTGATTCTGTAAGGTGGCTCCAAGTATGAATGGGCTTGCCTCTGCTCCAAAGGGTACTCGTGTGAACCGGAAGTGTTCTTCTTGTCCATTCACGTTGAATAGGAAGCGGAATGCATCCCTGTCGTCTTCCTTTATTCCCACTTGTAGAAACGCCTTTTCTATGTCCCCGAGTAGAATATCTGTTGACATCCTCGCTCTGATCAGTATATCCCATATAAGTGGCTGTAAGGGTGGTCCTCTGTACATGCAGTCATTGATACTGTTCGCCAAGTAGTGAGGCTTAGCGCTCGCATCAAACACCATTCTGACTTTTGTAGTGGCTGCATCTTCCCTGATCACTGGCTTGTGTGGCATATAAAACACACGGTCTCCTGTCGGACGATCGGGCACCTTTTCGATGATTCCACTTTCATTCTGGGTCGCAACAATCTTCTCGTACTCTTCTTTCAGCTTCATGTTTTGCTCTAACTTCTTCTCAACTCTCTGTAGGCGCTGTCTGCTTTGCGTTTCGTTAGACTCCGCTAATTTCCGTCCTGGAATCCAGGGAACGTTGACTTTGTATCTCCCATCCGCTTTTCTTGCAATGTTTTCTACAAACTCTGTGTGCACGTCCAACTGCGAGCATTCTCCCCGGTCCTCTACTCCTAATACATCTAGACTTTACAACCGTTCGTAGTCACTCGTTTCTCTGGTGAACAGACAGCCATCTGTGACGCGATCACCGCCATGAATGACCCAGCCAAAAGTCGTTCCTTCAACTATGGGCTCCCCTGGCTTCCCTTTGAAAACATCTTCTGTCTTGATTCGGCAGTAGGTACTATCACCTAGGATAACATGGATTGTGTAGTCATCTCCCGGGTTCTTATAGAATCGCTTGTCTTTTGTGTGATCGTATTTCCATTTCAGGGTGCTAAGGTCTGGTCTCCGGATGGTCGTGAAGTCCGCCATCTTTGCTCCAGTGACTTCAATCCGCTCTCTCGCCTGTCCATCAACTGAATCTATGGTTAGGTCGAAAATAGGCATGGACTGTTTCTGTGTTCCACTCAACGTAACTATTTGCCGGGTTTCGTGACATACTGGGTTTAACTTTAGCCTTCTGACAGCTTCCAGTGAGATGAAGTTCCTACCCGATCCTGTGTCAAGGTAAGCCCACAGTGTTGTTCCATTGATATTAAAGGGGATTATTGCTGGGAGTGTCTCCTCGGCTGATGGCGTATACATGGTGAGTAGGGGGTTGTCATTTCTGTCACAAATGCTTGTGTGATGTCTCCCTTTACATTTGAAACAGCCACGGCTTCGGCAGTGATGACCAATGTGCCCCGCCCTTCCGCAATTGTAGCACAATCGATTATCCGCTAGAAATTTCCATCTGCTCTCTAATGTCTTGTACGTTTCACAACGGTCTCCCCAGTGACCTTGTTTGCAGTAGAGGCAGACGGTGTGGTTTTATTTTGATCCGGTTGTGATTTGTCATCTCCTTTTGCAGTGTACCAGTGTCTCTCCTTCTTCTGGTTTTCTCGAACAGTTCCAGGCTGTTCTTCCATTCTGTTTCTCTTCAGCCATCCTTGTAGGTTGTTCATCAGATCCTCCATTCGCCAATTCTCCCAGTTATCGTCAGTCCGTACGAGGTCTGGTTTCACTTGCGGTAATTTGTTTAGTGTGGAGATCACAAACCCTCGCAGCATGTCGGCTTCATCCATCGTAACCAGTGCGTCGTAGTTTCTGCTGAGATTTTCGTAAAATTCCTGAATTCTAAGGAAGTGGTTTCCTTTAACACTCGGAAGATTTACAATTTCTTGCACGTGAGCGCTTACCACCAGCTTGTTTTGGCCGTACTCTATCTTCAGTCGTTCCCATGCTGTTTTGTAACCGATTTCGCCGGGATTTAGGTTTCCAATTTTTCCACGTACAGCAGGGATTACCATCTCGAGCAGATAGCCAAATTTCTCTTCTGCGCTGATAGGTTTATTATGAACTTGAGTCACGAACATATTTTCGAATCTCACCCAGTCGGTAGGTGTTCCTTTGAAAGGAGTGATCCTAAGCTTCGGTAATTTCGCTGTTGTAGCGCGAACGTTGTTCTCCAATTCCAATTTCTTTTGCGTAAGTTCAAGTTCTGCGTAGAGTTTTTCCTCCCACATCTGCCTTTGTTTTTCGTGCATTTCTTGTTGATATTGCCTTTCCTTCTCATATTTCAACTCCAAATTTTCACTCTCGGTCTGTTGGGCTTTCTGGTTTTCCCTCTTCTCCAGTATCTTCAACAAGCTCTCTCTTTTGTCGACGAAAGGGGAATATTTCGCCTTGGTATTCTTTTTCCATTGTCGTACGTCTCTTGGTGTGTAAACACCACGTTCCAATTTCAGTTCTTGCATTTGAGACACGAGGTCATTGAGCCGATCCAGTATTTCATCTGTTCTTTTGCACACAACTACCATTTCTTTAAAATCGCCGGTTTCAATCGATTCTTCTGTATCTCCCAGATAGTAATCCAGCTTGTCGATTTCCTTTTTGATATCCTTTTCGAATTTTTTCTCCTCCTCGCTGAGAACTTCCAAATTTTCCATGTTGATTTAGTTGAGCGGCCGATTTTACCACGCCACAAATCCTCTTTTTGTTTGCGATCTTGTTTCCGCTAAACTCCTCTCCCACGTAAACGTATCCTGGTCCCGGCACCACTAATGTACCGAACTTGGGGGTACACTCAAGACTCGCTTGTACAATTCCACGTTTTATTCGTTCCTACAATACGCTCTTACATTTTCTCCAACCGATTCGATTCCTCTCGAGTTCTTACACTCTCAATCACCATATCTCTTCTCCGATTTCAAAAGTCAATCAACGAAAAAATAAAAAAAATGTCATATCCGGTAATTATATTTCGGCACTTGACAGTTCCGGTCAAACATGAGGTTATAGTGTCGGGTTCCCTTGCCTTGCTTTTTAACATCGAGCTTGCCGGGGGGCACACAAACAACTATCTCGTACAGAATGTTTCTCGGGCATTGGTTGACAGACTCGTTGTGAAATTTGTCGCCACCATTGTCCAGGACACCGTTGGCTATGACATTTACAAAATATTTGAGGACCTGTTTCTTTCAGTGGATGAGCGCGACAACATGCTGCCGGAGGGCATCCAGAGTGTTGATTTGTGCAAGATCCGCTCTAGTGCCGGCGATAAGAAGACCTCTAGTGTGGATGCAGAAAATAAGATGGAGAGCATTTACAAAAACAAATACCGCATCAATCTGGACCACCAGATTTTGACTGACCATGGTGTTTTATACCCACAGGCCCTCTACAACAATCTTATCTTCGAACTAAGGCTTGCACCGGCATCTCAGGTTGTAAAGGGCTCGGATACAAGTAAGCTTGTGTATAAGTTAACAAATATCCAGCTTGAGTACGAGACAATCTGCAGCAAACAACTAGCTGGTGAGGCAACTAGCGTTTACTCTAGCGAAAAGGAGTTCACCTACGACCATGTAATGCGAGAAGAGGTGGTTCCATTTTCGAAAGGCTCAGACGCTAGGCTGAATCTTCGGGTGAACCTGCAGTGCAGATCACTCAAGGGCATTCTTCTGCTATTTATCGAACCATACGCGGCAGGAGCCAGGGACTCTGAAAAATACTTCAACCCCGACATCACCAAAGTGAATGTCACCATAAACGGCTCTCCAAAAAGGGTTTACAACAACGGCATCGATGGCAGTGACATGTGGAATGAAATTAGCCGACTCTTCGGAAAAAATAGAGGGGGCAGACCCAACATGAATCTGACCAAATATCTCACGGGCAACAAGTTCCTTATCGATCTGAGATCAATGGCTGATACAACCCTGCACGGTAATGGCCAACGCCTCGTCAACACAAAGGACGGCGTGCACCTTGAGATTGAAAGAACACCCTCCGGCTCGGGAAATGTGCACTGCCACATCTACACCATCAGTGACTCACAGATGAACATCATGGAAAGGCAGCTGCAGGCCGTTCAGTATTAAAAAGTGTAATTATACATTCTATGGACCCACGAAAGCTGCCCTTCAATGCCCTAATTGTTGGGCCAACAAACTCTGGCAAAACACACTATCTTCTGAATCAGCTCCGGGGCCCCTTCAGGGGTAAGTCTGACTATATCGTGCTCATTTGCCCAACCTTTGTCCACAACAAGACG
>JAJLRJ010000007.1:29724127-30009127 GCA_024195265.1 Dendrophyllia cribrosa | reverse complement strand
TGAGGTTAAGAGGTCACTTGCTGAAGGAGTTACACCTAGAACATCCGGGCATATGTAATATGAAAGCCATTGCTCAAAGTTTCATGTGGTGGCCTGGACTGGACGGAGAGATCGAACTGATGGTTAAGAGCTGTACAGTGTGTCAGAATGTGAGAAGTTTGCCACCCAAAATGCCTTTGCATCCCTGGAAATGGCCAACAAGACCCTTTCAGAGAGTTCACGTTGACTTCTGCCAGAAGAGGAAAGATTGTTTCCTTGTGCTCGTTGACAGTCATTCGAAATGGATAGACGTAAAGCATATGACCTCCACTACAACTAAGCGAACCATTGATGAATTAAGACTCATCTTTGCTGAGCATGGCTTGCCGGAACAATTGGTGTCCGATAACGGTCCACAGTTTACGTCAGATGCATTTGCTAAGTTCATGAGTCAGAACGGTGTCAAGCATACGTTGGTTCCGCCATACCACCCGGCTTCAAATGGCGCAGCGGAGAGATCAGTCCGTGTCGTGAAGGAAGCCTTGGAGAAACAAGTACTGCAGGGAACTAGAGACATGTCAATGAAGCACAGACTGGCCAATTTTCTGATCAAGTACCGATCTACACCCCACAGTGTGACCGGGCGAACTCCAGCTGAACTTATGGTGAAGAGACAACTGCGAACCAGACTAACTTTGCTGAAACCAAATCTGGCACAAGCTGTTGAGAGCAAACAGATGAAACAAAAGCAGTACCATGACAAGTCAAAGGTTGAGAGAGTATTCAAGGTGAATGATCCTGTTCAAGTTCGCAGTGCTGTCAGAGGGTTCAAGCCGGAGTTGGTGAAGTGGGTTCCAGGTGTTGTCACGAAGGTGTGTGGAAGTCGGTGGTATCTGGTTCAAGTAGGCAATTTGACAAGGCACGTTCACGCAGATCATCTCATTACAGCACTTGATAATGAGGAGGCCTCAACCAATCCGGGAAATTCCTTTGAGTCAACAGGAAGCGTGTCTGAGCCTGATGTTTGCGTGCAAGTGGTTCCCGGAAGTAATTTTGAGTCACAGTCAAGTTGTACCTCGCAACTGATTCCTGAGAGTAATCAAACTGAACCTGTACCGTCTCTCACGCCTGCACCCGAAACAGCAAACTTGCCTGTTCCTGGAGAAGCAAACAGGGAATGCACCAGAAATAACATCATCGCCACTGCGAACTCTGAGACGATCGAGTAGAATAAGGAAGCCGGTTGTAAAGATGAATTTGTAAAAAAAAAACAGACTTGTATCAGACAAAAATAAGAACAGAGAACAATGTCATATTTTTCCTATTACTTTTTTTTTATTTTCTAAGTTGTTTTTTTTTGTTTGTATTTTGTTTACTTCTTTGGCGGGAAAGTGGTGTTACATATTAGCATATTCATGTTGTAAATTAGTATGCGAAAGTGGAGTTGCATATTAGCATATTCATGTGTAAATTAGTATGCGGAGTATTTGAGGTTTCATTTATTCATTAAAGATTTTATTGTGTGCCTGGCTGCGGGCAGCCAAATTGTGTTGCGCTCATTTGGTGTCCTGATCAAATACTACAGTAGCCATCGCTTGTGGGCACAAAATTCCATCCTTGAGATCGCGCACCCAATGGATAATTTTAGCTAATACATTTTTCAGGACATGTGCTTGTTCCATAAAACAAACATCAAATTTATTGTTCCTTTTGGTCAATACATTACATAATTATATTTTGTTATTTCAATAATAATTTACTTTAAAGCTGTCAGTGCTTCCTGTCCCTGCGAAAAGTAGTGTGAGCTGATAGAATAAACATGTGCTTGATAAGTGCAGTTGCAAGGATTTAACGGGCAACTCCAGACAATTATATCTCCTAAACGAGCTTGGTGACCTTTATTTTTTATTGCAGATTTCGGATCACTATATTATGGGAAACAATCAGGGAAAGTTTAACCCATTCACACCTTCTGCATACACACGCCCCATAGGATTTCGTGACTTCATATTTGGAGTTACCATTGAAAGTGCTGCTGTTCTAAAACACTGAAGGCTCGAGTTTACTGGAAACGTCACTGTGACGATCTCATTTTGCTTGGTTGATTTGCAATAAAGGGTCCAATATGAATTATCTACGAGTTTTGGTAAGTTCACAGCCATTTTTCATCTTTAGTAGCTGCCTGGTGAGCATCATTAAGCTTGGAGGTAGTTCAGAGTCCACTTCTCAATGAAACGAGTTAGGTGTTGTACTTCGTTTACGAATTTGGCTCTTTGCTCGTTGAACTGGAAAAATGGCCGCCTGGAAACGAAGTGGCTTTGGGACTCGACTGTGGATGAATTTCTCGACCTACCGCGGCATATTTTGGAAGTTGCGACCACAGGAGAATACAACAAGCACGAAATTTCGGCGGTGGGTCGGAGTGGCTGTGGACTTAGTATAAATATGAAATGTGTGGGGAAAGAATGGAACGCTGTCAAAATTTTTGGCTTTTTCCCAGCATGCAGTGCGGGTGGTGATGTTGAAAATCGAGGCAAGGTGAGTATGCACTAGTATAAGAAGCTGTAGCTAGGCCCGAGCAACGAATAAGAGCAAAAAAATTCACTGCTAAGCTAGGACTAGGACTGAATTTTGCTGTAAATGTTGACTTTTGGGTTTGCCACGATGATTTGAATAAAAAAAACTAAAGGCAAAAACGTGATTTTTGTTGTTTTTCTATGACGTTAAAAACGGTAATTTTTGTTATTGTCCAAATTCAAACGCTGATATTCTGCAAAAATCGCTGACTTTTTTGTGTTTATTGGGTATCTCAATTTGAAAGACTTTCTAGTCAATGCTCACAACTGTTAGTTAGGGCAATGTTCGCACGATTGAGAAAGTTACAATTTTTTAAAGCAGTGGAGTCTTGTATGGGCGGTTACGGGTGGTTCAGGTGTCAATGGGTTAAAGAAAATCTTATGTCAACTTTTATTTCTAGGGAATCACCTTAAAGGGGTAGGATCCGAATGACTAACAAATAGGCACGTGGATGACAAATCAATAATTTCATTAGTTACAGTTTATACCAATATTATAATTATAGTTGGTAAATATTTGTCGATAACTAAAATAATACTTTGTGATTGTTTCAATTGGAATAATTATAGTTTTGGTTACAGTTTATATTTTAATAATTATTGTAGTTGGTAAATAATTCTGGATACCAAAATTAATAAAAAGTTTTTCATGTGGAATATAGCTTTTGTTACAGTTTATATTATACCCTGTTAATACCAATGCTTTAAAAACATGTTTAAATGTTTTGTATGAAAACATCCAAGATAGAGGCTAAAAACATGTTAAAACTAAACCACATTTAAACATGTTTAAAGTGCATTTGAACCAAAAATTCTTTTTATGTAGTTTTTTTTATTTATTTATTTATTTATTTATTTATCCAGGGGCATCCAATTTAGCAGAGCTAGTTTAAATGGAGCCCTATATATACATGTAGTTATATAGTTATAAAATTTAGCCTTCGAAATGCATGATTCCAAAATTTGAGACGTTTAGGATAAAAATTGGTGATGTTACAAACATTCAAAGTTACACTATTTGCCGTAAAAAATGGTTTTTGAATCGCGTGGCCAAAATGTCAAAATGCCACATGATGTGACAATGTTGGTTGCATGATCAGTTCAATATCCAGTATGGCAGCTCTGTCCCACTCATTCTACAGGTGCAACTTGTACATGTATGTCCTCGGCAGTATGAAGTCAAACATACAAAGTTACCTCAAAAGAAGTACAGCAGTGCCAACGGGGATGTGGTTGCTCCTCCGCCTCCAGAAAAGCTCAGTGAGCATGCAAAAAGACAAGTAAGATTTCATCCATGTTTACACATTTATCAAGTTTATGTACCTCGAACCCACACTTTCTATTGATACCTTTCAAACACATGCCATTAAGATCCATTGCTTTATAATGGTCTATAGTAGTGTTTATTTCTTGAGCTAAACTACAGAATACAGGGCCACTGATTGCAAAGATCTGTTTGATTCTAATGGACTGCCTTTTATGAATCGAATGTCGGCCTTCTGTCAATTTCCAGCTCGTTGATTTCCTTTCAACTAGGTGAGAAAATCGAAATTTCAAGTCAGGGAAAGGCTGTAAAATAATGATGTCATTTTAAAGCTTAAATTTTGAATGTTCGATTTGTGGTAAAAAAAAAACAGCAAATAGTGTCTTGGTATTGATAAAGGTTGTACAATAATATTATTAATTTGTTGTACATGTATGTACTAATATATGTGATAAATTTATTTCAGCTTATATGTGAGGAAGTGTGACCTCTTATCTCGATGGTATCTAAAATGCTACATGTAGCCATAGTTATGTGCTGGTTCCGAAAGCATTTTGTGTTCCATTGAGGCAAAGAATTTTCAAAATTCAGATGCTTAGGATGAATGATACAAATGTGGGTCTCCATAAGACTGCTAAAACATTGCATGATATATTCATTAGTTTTATTACAGTACATGCCATGTACGTTTCTCATGCCTATTAGGTCAACCACAATAAAACAGGATTATTGATTATAAGCCTGCAGGCAGGCAGAGAAATGAAGCAATGAGAAAATTGTTTCTGGGAGGAGATTGGGGTAAAAGAGTCACTTTTTCCTGCTCTCACCCCAATTTCTTCCCTGGCTCATTCCATTGCCAAAACATTCACCAGAGTGCGAGACCCAAAACCAAAGCTTGTTTTGGGCAAGGATGTCATTGTTTTCATTATTATAATAGTCCTTAACTTGCTTTTTTGTTTTCAATGATATTGTTTCTACTGGTATGTTTTGAAAGCACATTTCTAAACAAAATTTATGTTATTTGTTTTGTTCAGGCGCAGAGCAAAACAACTCTATCGTTGAAACAGATGTGTTCACTAGTACCAGAACAGTTAGAAAGTGTTCTAGATGTTTTTAAAGATATGCTTTGCCATTTTATACTGGCTTTGCTTGATATTTTCATTAACACTATATTTATTGAAAGCACAAGATCATGTATCATCTATCAATTTTAATCGCAAGGCAAAGCTGTACAATCGTTGCCTCCAAGCCAAATTCTCCAAGACTACCACAAGAAAAATGAAGTTTCTTTCGAGGTAGATATCAAGAATCTTGCTGACAAATTTTTCCTTCTTCCAGATGAGGTCAAGCTTTGGCTCCAGCATTTGCAGCAAGTCGCCAAAAGCAGGAAAAAAAATTAAGGAGCTGAAAAGGCCAAAGCTATTTGTTGGGGAAGGAAAGTGCCATAAATACCTCCATGTATAAATTGGTCAACTACTGTAGTTTATGTTTTCAAACAAAAGGCTCCAAGCAGCCTATACTCATGCGCATGCGTAAGAAAGTTTTTATGATATATTTTAAACATGATAAGATGTTCGACATGGAGAAGAGTTACTCCTTTCATTCAGTCATCGTTCCTGCAAACCACGTTGTTTACTATTGAATGTTTTGGAAATGAAGGTTGTACCACAATGAAGCCAGTGATTCTTATAAGTCTTATATATACCAAACGTGAACATTAGTAATGTAAGTAGGGTTGTAGGAGACGCTGCCGTGATACTTCAGTAATGCTGTTTTACCGGAAGTGGGAGTAGCCGGAAGTCACTAAACAGGAAGTGTAAATGGCAAAGCTGTGAACTGCATGCAAAATTGGAACACCAAAAAAAAGAAAAATAAGAAAAACAGAGGCCATTTTATAACTCATGACGCTACGCGCATGAGTAATAAATAGATAACAATCACAATTGTGTAGTGTTGTCTATATATTAAAAGGTGTTGTTATCACTTGGCATTCATACTTGAGCAGTGCTGGTATATATTGTGGATGAGCCCGGGGGCGGGGCATTTGCCTGCATCTTCGGTCACAAATGGGGCACTTGAACAGCGAATTTCTCACCACCTCAGGTAATTAGCCAATTTAAAAAAATGTTAATGCCCAAGGTGAATGAAGGTGAACGAAGGTGTATGAAAGTGCACGAAGGTAAATGAAGGTAAATGCAGGTGTATGAAGGTGTATGAAAGTGCATAACGGTGTATGAAGGCCAAGGAATGTATATGAAGGTGAATGAGGGTGTATTAAGGCGTATGAAGGTAAATGGAGGCGTATGAAGGTAAATGAGGGTAAATGAAGGTGAAAGAAGGTAAATGAAAGCAAATGAAAGTGTACCGAGGTGTATGAATGCAAATGAGGGCCAATGATGCGCAATATAGACTAATGTGGGCCAATGCAATTGAGCTATATATTTTTAAAATTTAATATCTCTCTTATATATTGGGGAATCGTTGTGTACATATACACGAGATCTTTGCCGCCCGGGGAGGATGGCATGGGCATTCCTGGAATTGACTGGTGCATTATTCACTGCAATTTGAGGTAGGTTTAGCGTTCAAATATCATAGATTGATCCGACTATAAGTACTGCACTCGGGTCGTTCTCATAACCTGTGCAAATTTGGTGAAGAATCTTTCATTTAGGGCGTTTGGTATTAACGAGTTGGCTCATAGGAGCCTTTGATTACACCGAGGATGAGCCACTAATTCCGATCCGCAGACGCCATGTCCTAAGAAATAAAATAGGCTCCAATAAAATGTAAATATAATGCAGTTATACAGGCTAAGACACGGTACATTAGGTATTAAAAGTGTAAACTTACATCGACTTGCTGAGAAACAAAGACATCATCCTTTCTTATCCATCGACATATAAATAAGTCCTCTCGCGACTCTCGCCACAATGATAAATACATGAAGTACCTGGTAGAATATACCGAAGCACAGAAGATCGCGGGCGTCACAGCGAAAGAAGTACGACAATCGACGACAATCAGAACGGCGGAGTACGACGCAACGACGCTGAAGGTCCGCCGAGGGGAGAGCCGTGATCGTTTTGCCAGAATTGAATTGACCGGTTTTTTTTTCGTACAAACACGGGGTTAAAAATGGAAGAACTTCAACAACTTGAGCAATTATCACTCGTCTCTAAGATTTGTACTGAACTGGATAATCACTTGGGCATCGATAATAAGGATCTTGGTGAGTTGTGTTTGATTGTTGGATACTTGGCAGTTTCAGACAGTCAAAACAAAGTAAGGATAAAATTCCAGCATTGAAATAAATTAAAGTAGAGAGCTAAACTGCAGAATACCCTGCCACTTATTTGCATCTCGTTGAATTAAAAAAGTGCCTATTGTGTTATGCCTCGTTCTTCAAAACATTTCGACACATGTAAATGAAGTGGTCAGGAGTGGCAGGGTATTGGAAAATTCAAACACGGTTCTGTCAAGGCGGCCGAAAGTAGATCTGTTCAGTTGCGAGAGTGTCCGTATACTGTTGGACAAAATTTGTTGGATAGTAATGTTTTTAGATGCACAATAAACATCCCAACATGTTGGCCAACATTTGTTGTACAGCATTGTTGATCATTGTTGGATGCCCAGCTAAACATCCCAACATTGTTGTCCAATATTTGTTGTATGCATGGTTGAAACAGATTGGCTGTTGCCAGCATTGTTGTGTTGAGGGGAAAATGTTTGATTGAAAACAAAACGTTCATCCAACAAAACATCAAACATTCTAACATTGTGGAACCCAATACATTTTGCACAGTCAATTATGTTCGAAAATTTAGCCTCGTCTTTATTGGTGGATATAGAAATTTCTTTCGATTTGTGACTGCTGCATGGTAAATTTTTACCTGGCATGATTTTGGATGTAGTTGAAAGCATATAATTTATTGTACTGTAGGTAGTTACTAGGAAGTTTTGATTGGGGATGCAGTTTCTTAGTCTCTCCTGTTGGAGCATAGCCTGTGTAGGAGGTGCCAGTTCATTTATAGGGCGAAATTTCAAGGACGTGCGAGAGTGGAATGCGCGAAAGGGAAAGGTGGTGCTTGCAGCGGAGACCCTAGTTGGATAAATCAGTAGCCATGCACCTCTCTTCAGAAACTCTTATTTCATTGGACCTGGTTATCACACACATGTATTGTTTTCAGGTCTAGGGTCTATTGTTCTGTTGTTTGTTCTATTGTTTTCTCATCCAATCCTGTGATGCGTTCCAAGACATGCATACCGCCTCGGATAAATGGAAAGCAGATTGTTTCGCGCCATGAAACTGCAAATTTATTTTGTTAAATCGTTTTAGTCAAGCCACTGTACAAATGGGATAAAAAATACAATAATAACAAAGGAAATAAATAAATGCAGGGCAGGAAAAAAAATTTGAAATCCACTTGCCCAGTGGGCAAGTAAATTTCAGTTTTCACTTGCCCCCACATAAATATTACTTGCCCGATGTCGAAGGCAACGTCCAATATGGCGGCCAAAATGGCAATCGAAGGAGGAACGCAAACGAAGTACGCTTGGTTTTGAAATTAATCCACGCTTTCAACTAATTGTCTCACTCATTTTGCAGTCTAAAGTTTTAAAATACTTTCTGACGGGAGATTATCATTTACCAAGCTGACGCACTTACAGACAGACTCACAAGACTACTGAGCCTAATTTCACTTGCCCACTGGGCCACCAAACTTCTATTTTCACTTGCCCAAGATCAAAATTTACTTGCCCAGGGCAATCGGACCTGGGTTTTTTCCTGCCCTGAAATGGACCACAGCATAGCAAGTTCTCCAAAAGAAGCATTGAACACATTTTCTTGACCTTTGTTCTTGTTTGATAGAGCATATAAAAGCAAACGATGCAAATTCAAATTAGCGGCGAACAAGCTTGCCTGGATCCCATCCCAGGGCTTGACAGTATGACTTTCGTCCACAATCCATTAAACGAACTTTTTGATTTCAGAGAGTTGACAATAGCTTGTTCATCGCAGTGTCAACTGACGCATATACAATGTTGTATTTGCATTTTTTATTTTTATTTATTTATCCACGGGATCCTTATCACTTGGATGTCTTCATCAGTTGGATGTCTTCCAAACAGTCTAGTTTTTCATTCAGTTGAATTTATCTCCACTACACTGTACATGTACTTGGTCAGGAATAATGCTTTGTGGAGGCAAATTTGCATTGAGCATGTTGCTTCGTTACAAGTACAAATCCAAAAATGTACAAAAATTCTACACTTATAACTACATCCAAAGTTGTGTCACATTTGAGCAATAATTTATTTTGTTTTCATGCCTGGAGATGAATAGCAGATTTGTTGTGGTTTAAATATTTCTTTGGTTGAAAAATCTTTAAACCAGTTTAAATTTTACATGTATTTTCAAACTGGTTTGAAAATTTTTAACCAAAGAAATATTTGAACCAGAACAGATACACTGTGCATTTACAAACTGTTCTATCCAGAGTTCGAGTAGCCAATAAAACCATTGTGTAGTGGTTTGGGTTACTTTGCGCTTGTTATGGGAACATGGGTAATCAAAGCAAACATGCCGCCAAATACAGAGTTTGTCTGGGAATCCAGTATTTTAGTTGGTAAAATTTAAATTTTCTAATATTTGTGAATTGAAAACTTACGATACTAGGAACAAGATTTTACTCATCAAGTTTGAGGGATGTACATGTACAGTTGAACCTCCCGTACAGATAAGATTCCACCCAAATACAAAGCCAAGGTGGTCACTTACAGGGGGTCTTTACTTTGAATCTGATGAACCTGTCTCTGAATCATATGAACCTATAGAAATTTCAATTTACAAAGCACCTATAAGCACAAAATATTGTATCATATTGGAGTTTTGATGCAAAGGACAGAATTTTTGCTTATTTGACTTGAATTGTAACACAAGATTCAAGCTGCATCTGTGTTGACATCAAAATATGGGCAAGTGGTCGCTTACCAGAGGTCAAAAACAATAGAAAAATTAAAAAATAATTAATCACCAGTGTTAAGAGTGGTTGCAGTCACTTACATGTATGTAAGATCGTCGCTTACAAGAGGTTTGAATTATAGTGATGTGACTGGAAGAAATTCAATTGGTATTTTGTAAAAGTGGTTGCTTCGGAGAAGTTGGCGCTTACAAGAGGTTTGGATTATTAAAGTGATTTGACTGGAAGAAATTCAATTGGTATTTTGTAAATTTAAAGTGGTTGCTTAAGAGAGGTTGGTGCTTACAAGAGGTGGTCGCACATGGAGGTTCAACTGTATCTGCATTAGAAAGCATGCAATCAATTTTTTTGTTTTTCTTACAAGTATATGTTTGTAAATTTTGCTATGGTCTTCGACCGGGTTTTATTGACAAAATGTATGGAAAACAAAAACATTAATCGCATGCTTTCGATTAACACAGCTACATTCCTCAAATTTGATGAGTAAAGTCTTCTTCTTATGCAAATTAATATTAGAAAATTTAAATTTTACCAAAATTATTTGACACTGGATTCTCGTACAAACACTGTATTTGGCAGCATGTTTGCCCCGATTACCCATGATTCCCATTAGGTGCAAAGTCCTCTATTCACAACAGGACCTGGTATAGTGTCAGAAATGTCCTGCAATTCAGGTGCCTATTGTGGTTTTTATTGATTTTGTTGTTTTTTCTTCATGAAGCGGAATTTATAATTATGTTGGGTGAGAGAAACCCTACTTTGGACAAGTTCCAGGCTGCCTTAGCAGAAAATGGTGCAGAATTTCCTGTAAGTAATTGACAGCTTACTTAATATAATTGTTATTGTTTTGCAACATTGTGTTACTAACCAAAATTGTAGACATATAGTTTGCCTGGCATAAAACAGATGAAATACATGTAAGAAGTCAGTGGGGAAAATAATTGTACATGTAAAGAAATTGTGCCATTTGGTTTTTAACTTTTTATTAAAAGTACACTGATTGGGGCAGAAGTGCTTTGTTGCTGACTTTGGTTCGAATGGGCATTGAAGTCAAGCAGATCAGTTTTGTCAGTATCTTACAACCATTTCTATTGTTTGTCTCTGATTTGATAAATCTTGAACATTGCATGTTAGGTTATTGCAAGTTAAGCTTGTGTACAGACTTTTCAGCAATAAGTGGAGTTGTTTCAAGAATAATTAACTGAATACACATTAGGAAGAATTTTTAAAAAGGGATAGAACACAGAAAATTATGTCGTTCAAAATACACCAACAAAATTAACTGCAGATTCCCTTCCAAGATTACTCCAGTCAATAGCATTCTATTTTTGGTGTGGACCCACCAACTTCATTTTTAAAACTCCTTGATATTTTATTTTCTTATTTTAGGACAGAAAAAAAGCTATACATTTAGAAACATACTTCTCAGAATTATGTTTCTAAAATTTAATATAAAGCTTTTTTTAGTAGTATAGGATAACTGGCAACTGGAAATCCTAACTTAGTTGCCTGACAAAATCTGTATTAATAATATTATGTCAATAATAATTATGTGGCCCCAAATTTAAGTACATGTACTTTTAAAGCTTGTAAATGAGTTGAGAAGTTTCTTTCCCAAACTGTTTTTATTGAAAATTTAAATTGGTGTAAAAGTTTCTGTTCTCCAGGTGATGTGTGACACTTAAACTAATATGTGTTTAACCCATTGACTCCTGAGAATTTTTTACGTTTACAAGTTATTTTCTGCATTCTGCAAGTTATTTTCTGCATTTGTGACTCCATATTTGGGGTTACAATCGAAAGTTCTGCTGTTCTAAAACACTGAAGGCTCGAGTTTACTAGAATTGTCATTCTGATGTAGTGTTTTTGCTTTGTTGAGTTATAAGAATGGCTCAAACACATGGTTTGTATGTGATTTTTGGTAAGTTTACAGCCATTTTTCATCTTTAGTAGCTGCCTGATGAGCATCATTCACATTCTCAAAGAAGCGAGTAAGCAGGGATTCTGACAGGGTGCGGGAAAAAAATTAAAATTGTGCGGGAGTTTTGGGGCAAATTGTGCGGGGAAATAACTTCGATTGTGCGGGAAATTGTGCGAGATTGCGCAATCCAGTGACCAACCTAATATTCAATCACCAGTGTTCTAGGCAGGCCAGAAAAATATGTCAGGGAGGAAATTCTGCATAAATGAAAAATACAAAATAAAATAGATGTTTTACTTTGGGGATTAAAATGTACCCAGCAATCGCCAATTTGCAGCTGTTTTTCTTCACCAAAGTTTATTTGTCTCAACAAAATCACATTGTGTGACACAATGAACTCCTTCAGGTAAAACCAAAATACCACCTCAAAAATAAAATGTTTCCAATCTGAGCGAGTTCCTTTATGAAAAATCCGTACATTTTATGTAGTGTGAATAATTTCCAGTAAAAGTTCACACTATTTCTTCGAAAGTTTGCCACAAAAACACGACCCGAGATGTATGCAAATTGCGTGCTTAATGTAATTTGATAACATGTTTGTTTTGCATTTTCCTAAATGAAAACGTTTTTCACTTGATTGAAAAAATCAAATCCAGTATTCTGATCAGAACTTATTAATAATAATTTCCTCCTATCAATCTGAAGTTCCAGCGCTTTAAAAGTTTGTTTGTCGATTCCCAAACTTGATCAGTTCTTTGCGAAAATAATTCAGAGTGACATTCATTTCGGCGCGACGGTACATAATTTTGTTCGGCGTTTCTTCTTCGGTCAATACAATACAATACAATTTTTATTTTACTCATAACAATAGATAAATTATATACATTTTACAAGAACACACTAAACAAGAAAAACTACAGATAATATAATACTTGTAAAATATAAATTAACTTTAGAGCCTGGAGGCTAAATTAACCAAAACATTTTCAAGTTAGCCTCCAGATAGGTCCCCATGTATTAAACTGAAAGAGGAAGCGAAAGCACTCAAAAAAATATCAACAGGCTGCTAAGAAATAAGTTTACCTATATCTTTCCCTTCTCCATTTTTTTTCTTACATTGTATCTTCTAAATTAAAAAAAACGTATGTAATAATAAAAAATGGAGTAAATGAAATAAAAAAAGAAAAACGACATAATGTCTGGAAGACAACAACAAAAAACCTACATTTTTCGGGATATCACTTAATTTTACTTGTTACAGATGGAATATAATGATATTGTTTCCTTAGGAATCTTTCACATCCAACTTGTTAAGACTGATTCAGAAGATGAAACCTAAGTTAGGAACATCTGATCATCAACCAGGTATGAAATAAAATACTGAAAGTTATACTTTTTAAAAATATACCAGTTGAAGTTCTGTAGTATTTTGTCTCATGCATATATATAGTGGCAAGGTTTGCCCTCTGTTTTTCTTTGTGTCATTATTGTCATACAACATCCAGTTACTTGGCTTCCTTGTGGTTAAACATTCAATAGTAACAATGTGGTTTGCAGGAACGATGACTGAATGAAAAAAAGTAACTTTTCTCCATGTTGGACATCTTCTTACAGTGAAGTTGATATTTCACTGAGGAAGGGCTAAGCCAGAAACGTCTGAAACATTTCTAATTTTTTGGCACTTTCAACATTAACATTTTCCATTATTTACTTTGTCACAAGTGCCACGCAGTTTTTTGAACATTTTTGTTCAACTATTTTGCCTATCTTCTTACAGTATCTTGTTTGCTTTCAGATGTAATAGCTTCTCTTTTAAATATATGGCCGCATCACAGGAAAAGGGCCCGGACAACATGATGCATGATTTCGAGTAATTTGCATTTAAAATCAGCTGTAGAAAATGGCGGAAGCCTTGTTGTATGTGCATTCAAGGTGCGATTTTTACAGTTAATTTTTATTTCCGGACTTTTTTCGCTTTCATCATTATTATTTAAGGATTGAAGTGGGCAAAAAAGCTGAAAAATCATTATCGAGAAAATATGTCATCTGGGCCCTTTTCACGCAACGCGGCCCATGTGATGAATTATGTTTGTTTATATGCATCCACATAACATTCGTTTTGCAATATTGGGCAAACTGCTGTGGAAGTCTTCCTGTGAATGGGTTATTCCAGAAAAAATCCACACCCCCCGACGGATGGCATGCTGGAAATTCGCGCGGGAGGGGGGGTTGAGGGCTCTGGAAATCCAGGCGGGAGGGGGGGGTCTGGACCTAAAAATCCTTCCTCAGGGGTCGATTTTTTGAAAATGATTTGAAGAGAACACTTTGTGTTCAAAACAATTAGTTAAGGTTTAACTTCGTCGGTTCCACATTATTCATGGAGAATAAACCGGATGAAAGGGAGAAAATACAACTCAAATATGGAGAAAGTCAGTGGTTAACGTAACCGGAAGCGTGCTTCGGTGCCTTGCAACAAAGCTCGTGTCCGAGTTCTTGCCAGCAGCAAATTGTCAGGGAAAGGTTAAAAAGTATCAGCCGATTTGAAAAAAGACAAACGATTTTTGACAAAAACAATCAATGTACCGTTATGCAAGTACGCATTGTTTTCTATTTGTAGAATTGTTTCAGCTTGCTTTCGTGCACGTTCCCTGTAATCTGATATAAGCTTAGTAATATACGGCTTACGCAAATGTCCAAACTTTTATGCCGCTCTTCCTAGTGTACTATTTAGTTGATGCGTTAAACCTTGAAGGAAATATAAAATAATTGGAAGAAGCTTTCCAATTTAATACTTAAAGGCAAATTGCGATCAAACTTGTTCGAATGTTTTCTTTGTGAAGCCAATAATCACGGTAAAGGCGCTAGTAAATATAATTAAATTAAATAGCGCTTTCTGAATTTGTTTGCTTTCAAGATTTTTTTGATTCGCGTATTACATTATGTGAATCATTCTTACGGATAAGAATGGCATTCTATATACACAGGAAAAGTCGGAAATTTTAGAAAACACTAGATGTAATAAAAATAGGTTGCTAAATTTAAATAATATTTTGTGATGTTTACAATATTTCGCAGACACAAGCGCTCGGCGCGCAATTAGGATAAATGTCATAAATAAATCGCCAAGCCTTCCGGAAGCAGAAAATCACTGAATTCTGACAAGTGTAAGACATTTTCATTCAAGGAAATATGACTTTCATTCAAAAGTTTTGACCTTAAGAAAAAATGTTTTGGATTCATGATCATGAAAAATCTGGCTGCGATCAAATTACATTTTACACAAAATTTGCATGAAACAAAATTGTGTATTTGCGACAACACTTTGAAGAAACTGTGAAGCCTGGAAAAAATTAAAACATACCAAAATCAAAGCAGTTATTTAAGGAACTAGATTTAAAGAAACATTTCATTCGATTTTGTCTTGAAATCACGGTTTTTTTTTTTTATGTGTCACACAATATTTATTTAAAAAATGTTTCACCAATTTATAGCACTAATCACCACAATTTAGAAAAATATAAAAACACGATCTCCTGAATGCGACTACATGTATTTTTTTTCATTGTCTGTAAATTTAGGGCCTCCAAAAATTTATTGGAAATCCGGGCAGGAGGGGGGGTCTCTGGGCTTGGAAATCCAGGTGGGTGGGGGGTCTAGCGGGCCAGGAAATCCGGGCGGGGGGAGGGGTCAAAAAATCTTGCCATCCGTCGGGGGGGTGTGGATTTTTTCTGGAATAACCCAATGTAAGCATTGTTTCTATATGTACATGTATTTATAGTATAGAACTTGAGGCCAGTCATTTAATACAATGTATACCAGTATACATGTATGAATCCTGTGCATTTGTAACTTTTCTGTAATAATTGTTTCAAATGTTGTAACAATAATTGAAGGGCCGAGAGCATGTCCGGCCTATATGACTTTTTAGGCCTTTTTTATTTTTTCTCGCTCAGAATAGCCTCATTTTATTGTACAACGGATAATATCACAAGCCCTTGTCGAATTTGCACTAACCCTAAGGAATTTGACCAATTTCACCTGAAAAAAGCAGAGTTCTGGCCCTCCAGTGCTTTGACTGTACATTCAGAGTGCAATTTCGAAGCCATTTCAAAGCAGTATGGCCGTGAGAATACACGACTGCAATACTTCTGACCAGTGCCAACAACCTGAACGAAAATACCGTTATTTACGCACGCCTGGCTCGCTTATCTATCGTGAGCTCACTACGGCAACACATCGCCTCTGTAGCGTGTGTGTAAGCCAACGTGTATGAGGCCCGTCCGGTGATTGAAAGACATCATTAACTCCGGAGATCCTTAAGTCTCTAGCACTTCTCAAAGAAACGAGTCGTGTTTCTTGTCCTTTCTTGTGTCTGAAGCGCCATTTAGCGCTCAAGGTGAAAAACGGACCTTGTTCGGGAAGATGAGCCGGCGGGAAAGTCTGGAATCACTTCGGATCAGAAAAGGGGCAGCGTTGAGAGTTGTGGGCCATTTCCCATCCCGTGCCGTGGTCGAAATGCCCGATATCCGAAGTGCTTTGAGACTTATAGTATTTTGCAATAACTTTCGGGCGGGAACTCCATTTCGGTTTTGTTGTAGGATTTCCCGCTATGCTTTGCGACAGTGGTAGATGGGTCCGCTGTGCGTGGTCGGGCACTTAAAATACAGCTTTGGGCAGCTCGAAGTGAGTTGTTGCTGGCTGGCGGGAAGACGTTTCGCATTTGGAGTCTTTAATACAACATTAAATTCGATCTAAAAGGATTTTGAAATCAAGATACGCGTTTTGATGCGTATCAACCTTTAAATAATAAAACTTAGCCTGAACTGAGCATGTGTTCCTCGGTGGTCTAGTGGTTTGGTCCGGGATTTGCGCTCGGACAGCTCCGGGTTCGAATCACGCTCAGCATCTTTTTTTTTTTTTTTTTTCGAACTGGACATTATGAAAGTGATTTACTTTTTTTTGCGTTCGTCAAAATTCCTTACGTTTAATTTTAAAAAAATATCGAACCATGTCAGTGTGAAAACAGAAGCTTACTGCAATATTGCGTTACAATAGGAGCCTTTGATTTATTATTTTTTTTTTGCATACAGTATTTCTCGAAAATGACGGAAAGAAAAACAGAAAAAAATTCGGAACAATGTTTTGCAACTAATTTCTAGTTCACATACCAAAATTGGACAAATCTGAGCAAGAAAAAATAAAAAAGGCCTAAAAAGTCGGCTGGACATGCTCTCGGCCCTTCAATTGTTACAACAATTATTGTAAGTTGTAAGTGAATTTTTAACTTGACTGGATGGGCATGAAAGAAAGGAGAGGTGGGGGGTGGGGGTGCAATTAATTGAAGGAGGCGATTATTTCAAATATTTCCACCAAAAGGGGGGCGATTAATCAACGGGTGGCTATTAATTGATTTAAAATTATTTTCATTAAACAACCATTTTAAATGCAAATCTTTGATACTGTAGTTTAACAGTCAATTGTACTGTAAGACCTCATCTCATAGCCATAGGAAATTAAAGAGACTTCACTGATGGTTATGGTTGATTTTTACTTGCAGGTACATCTGTGAAAGATGACAAAGAAAACAATCTGTCTGCATGGGATAAGAAAAGAACAGCATTTCCTGGACTTTGTATTCCAGATGAAATGACTGAGGAAAGAAAGGAAATACATGTATAGTATTGTGAAAAAGAAATGTAAACGATAATCGTCGAATATCGCGCTTTGTTCTTGCGATATTTCGCCGAAATCTCCGCGAAATATCGCACGGATTTCCATCGCGTTAAAACGATAAGTCGCCGATATCTCCACAAAATTTCGAAGAGATTCGTTCTAGCGAAAGTTCACCGCAGTGATATTTCGTTTAGAGTCAAACGAAATATCGTTCTAGCGAAAAATCACAGTTATGAAAGTTCGTTGAATCAAACGAGATCACAACAACGAAACGAAACTAACTTTCAAACAGTTCCTGCATTACCGCACCGTTCGCGTGGCCTAATCAGGGCCTCTGATATTACGCGATAAAAAAATGGAAATTATGCGATTTTTTCGTGGCAAATTATACCATAAGCAAGGACTGTTATGCGGAAAATTATGCAAATTATGCAATTTTTTCTGGAACTTTTTTATGCATGTTTTACTAGGTTTCAGAGGAACAAAACGAATTCAAAATACCTGTTTTAAAACGGTGCTTGCTATCTTTGTGGGACATTTTGAACTTTTAGCTATGAAGGAACATCCAAAACAAACGACAGAATCCAAGAAAAGAGTCTGTAAACGAGCGGCCATCTTGGTTAACCTTAGTAACCAGGCTAAATAAAACGTGCTCAAGAAATTTATAGTCGCGATAGCCTCTGTATCTAGATGTCCAGCAGCCGGATAGGATTTTTAAAATACTCTGTGACCGGCAGTCTGAACTCTTTTTTCAATTTTGAGTCAATCTACTTAATGTATTCAATTTATACTATGCTATCCTTGTTTAGACCACTGAGACGTTTACGATTACAGCCGTCAATTTGTCAGATTTGTAGAGTGCCGAGCGGTCAGAAAAATTTGCACAATGCAAATCTCGGCATCATAAACATTTTCTAAGAGCGGTCGGAAAAATTCGCACTTAAATTGACGGCTATAATCGTAAATGTCTCAGCGGTCTAAACAAGGATAGTATAGTATAAATCGAATACATTGAGTAGATTGACTTGAAATTAGTAAAATTGCAGACTGCCAGTCACGGAGCATTTTAGAATTCGTGTCCGGAAGCTTATGCATACATGCCGAAATTTGCATAAAGTGTCCAGCGGTCAGAATTTGACGGCTATAATTATAGTAAATGTCTCAGTGCAGCTAGCGATCAAAACAAGGATAGCATAGTATAAATGGAATTCATTACCCACTGCAAAAACGGAGAGTAAATAAACTGCCATAAATCTGTCTGCGTTTGGTAGATCACAAGTAACTTGACACGCTTGGACAAGTCCGCAAGCAAATTACTAGCCATAGTCAATTGTAAGGCATTTCTACTTTCCAAAAAAAAATCAGCGAACTTCAGATGTGACTTGGTCGCAGCCTCTTGAAAACCCAATATTGCGTGTCATGTCGCAACTGAACTTCAAAAAACATCTGACATCGCCAAGACGTCTAAATTAAACGATGCCTAAATTGAGCGTTTATCAGCGAATTTTGAAAGCTTTGTCTACAAAACATTTGGAGACAAACAACCAAAAAAGACACAGGAATACTTAATGTGAGCAGTGTAAGTTTTTTTCTTAGATAGAAATATAACTATTTAGTCGAAATGGACTTTTCTAGCAGTGAGTTATCATTCGAAAAGTCGAAAGGTTAGAAACAATAGGCGCCGCAAAATGAAACCCTGCTTGGCTTTGTCAACATTTACAAATGTAGTGGTGGAAAGAATACAGATGTCCCTCGTGGTTGCTGTTCATCCACACTACACTGTTCGAGATCTGTCTCTTGTGGTATGAAAATTTTTACTTGTTTAATGTCGAGCAAGTTCTGCTAGGAGTCCGTAAACAGGTAAGTTTGATTTCGCCTCAAGACATTTCCTGAGTAGCAACGATATTTCGTTGAGCGGTGATGATATTTCGCTGTCTGGAAACAGTTTTTCGTTGAGTGATGGCGAGATTTCGCGAGATTTTTCGTGAGATTTCGCTGAGTGGGAATGAGATTTCGCTGAGTGGAAACGAGATTTGGCTAAGAGGCAGCAAAATATCACACACAACTTCGCGAAATCTCACGAATATCGTTTACATATCTTTTTCACAATACTATAATTATAATTATATATGTGTGATCCACATGTGATCTTCCCAAGCTATTGCTGCCAGCTTGACTTTTGATATTATTTTGTGTGTTTAATGCTCACTTTAAAGTGCCCATAACGATTTTTTTTTAAATTTTCTTATCTAAATCTACACGTCATGTTATGAACGTCTGCGAAAAAATTTTTTGATTTCAGCAAAACGTGAATTTTTTTATGACTTTTTAAAGTCTTCGAAATTTGCGGCCATTTTGGTCAACCATTCGCATTAGTCCCTCTTGGTTAACAAAGGATCCGTGACGTAGATTAAGGAACACGTGACTTCAAACAAAAGAACTTGTGACTTCATACAAAGGAACTGTGACATAGATTAAGGAAGATGTGAGCCCGTTGGCCTTCTTAACAGCGGGACGGGTATACCGCAAAAAAATAGGATTTTGAAGATTTGAAATATTCATAAAAAATTCGCATTTTGTTCAAAGCGCGAAATTGTTTCGCAGAGGTTCCTTGGGTGATGTTTGCATTCAGATGAGAAAATAAAAAAATAAACGTTATGGGCACTTTAAGAGAAAACCTCAACAATCTCTTTTCTAAAAGCATATTAATAAAAATTAATGTAGAATTTTCCCATATCTTTATAAATTTCTAGAAAAGAACGTCATTGTATTAAAAAACACAAAAACTAAACAAAGCTAAACCTAAAACTGATTCATTTCTGCTTGCAAATTGTTGAAATGACAAGAAATTATAATTATTAATAGTATAATCATTCAAAATGTCCAAAATAATTTTTTTATTGTGTTTGTCCCAAACTTATAACAAAGCCACAGTGAGTTGAAATTTAAACAATAAACTGAATCTCTAAAACTTTATCAGACACAGTTGAAAATAATACAATCATGTCCCTGTTTTCGCTGACATGTATCAAGAAAACATATTTCTTGGCTGACATCCAATAGCTGACCCAGAGCAGCTCCTTCATTTTTAACTAATATATGCAAAGCGTTGAACGAGTTATAGCATATGGGAAAAATGCTTAAAATAATAAAAAATAAGGGATAACATGTACAGTGCTTAATAAAAAATAACGGATAACATGTACAGTGCTTAATAAAAAATAACGGATAACATGTACAGTGCTTAATAAAAAATAAGGGATAACATGTACAGTGCTTAATAAAAAATAACGGATAACATGTACAGTGCTTAATAAAAAATAAGGGATAACATGTACAGTGCTTAATAAAAAATAAGGGATAACATGTACAGTGCTTACTAAAAAATAACGGATAACATGTACAGTGCTTAATAAACAATAAGGGATAACATGTACAGTGCTTAATACAAAATAATGGATAACATGTGAATTCACATTTAGCTAAAAAGCTATTTTACAGGTAAGCTCATAAATTAAATAAATAAATATAATCAAAACAATTAAGATACATGTTCTAAAAGTCATTTAAAATTATAAAAATACACCTACACGTGTAAGATTAAAGAAGGAAGGGTGTCGGTTGCTTAGAAGAGCTTAAAAGCAAAGCAAATTCCCAACTTTTGTTAAATCTTATAGGGGGTTGTGGTCACTTATCAGAGTATTCACCAACAGGAACATCTGTTTACAAATTTTTACGGGGAGAATGTAAACAGGGTTTTGCGAGGGTTGTCACTGGTCACTTTATATGAGAGTAGTGGCAAGAAGAGTTTGAACTGTAAAAAATATCATTTCTCTGGTCAAATTAATATTAAATGATTTTTTTTAACAGAGCACTGAAGATGATGAGAAAGTTGCATCATCTGCCCTTGGTGAAGTAAGTAGCAAAATTTAAGGGTAAATTAATTGTAAGGTGGCTCCCTATAGTTTCAAAGCTGCAGACATGCTGCTTCCATGAGCTTTTAGTAAATTTGCACATGCTCGCTGTTTGTTGGTTTTTACAATTTTTGTGACATTTATAATTGAATTTCAACAAAAACTTACAAGAACACACAAAAAGAGAAAAAGAGAAAACAGACACAAAATACATCAAGTGCAAAAAGATGGCATACTAATCTAACAATAATTTTGAAGTAATGGGTTATTCCAGAAAAAATCCACACCCCCCCAACGGATGGCAAGATTTTTTGACCCCTCCCCCCGCCCGGATTTCCTGGCCCGCTAGACCCCCCCACCCACCTGGATTTCCAAGCCCAGAGACCCCCCCTCCTGCCCGGATTTCCAATAAATTTTTGGAGGCCCTAAATTTACAGACAATGAAAAAAAATAGATGTAGTCGCATTCAGGGGATCGTGTTTTTATATTTTTCTAAATTGTGGTGATTAGTGCTATAAATTGGTGAAACATTTTTAAAATAAATATTGCGTGACACATAAAAAAAACCCCGTGATTTCAAGACAAAATCGAATGAAATGTTTCTTTAAATCTAGTTCCTTAAATAACTGCTTTGATTTTGGTATGTTTAAATTTTTTCCAGGCTTCACAGTTTCTTCAAAGTGTTGTCGCAAATACACAATTTTGTTTCATGCAAATTTTGTGTAAAATGTAATTTGATCGCACCCAGCTTTTTCATGATCATGAATCCAAAACATTTTTTCTTAAGGTCAAAACTTTTGAATGAAAGTCATATTTCCTTGAATGAAAATGTCTTACACTTGTCAGAATTCAGTGATTTTCTGCTTCCGGAAGGCTTGGCGATTTATTTATGACATTTATCCTAATTGCGCGCCGAGCGCTTGTGTCTGCGAAATATTGTAAACATCACAAAATATTATTTAAATTCAGCAACCTATTTTTATTACATCTAGTGTTTTCTAAAATTTCCGACTTTTCCTGTGTATATAGAATGCCATTCTTATCCGTAAGAATGATTCACATAATGTTTACGCGAATCAAAAAAATCTTGAAAGCAAACAAATTCAGAAAGCGCTATTTAATTTAATTATATTTACTAGCGCCTTTACCGTGATTATTGGCTTCACAAAGAAAACATTCGAACAAGTTTGATCGCAATTTGCCTTTAAGTATTAAATTGGAAAGCTTCTTCCAATTATTTTATATTTCCTTCAAGGTTTAACGCATCAACTAAATAGTACACTAGGAAGAGCGGCATAAAAGTTTGGACATTTGCGTAAGCCGTATATAACTAAGCTTATATCAGATTACAGGGAACGTGCACGAAAGCAAGCAGAAACAATTCTACAAATAGAAAACATTGCGTACTTGCATAACGGTACATTGATTGTTTTTGTCAAAAATCGTTTGTCTTTTTTCAAATCGGCTGATACTTTTTAACCTTTCCCTGACAATTTGTTGCTGGCAAGAACTTGGACACGAGCTTTGTTGCAAGGTACGGAAGCACGCTTCCGGTTACGTTAACCACTGACTTTCTCCATATTTGAGTTGTATTTTCTCCCTTTCATCCGGTTTATTCTCTATGAATAATGTGGAACCGACGAAGTTAAACCTTAACTAATTGTTTTGAACACAAAGTGTTCTCTTCAAATCATTTTCAAAAAATCGACCCCTGAGGAAGGATTTTTAGGTCCAGACCCCCCCTCCCGCCTGGATTTCCAGAGCCCTCAACCCCCCTCCCACGCCAATTTCCAGCATGCCATCCGTCGGGGGGTGTGGATTTTTTCTGGAATAACCCAATAGACACTTTTAATAAATACCACGATGCATCATTTTCCGCTAATGACGTCAAACATATTCTTTTGAATTCTCTTGCAATTCAAAAGAATATGTTTGACGTCATTAACGGAAAATGATGCATCGTGGTAATTATTAAAAGGGTCTATATGCTAACAGTATTGTGCAAAAGTAATGCAAATGAAATTCATGGATTCAAGATTTTGTTTGTATAGGTAATCATACGGTTTCGAGTTCAATTTGGGATTAATTTGCACGAGTGAGTTTTCGGCTCGTGCAATTTTGAGCTTTTTGAAAAACTCACAAGTGCAAATTAATCCCAAATTGAACGAGAAAACCGTATGATTACTTATTAATAATTATACATGAAAAAATTTGCATCCATTTTTGTTTGGAAATTTTCTTTTTTTTTTTTGCAAAAAATTTTTTTGGGAATTTTTTTTTCTTTTTTTGGCAAAAAAAAAAAGAAAAAAAATTTTTTTTTTTCGATTTGTAATTTGCACTGGTGTTACACTTTTTGCACTGGTGTTACACTTGAACTGCACTGCTCTTAGCCAATCAGAATTGAGTATTTTTTTCATGTATATTATTAGAAACAAAATATCGCACGATATTTCGCGATATCTAGATTGTTCCAGTTGTTTTGCTAAGTCAAGTGCGAAATTTTGTTGCTGCTCAGCGAAATATCGTTCCCCCTAGGCGAAAAATGTTGCTGCTCAGCGAAAAATCATTAACCGTAAGTTCCAGTAAGTATTATTGCCACTTTCAGCGAAAAATTGTGGCCATTCAACAAAAAAATTCACTCCCTCAGCTCTATCAGCATGAAATATTAAGGACATTCTTTTTATACGTGACAGTGTAAACACTTTTGTCGAACAAAGCGCATTTGGTGTTGGTCATGGCCGTTTTAGTGTTCAGTAATGTAAATATTCCCGGGAAATTTGAAAGTTGATTACTCTTAATTTTTTTCTGGTACAAGTCGTTTAGCAGTCTATGTACTAAAAACATTCTAACTACCTACTGCATTCTCTCATACTGATTTATCCAAAAACAGTGACAATGAGAAAAACTCGAGAATTGACAGAAGTCATGTTGAATAAGCACAAAACAGACCTTTATAAAATTTGCTTGTAAATTCCCAGGTTGTTTCGAAAATCTCCATGTTTTTCCTGAAATGGAGATCCAGGGTTTGGGGCTTCCACTTGGGAAAATCCTTATGGTTCTTAATTCTTCCCATAAGTTATGAGCAAGTCTGGTAAATAATTAAAACACATACCAGACATTGAATAGTACACATACTTTTATTTGCTTACAGCTGGAGGCTCTCATGACCAAAGCAAAGCATTCTTCATCTGAAACCAGCAGGTAAATGGAATGGTGTTGCATTATACATGTATTTCAGGCAGTTCCTTTTCTGTTGTACTCACTGTAAAACATATAAGGTTACTCCTAACCTTTGCCATGGCCAGTGTCTTTCAGAAAAAAATTTGCACCAAAAAAAATTCCCAGATCATTTTTTTTATTATATCAATAAAAAGCTTAAGAAACATAGTTTTTGATAAAAAATATTATTATTATAGCGACTTTTTCTTTTACAAACAGCCAGGGGCCGATAAACCACCAAACGACGAAGGGTTTCTCAATTGAATTTATAGGGAATCTACCAGATTTGAAGGATTTTTGTGAAATTTGGCCAAAACATTTCTGTGATAATGGCAAACAAAATGGTGTCAGGAAATTTTGATATTTAAAATGTTTTTCCTGTGGCGACCATTTACGCAGCATGTTTTGCATATTTTTAGCTACTCCAATTTTAGATGCAGATATCTCGCTAACCAATCAGAATATTGAAAAGCTTGACACGGTTTTGTTTATTTATTCTTTGTGAATAACAACAGAAACCCATAAAAAAGAAGTGGGTTGAAACATGTTACACACATTCACAGCTTCCAATACCTTGTTCAGCTCGATCAGTCACCACCTTACAAGCACGTGGGTTTCAATGAATGAAATCCCCTATAGCGATTATTTATACTAGTTTCCAGGGACCTGGAGTGTGACGGCCATTTGTTTATGTCAGACTCGAATGAGCGACTCGAGTAGGATTCTCTGCATTTGGGTTCTCGTTTTCGCATTCTCCCCAAATTTTAAACGAGATATTGCTTTCAAAAGATTTTGAACAAGGAGAAATCGCAAATTCCTTGTATCCACAAAATTTGAAGTGCGCCAAAATGACCCAGGAGACGAATTTGAATGGGACATTTTTGCTCAAACTGCGCCAATCCCGCAATGGCGCGCTCTAGATCAGACACTGGTACCATTTTTGGAAACCCCTCGGTCCAGGGAGATTGGAAGCAAGTTGTTGTAGCGAATTGATTGGTTACTAATTTTTATCTTGATTTTCCAAATAATTTTATGGCTGTAACAACTTCTTAGCAAATTGAATAATCAGAAACTTGTTTTGAAGCATTTAACCCACTTCTGGAATTCTGATAACACCGTGCAGCTATTTCAGTCTTGCCATGGCATTTGATACCTGATAAATTCAATTAAACAACCCTCAGTCGTTTGTCCATTTATTGGCTCCAGACCATTTGTAAAAGAAAAAGTCGCTAAAATTAACATTTATTAAGCTTTCTGTTGATATATAGTTTGTCGTATAGCTTGTCATATTACTCTTAAAACTGGTGCGTGTGCCAACATTTTTCTGAAGGACACCAGATAAGCTTGAGAACTGGTACCTAGAGAGTTGGTGGGGGTCTGGGGGACCTATGCCATTCAAGGTAAGCAAGAAGGTAGTCATGGCAACCCTGCGAGCGGGAACCCCCCTGCATGCAGCCCCACCAGGCACCATCCTACTGATGAATCAGTACAAATTACACATACCTGTCGCCAATACTTACCTGCCATCATTCAAGTTTAGCCCTGTGTGGACTGGGTGGGACAAGAATCTGCAAAGATTCACTCAAGCAAAGGCCAGTGATCCGCAATGATCAGTCTGAATAAAATGCAAAACTTAACACAGACACAAATAAGGCCTGTCAAACCTATAGGCCACCATGAAGGTCACATATTGTCAGGATGCATATGGCTGACTGCATTGGCTTGCATTTAACTTTATGTAAATTACATATAACCACATTTAAACTCATTGCCAATAGATGAGTTTGAGAACTGGTGCCTAGGTAAGCAGGGAGGTAACCATGGCAACCCTGCAAGCTGGAACCTCCTAAAACCCACATTCGCCAAGTGCAGGAGAAGGAGGGCTCCATGAACAGGGTTACATGGGACCTCTGGCCCACGCACCTCCATCCTGCCCAAGAGGGACAGCTAGGAGACCAAAACCTACAAACAGACAACATGCCTAGACTGCAGCACATGCCTCCCCCGGCACTGGTGACATGATGCTAGTAACAACCACACAATAGACTTGAATGATCTTCGGAGACGTGAATGATTGAAGCTTGTCAGGCCAGCTTAGTTGACAAGGCAGCCAAGGCTTCTGAAGGAGTTCTGATATATAGCTGATATGCACTGCCATTACAAGCTGCCACCGTAGCTGCACCTATGCAGAAGCTATGGCTGGAAAAATTGTATTGGGTAGCCGATTTGTTGCCAATTAGTTGCAGAGGAGCCCTGTCAATGTTTTATCCCTCGAATCATGCATTGCAGCCTCAGGCAGTCCTGGTAACAGGTTCGATGTGCAGAGTGTGAACTCCTGATAAATAAACCTTTATAGATGAGTGTACAAGCATTCTGGGCACAAGCATCTGAATTCCTGCCTATGGAAGCGGGAGAGAGCATCAGCATCAGCATCATCAATTTATAAACACCAGACTTAATTTATGTTGGGCAGAAAGCGCACTGCAAATATTGGATATGAATATCACCTATTTTCGCTTTTAAATTTCCCGCGCGCTGCCATTTTGAAAATTAATGACGTAACTTGGTTGCCGCTATTGTTAAGAATCGATGTTCTTTTCTTTGGAACAATTGGGGAAGAGTGTTTATCAAAATAGAGTGATAGAGTGTTTATCAAAATAATCCTTCTGTCTGAAGCACTTAAATTTTGGCAAATCAACTTCTTTGGGCGAATTCGCATGACATGAATGAATATGCCTTGTGACAAATGTACCACTGAAAGCAAAACAAAGACAATGATTGGCATGCAGTTTTTAATTTTAAATTTCCTGTCACTTTTAAGCAACAGTCAACTGTCTCTTAATGACCACTCTCTAAAGTGACCACTTACTGCATGTAAGTGACCACTTTGTAAATTACTGTTTTCATTGTTTCTCAGTCAAATACTGTTTGTCTTGATTTTTCTCTTAAGCGACCACTTTGTCTTGCACCAAGGGTGGTCACTGAAGAGAGAGTTAACTGTATATTTATTTTCCATCCATGGTATCAAAATGGTGCATTTTCCTGAATCATTATGTCTTTCATACTACCCACCATTCGGCTTCATAATTTATAATTTTTTCACCTTTTGTTTCATTTAAGGACATGAAAATTTAATTAATATGTTTTTCATTGTTCAGTGACAACTATTTCCCTTGGAAAACACGCAAAACTTCAGTCTCTGATGAAGAACTACCACTTAAAACGTACGCTCTTGTGTACACTGTACCTGAAAAAGTCGAGAGAAAAAAGAAAATTGAATAAAAATGAATAAAAAAGCAAAATAAATAAATCAATAAATAAAAGATAATTACTTTTAATCAAAGGCTCCTAAGAGCCAACTGTGAATAAGAAATGCTAACACGCAACGCAATATTTCGATAAGCTTATGTTTTCACACCGACACGGTTTGATATATATGTTTTTAAATTAACCGTAAGGATTTTTGACGAACGCAAAAAAAAAAGAAGAGTTACGGGCGTGAATTAAACCTGGGCCTCCCGAGTGCAAATCCGGCGCCTTAGCCCACAGGCAGCCCAAGCTTAGTATGTGATGTTTACGCAACGAACGATTTGTAGACTTTGTATGGGAAATCCATTTTAGCCTTATATATGCTAAAATAAAGCTTTAATGTGGAAATAAACTTCACTTACCTCAACATTGTGTTTTCGTTGTGTCTTGTATGCAATTTGGGAGCAAACGATGTCCATTTTAGATGGTTTTGTGGCTTACGAGTTTTTGCGATGTCGTTGGTTGTCGTTTCCATTCATAAAGCGAAGCAAGGCCGGTGACTCCCGGTGACCTCGTCCCACAAATCGCTCTTTCACCACAAAGCGACGGACCGAATCGCCATAAAAACACCACAGCCATAAGGCCACATAAATTTCCTATCACATCAACTCGTCTTGGCGATCGCACTGCGATTTTAGGGGGAGAAATTTCAAATAATATTCGGTTTTCTGCAATCTTCCTGTCCGCTCAGCTAGTAGTGCGACTACGGCTGCTGGAGCGTGACCACGATCATACGACATTCTGCACTCTCATTGGCCAATTCAAAATAACAACCACGGGCAATAAGTAGACTTTCAAGGGAGGGGGCCAGTGTGTGTATTGACTGGTGACAAAATTTGTCTTTTGCCTCCCTTGACAGTCTACTGCGTCAGCAACAGAATTAAAGATGTAGGGGGCCGACCTAAGCCAAAGGGGAGTGCTAAGGCTACAGTGTGTATGTCTACACTATACCGGATAGCTTATCATGTCAACATGAAAAATACTCTGGCCTGGTGTGAACAAAAACGACCCAGAACTGGATATTTACTTCTTTTTCAGTGGGTTTTAATCCTCGCTCCTAGTACTTGACTTTCGCAACGGTTCGGTTCGATTGCCTGTTCACACTGCCCCAGAGAGTGGCACGAGAATCTATCCGATATGTGACGATTCACAATCACCGCATCACAGCGGCGCTCTGGAACAAAAATCGTTCTGAAACTAGCGATTCATGTGTGAACGGAAGGCCTATCCGGTATGGTTTTCGTGCCGGCGCAAGAGCTATCTGGTATAGTGTAGACATAGCCTTAGTGTACATAATACTGGCCATGCCACTTCATACCCAATGGGACATGATCGGCAGGGTAAACAGCAATGTTCTGATATGCAGCTTCGACATCCAATTTTGCTGTGAGAGCCCCTTTCCCAATGCTGGAAATCATGCAGATCACTTGAGGTTGGTGCCTGATTGGGATGGTGTCTTGTCTGTGGAGTCAGGCTACAGGACAGAGAGAACCAAGATTAGGCTAAAACCTCCACCACTGAGATGCAAGTGATCACAAACTGTGCCTTTAAGTTAATAACTGTGTCTAATCTGTACCTAAAATTTAGATGCAGCAACACTTGCTTGTGTAACTGTACATTGGACTAACAGTGAAAAAATCAAAACTGACAACAACTGACCTAATTAACACTTCAGCGGGTAATAACAGAGGATGTGTTGATCCCAGGTACAGTTGTACATGTACAGTATACAACAGTCTCATACTGTTAGTAGTTTTGATTCAACTTGTTTCTTTCAAATTTGTAGCAAAACTGAAAGTAAACAAAGAAGAAAACATAGAAGTAGAAGCAGAGAAAGAGAGCCAAGGAAGGATAAAAGGTGGAGAAATGTTGTTTTCCTTTTATGTTGTTGTTTGGCTTTAACCTACACAATGGCAGGACCTGTCATCCTTTTTATATTAAATTTTGATTTTGTTATTTCATTGTTAAAACATACATGTAAGTATTATTAATAAGTTAGAATTTTTTTTTTCTGATTAGCAAACATCTCCCTGTAATTGATGTATAAATTTCTTTTACAGTTTATTTTCTTTGGTAAAGTAATAAAAAAGCAAGACTGTAGACTATAAAAAGCCAGTTTTTCATTATTTTTAACCTTCAAAATCCTTATGAGTGGCCACCAGGTGACCCATTCAAGATACAGTGTAGCGATCCTATGTTAGTCTGTGAAATGTCACTAAACATGAACTGAGCTAAGTTCCACAAACTCATAACATAAACAAACCACCAAATGTTTCTTGTCTGCAGATAATAGCCCTTTTTGCAGTTAACCTTTCTTATTTGCATATATTAAAATAAAAATCAATGTGGTTGCGAGGCAATTTCGGGCAATTTTGTAGTTTCTGCCTTAAATTGCCTCACATTCATGTTGAATTTTATTGTAATGCAAACGAGAAAGGTTAAACACGAAAAGGGCTAATATTATTATTACATGTATGTACTCATTAAAAGCCACAGCTCCACAGAATGATTGTTTTTAAAAACCGTAACAGGGAATTTTTTAATGTTTCAGCTGTAACAGAAAATCAGCATTGCTTACATCTCATCACACAGGCGGCGGTCTTTTGCGTAGTTTGTTGGCACAAGCAAACCTCTTTGCAATCTTAACAGTGTCCTGTGTGTCTGTTATTGATTTGTGACAATCCATAAGTACATGTAGGCAGTTGTTTAGACGATCCTGCTTCATGGTGCTTCTTACTAGGTAGTTCTTGAAACATTGGAGGGCAGAAAATGCTGCACTAGAGATATTTTCGGCACCGAAACGTCAAGGGGGGGGGGGGCAATTTTTTTTTTTTGGGGGGGGGGGGGATACAGCCCCCCCCCCCCTCCTCCCTGCTCTGCTACCTATGGTATGCATCACAACAAGCACAGACATTTTGTGAACATGCATGTATTAACTAAACAACATAATTGTTTACAGATAAATGAAAACAAATATTGTGACCCAAACCCTAGGATGTTCAGTAATTCAGACATGCAACATAATATCTGTTCATGTTCTTATTTTTGTTGCATGATTTCAGGTTTGCAAGAGCAGTTTTTCAAAAGTATGATTAACTCACTCAAAACATACAGAGAAAGATCCAGGCATGCAACTAGCTAGAAGACTTTAAGACACTAAATCACGGCCTGAGAAATTTAACAATCCTAGCACTTGACAACAAACTAGACAAAGTGACAAAACAACAAAGTGACAACAAACTTCAGCCGATAAGTATTTATCTTGCAACAAAAGTGAGCCAAAGAAACTGCAATGTATGCCAATAAAGCTAGCACTGATCAACGGCATAAAGAAATAAAATAATTCTGACTAATGGCATGAAATCTTCCTATCACTTTGTGAGATAATCCTCCGGGATCAAAAGGTCAAAAGGTCAATATCACCGAAGAGAACAAATTCGTAACTGTGATCTAAAAGTGCAAATCTCTCTGAAATCTTACTGGGAAAGCTTTGTAGCTTTAGGCTTTTTAAATACTTTCATTTGCGGCGAGTGGGAGTCGTGTTTAGCCTGTCTATTTTTATACTACTTTCTTTGTTTTGAATACAGTACTTCTCCAGTTAAGCCTTCAATCCAGTCACACAATTCGTCTAACATAATTCTGGAAATTGTCTCATAAGTCCACGAACGAGAACAATATCTCTCCCTGAAAAAAAAAATCGAACCAAGTAAAACTCATGTAAAACAAAGGATATATGTTCAGTAAATGGCGCAGAATGATTAGAGACAAACATATATATTACCAACTACTGATCCTCGCTTACCGCTGTCACAATTTTCCAAATACACGTAGTACACAAATATTTCGCTCGCATTCAGAAGCCGGACAATTTTTCCGTGGCGAGAGATGATGACTCGCGTGTAGAAAAACGATTCTCCAACGATTGCAACGCAGTGATGTTCCATATTTACGAACCATGTTTCACTGTCACTTACAAACGAACCATGTTTAACTTACCACTTTCACTAACAATACGAAAACGCTCAGAAGTAATCGGAAACCGCCGAAAATTTGATTGACGGCAGGGAATTGCATGTTATTGAAAAGCGCAGTAAAGAACTATTTCCCCTCCACCATAAAACATGCCTGGTTTTTTGAAAATCATCACATATTATGCTGAAAATGAGCATTTTCTGCCAATGATTCCAAGATGTATAATGTCGTCCAAATGTGTTCAAGTAGCCCAGAAGTGAGCCTGGTCCTCGCATGCGAATCCGTGACAGTGTCCCTTTAAGTCCTCAACATAATAATGTGGTATAGAGCAGCTCAACTGACTCTCAGTGAATGTTTTTTTTTTTTATATCTTCTTTGTCACAGAAGAAGGCAAAGGTCACAGTCACAAAGCCCCAAACGAGACAGAGACAAGCGGAGAGACAGAGGTAGAGATCAGAAAAGAAGGTATAAGATCAGCTGCTTTATTTACCTTTGAAAATAATGATGCTAATTAAAGTCATAGATCTATAGATGATTTTGGAAAAGAAGAGCAGAGATCCAAGAAAAATGGACTTGTTTTAACTCATGGATCAGAATGGATCAGAATGGTGATGTTGTCAGCTGAAAACTAACCTAAGGTCTAAATTTAAGTGCAGATTACAATAACAGTACTGAACAATGATAACAATTAATTATCTAATAATGATGTATTAATTAGGTTAATAAGGTGGCTTGCCCTCTAAAAAAGTTTTACACTAACAATCATTAAAACTTTTTTGAAAAGGAATATAATTTTTACATTAATTAAAAAATGTATTAACTTAAAAAGTCCATGAAAATAAAGCAAGAAATACCACACAAATTTCTCTAAGATTTACTGATAAATTGTGCTCACCTGATACCTTCAGGAAATCTTTCCTGTGTGCTTTATTTTCAATAACACTGCATAAAACTACATTTATTTAACATTACATTGTATACATCACCGTGTAAGCTCATTTGAAGAGATACAGTGTACATGGACAAATAATATTTTCATAGCATTATTAATAATTATAATTTATTGTCGAAGTACATCTCAACCTTTCATTATTCGCATAATTATTTTCCCCTGCAAATACGAGGACGAGCTTGCTATACAATTATGTAGATATTCTTTTGAAATACAACCATATACAAGAAAATTGCTGTGTAAATTGTAATGTACAGTACTGTGCAAAAGAAATAAGAGCGAATTTCGACGAATTACGTTTATTGTCCTCGCAAAATTTCCACGAAGTGTTGGCGAAATTTTGAGCGATATTTCAGAGGAGGTTGGACACGGGCCGAAAGGCATCATGGGATGAATTTTCGTTTTGAACGACTCTCGTTCAGTTTCAAATGAACCTTCGAGCTGTGAGGACCTCGAGGAACTACAAATTTTCAGACTTTTAGCCGCTATGGAAGCACAAATCGGCCTAAATTGAAGGTTATGCGATTACTCTTGTATAGATACCATTGATTTTTACAACTGAATAACTTGAGGTATCATTCTAGGCTGATTGAAAGACTTACTCGTGCACCGACTACAAATTTGAGCCACAACAAACACAAATCGGCCTTCATTGAAGTTGATAAGATTCCTCTTGTTACTTAGCGGGGTTTTAAGCCGGTTGATCGATCGAAAGACTTATTGAAGCAAGGCTGCATGAGGATTTCCAACCGAGGAATATTTTGTAACGAAAACTATAAGCTTAAATCACGGAATTACCAAGGTTGGTAACCACAACAATCGATCGTTGCATTTTATAGTCCTCTTGAGTTTTAGAATGTTATTATTTTGAAATACGCGAAGGCAATTTTGTTGTACTGAATGCTGGTAGTGCTGGATTTGTGTTGTTACGAAGTATAAATACATAAATAAATAATAAAACTGTAAAATCGTGTGAAACAAATAATCAATGAAATCAATAATAAGTTTTAATACAAAAACAGATTTCGGTCCCATCGACCATTACAAATCTGACAACTGTTGACTTTTTTATATAATATCACAGATTATTCCTTGTTAAAACTTCAGGAGGAAAACATTATTTAAAAACCTAATGGAAATAAAGCAGTGATTAACATACATTTTTGCATCTGAACAAGAACCATCCTTTTAGAAAGAAATCCAATTCTGGCCATAAAGACCTGGTAGAAAATTGTGATTAGAAGGACCTCAGGCAAAAAGGAATTCAAACTCCTGGGCTTGAAAATGAAAATGCAGAGTGTTTTGGCACTCTACTCTGAGTTTGTGGCAAAACAATTCAAGGTACTAAGGAACCATTTTTTTCTTTGGGCCCTCTTACTTGGAATGTGATTAGAGCAAAACAATCAGGACTGTGCACATGAGAACAACTAATGTTCTTTCACTTGAGCACACGTCTTAGGTAATTTATAACAAATGTGCAATTGCCTATGTCATAAGCAACCAGGAATTGGAAAGGTGGTTGCTTAGGAAGGATGGTTGCTTATGAGAGTCAAACTACAACAATAGAGAATGGTTGCTGAAAGGGAGCAAACTGTAGTTCCAAAAATTTTAACTAACAACTTTCCTAACAGACATATAATTCTTAATGAGGTAATTTTTTCTTTGGGCCCTCTTACTTGGAATGTGATATTAGAGCACAACAATCAGGACTGTGCACATGAGAACAACTATATGTTCTTTCACTTGAGCACAAGTTTTAGGTAATTTATAACAAATGTGCAATTGCCTATGTCATAAGCAACCAGGAATTGCAAAGGTGGTTGCTTATGAGAGTCAAAGTACAACAATAGAGAATGGTTGCTGAAAGGGAGCAAACTGTAGTTCCAAAATTTTAACTAACAACTTTCCTATCAGACAGATAATTCTTAATGAGATATTTATGTAAACCATTAATATAAAACAATTCCCTCAAAATTTAAATGCCAATTAGTGGTGGAGCAAGGAAAGAAGTGTTGAAATGTTTCTATTTTGAAGCAGAACTATTTTCACTACAAGATCCCCCATATACTTCATGCTTTTATTGGGTAATTAAAAAAGTAAATGAAGCCTTTTGAGAAGTCAGTACAGAAATGGGAAACAGAATTTTCACCTGCTGGCTTATAGCCCCCCCCCCACCCTACACCCTTGCCATCCTTGATAATCAAGGAATACCCAGGGACATAGCTAGGGGAGTCCTGGGGTACTCGTGACCCCCACTTTGTGAGATAATTTTAATAAAACACAGCGTGGATGTTGACATGACAATCTGGCAAGTACTCTGGGTGTGACAGTGTGAAACCCCCTTTGAAAAATCCTAGCTACGCCCTTGCACACCATAGTTTAATGGAGTTGATCAGGAGCCCATTGATATTAAAATAGAAAACAATTAATAGTAATCAAAATAATTATTGCAATTCATAAGTGATACAAAAGCTCCAACAAATATACAGTGAGCCAAAATTTCCCCCAACTATGAAGGTTATTTGAGATTTTCTTTGTGGGTGTGCCAGGATTTCTGAAGGCAACCAGACCAAATTCAAAGACAACCCGATCTATTCTGAAGATGTCCAAAGATGTTCAGAAAAATTCAGAAGTTTCCATGGACCTCAGTCCTGCGTTTAATCAGCTGTAATCGTGATGTTCAGAATGACAAAAACCTACATGTACAAAAAGTGCTAAATTTTCATTAACATAACTATATTTTTAATTGGATCATTGTGATCAGTTAAGGCTGATAACTCAAATATGTAAGTCAGGAGTGAGAAATTACTCCATAGGCGTGAGTTGGTATGAGATTGGAGTTTTGGACTCGCAGGCATGAGACAATTATTATTTATCTTAGGAATCTACAAAGAAATATATTTAACAGACTGATGAAATCATTGATGCATTGTCTATACAAGTTTATAATTTTATTTATATAATAACACCTTATTGATAATTATCTGGAGTGCTTAAAATGAAACAACTGACATAATGACAATAATGAATGACAATAATTTGCAGTTCTCAATCCAATATATATTTTTTTTTATTCTGCAAAACATTTCAGAAACGTTACAACTACACCAACTAACACTCACAAACGTATCTTACATCTTGTACATTGTTTAACTACACTTTAAAGTAATGACAATAGTGGTTTCCACAAAGAATAAAAAGTTCTTGTTTTACCTTTGGAAAATAATATTGATTTTTGCACTGTAATTTGTGTTTTTACAAACTCAAAAAACAGGGCAAGGTTAGGAGTTTTAGACTCTACCTTTTGTACAAAAATATGCCTTTTAGCAAGAAGTATAAAGTAATTGAAGATACGAGTTTGCGACTTTTCAGGATCATAACCATACAATATTCCTAATTCATCTAATAAATAGTTGTCGTTATTTTGATTATTCCACCAGCTTAGCACTAGAATCAGAAATCCTGTATAATGCTACAGTTAACTAACATATGTGGCAACGTTTCTATTGCATTGCAATGTTTACAAAGGGGAGAATCTGAAATCTTCATTTTGTGTAACCAATTTCTATGTGGTAAAATATTATGAATGATCTATACTGGAATATACTTAATTTTGTTTCTCGAGTTATTGTAAATGGCAGTCTGTAAATCGCATTTAGCCTCGTATCAGTCACACCTAGCCTGCTTAATCTAAAGCTAGCTAAAGGTTCTTTAAATTTTGCCTGAATTAACAATTTACGAGCAAATTTACAAGTAATTTCATCAGTTTCTTGCTGTACTGTCTTATCCTGTTGACCATTTGCATTGGGAAGATGGGAACTGTCCCCAAATCACGCCTCCACTTCGCTGGTATTGCGGATATCAAACCACAAAGCTTAGTGAATGGTGTATTAAGACCAGTCTTCCTACAAAAATTATAATATGATAAAAACCTGTTGTTCTCATCTAATAAGTCTTTTATTCTAAGAATTCCAGCTGCATGCCAGTCTCTCCAGTATACTGATTTACCATCTATGGTAATGTTTTTGTTATTCCAAATAATGATCTCTCTAAAATTACTTTGGTGGTGAGAATTAGATTTCAGCCCTTGAATTTCTGTCCATGCTGCAAGTATATCCATATAGAAAGCGGGCATGCTTTTGAGATCCAACAGCTTTAAATCATAATTGCAATCAAAAATAAGAATTCCCCCAACATTTTCCAAGTAAAAAGAAGGTATTATCATCCAATCATCCTTTAAACTTTCCCTCATTCTTTTTACCCAAGCGCATTGTAATGATTTGGAAATTATCTCAAATTCTGGTAAATCTAAACCTCCTTTTTCTTTTGGCCCAATAAGAGTATCTCGTTTTATTTTGGGTTTCTTGCCGTTCCAGACGAAATCAGCGACTAATTTGTCTACAGCATCCATAACATAAGGCGGTGTATGGATGCATGCACTTGTGAAAATAAGCTTTGACAAACCTAAAGTCTTAACTATTGTTATTTTACCATACAGAGACAGATCTCTTTGTGACCATATATTAAACAGGTTTTGTACCTTGTTCATCTTATGCAAGAAATTCTCTTGTTCACAAAGTTTGTAATTGTATGAGAAAGAAGTTCCTAGCGCAATCACAGGCCTTTGCGGCCACTGAATATCAAATAACGTATCTTTTGTGTTAGCATTTTTCCCTAGCCATATAGCTTCCGATTTGGATGAATTTAGTTTAAGTCCACTACAGTTTTTAAACAAGTCCAATAATTCAAGCAGTTTCCCGAGCGAAAATCCGTCCCTGCAGAAGGCGGTTGTATCGTCGGCATACTGAGAGAGTTTTATTTCCTTGTTAGCTATTTGGATTCCTTTTATATCAGTGCTAGCTCTTATAGAACAAGATAATATTTCCACAGCTAAAACAAAAAGCAGTCCCGATAAAGGGCAACCTTGCCTGACCCCACGCATTAATTCAAAAGAGCTAGAAGCAAAACCATTATTTATTGTACAACTAGAAATGTTTGTATAAATAATTTTTATCCAAGTTTTAAAATCACATCCGAAATTGAAGGTATCTAAGGTTTTCAATAGATACTCCCATTCCAAACTGTCAAAAGCCTTTTCAAAATCTATAAACAGAGCAATACCTTCTAAATTTTGGTCTGCTGTATAATGAAGGATATCAGATATAAGTCGAATATTTTCGCCAATAAATCTTCTTTCTAAATATCCAGTTTGTGTATTATTAATAATAGCTGGTAAAACTTTATTTTAATATTTGTGGGTCTCAAGAGCTTTGGATTTTTGCTAAAAGCTGGGCTTTATATAATGACAGACCAAAACCCTCACTGCCATGCCTCAAGCCCCAATATTTTGGGCCAAGCATTAAAAATGTAATTCTTGTTTGGCTGCTATTTTCAGGAAAAAGAGCAGACTGAAGGGCTCCACATTTTCCAACGAGTTCTTCCCTTGACCACTCTGATGATTTGGGCGTTTCTGGTTCCTTCGGAAGAAGAAAATTAAAATTAAAAATGCCTCCTACATTCAAATACTCAAATATTCATTCCAATGTGGCACTTACTGGTGCATTACTGAATAATGTCTTCCGAGAAGAACCGCTTCTTGAAGTCTTGTTTGATGGTTTTCCAGAGGTATTTCCTGTTGGGCCACCGTGCTTTCGTTTTTCTCTTCGATCAGACATACCTGCAAGAAAATGACTTGATGTTTAAGCTAAAAAAAAGCAAAATCGTAGACAATAGCCGTCTAAATTTTCTTGACATTCTGCTTACGAACACTCGTGATAACCTACACAAATGACCGAACTTTAATCGCAAATAACAGAAAATCGGTGAGAGGTGCGACCGGGTCCGACGTCCTAAATTAAAAGAATAACTATTTCTACAAAAGATGGTGCGATTTTCATGGCTAGAACCCACGCGATATAGCGTCAAGAAACACAACTACACAACGTGGACGAAAGCCGCCATATTGGACCGGCTTGCGAGGAAGCCGAATAATAACTAATTCTACTGAAAAAAATGCGATATAAACAAGTAAATAGAAAAAGTAGCAACATACCTTTCATGAAAACTCCTTTACGGGTAAAAACGGACTACATTTTCGAAGAAAACCACAATAAAAAACCATGAAATTCTCGCAGAAAAGACTGTGAATGAATACGATGATCTGATTGGTCGACCACTCCTACCAGGATACCTTTCGGCCCGTGTCCAACCTCCTCTGGCATCGTTTACCGCGATATTTGAACGATAATGCCGCAAAAATTCGTGAAGTATTTCAAAGTAGCGAACTTTCGTTTCGTTCGAAAACTTGCAGAATCGAACTTTCATTTCTACGAATTTTCGAACAACGAACTGTTCCCAAAATGAAGAATATTCACGATGTTTTGCACTAAGAGAGCTTGAGACGAAATATTTTTGCTTACATAACGCGGTTGTGACAAAAAGCTGGCTGAGGAGGGCTTTAAGATTCGCTTGAGAGATTTCATCAATATTTTTTGCACTGTCTGTTTTGTTTAACTAAAATAACATTGTATATATGAACTGTTGCCAAAACGAAGAATATTTACAACATTTCGCGCTAAGAAAACTCAAGATGAAATGTGTTTTATCTACACAGTGCGGATATGACAAAAAGCTGGCTGAGAAGGGCTTAGATTCACTTAAGAGATTACATCACTATTTTTTTTTTCACTGGCTGTTTTGCTTAACAAAGGTTAAACTAAAATGTCATTTTATAAACGATTGAAGGCTTCATGAACGTTATATGCTGCACATCTGGTAATTTTGGACAATAACTTCGATGACAGTACATAAAATACATTTATGCAAATTTCCTGTTGAAACCAGACACCGAGTGAAAAGTGCTTTTCTTTTCAATTCACTGCACGAGATCGAGCAGTCGAATATGGACAAGAGTGAGAACATTTTTACATTCTTTCTCATTTATAACTGCGAACCGCAATGTTTCGCTGTAACTGCGACAGCATTCATATTTGTGACGGCAGAGATTACTAACATGGCCGTGACAAAAAGCACTTCATTTACATGTTAAATGCAGAAGTGTTTTACGCGAAAATAACCTTGGTATGCACGTGTTATGGGTATGTTGATAGAACTCTTAAACGTATTTGTTTATAGAACATGGCCATAGGAAAAAGCGAGTAGAAAATAATTATTTGATTGTTGTGCGGTGCCAAATGTATTTGTTTTGAATCAAGCAATGTAATGGCTGTCAAGATGGATCACCAAAAATGTTATGCCCACAATTTGGATTTTTTATCGACAGATTTAATAACAAATTACTTCTGCAATCCCCACTGTAAGAAAATTATGCAAGAAACAAATTGTCAATGTTTATCTGGTTTATTGTCAAGTTTTACATACATTATAACGACAAAAACGAAATTGAAATCTAGTACAGTTACTGCTGAAATTAAAATCTATTTAGATTACACAGTTTTTTTTTTTTTTTTTTTAACAGTTTTATTAAAGAAACCAATAACAAATAACAAAAATAACAGAAATATACACAGATATTTTGCTATTACAAAGATATTTAACTATTACAGTATCAGTAGCAGTTACGTAGTTTACACATACGAGAAAAAAAAAAAATATGTACAAAAGTAAAGTAAAAAACTAGAGAAGTGGTGCCCAGGTGTGATAATACTTCGGAAGTGCTTTTTTTGTAGTCGCTATTTCTTTAAGAATTTTAAGTTTTTCTTGAACACTCAGTATAAAACATTCGAAATCTAAGACGTTTCCGCGAAGGCTTGTGCAAAAGATACAATATTTGGCAATTAATAGACAATAGTTTAGTGTTTGCCAATGCTTTGTTCTATCATGCCAGCCGTAAAGTATATGGCTTGTAGTTAACGTTATTATTTCACATGTTTTTTGGTACCACCAGTTTTGAAACAGGGTCCAAAAATCGATTGTGAGAGCGCAGTTTATTAGCAGGTGATCTAGAGTTTGTTTCTCGGCATTGCATAAGTTGCATATAGGGTTTTCTAGGAGGCCGTCTCAATGAAGTGAGACGCGGGTTGGGAGTATGTTTTGAATTACTTTGTGTTGAAACATGATTATTTTTACTTCGTTTGTGATGGCGAATGGCATGAGATAAACTTTCTGGATGGTCTTTTTTGTGAACCCGTGGCGAAGAATTTTGGTTTCAGCGGTGGGAGGAACGAAAACAGCTTTTAAAAGAGAGGAGTAAATATATCTAGTTGTCTGGGTGTTGACTGGTGTATTGTGTTCAAAATTCAGAGTTGGGCTTTTAAAATTGGCTTTCCACTCATTTGGAATTGCTTTAACCAGACCATAGTATGTCGTAAAAGGGACATTAAGATTGAATTTTAGAGCGAACTCGTGCAAATTCAAAAACTCACTGTTTTGGTTTAATATGTCGCTTATTTTGGTAATGCCAGCGTTGTACCAATTGTTGTAAAAAACCGGTTTGTTTTCTATCAGGATTTTTCTGTTGTTCCACAATGATTCGTTTCTAGGATGCGTTCCGCAATCGGTTTCCGTTGCGATTTTGAACTCATACCAATATTTTAGCATTATTTTATAAAAAGTGGGGAGTTTGTTGTCATTGTCAAGTATATTTGCTGGGAAGCTGCATTTTGTTAAAAAGACAAGATTTCCGTGTTTGTGCAAAAGATGATTAGGGATTATTTTCCAGGAAGCTTGTGAATCATCCTGAATTCTGCTTATCCAAGCTAGCTTCAGTGCCTTTTCCATGATTTTGAAATCACACATTTTCAAGCCGCCATCTTTTTTTTCTCCGATTAAGGTATTTCTTTTGATTTTAGGGGGCTTTCCGGACCAAATAAAGTTGAAGATTAATTTGTTGATTTCTTGGATATAGTGATCTGGAACAGGCAGTACAGAAGCAGAATAAACTAATTTAGAAATCCCAAGAGTCTTGACAATGTTAATTTTTCCATAAAGAGTTAAATTTCTTCGTATCCAAGTGTTCAACAATTTCTCCAGGTAAAGTATTTTTTCGCCAAAATTGAGTCTGTCAGCATTTATTTGATTGTAAGAAAAAAAGACACCGAGTGCGTTAATAGGTTCTTTTGGCCATTTAAAACCAAAAGGTTCATCTGTGTTGTGTTTCCATTCTCCTAACCACATTGCTTCGGTTTTGGTAGTATTAATTTCTAGGCCGGAGCATTCTTTAAAATCGTTTAATAGCTTTAATAGACTTGTAACGGAGTCAAGGTCACGTACAAATACTGTTGTGTCGTCGGCATATTGAGTTACTTTGAGTTACTTTTAGTTAGACATAAGGCGTTAGTATAGTTACTGTTAACAAATTAATCTTGCCTAGTTTGTTTGTCGCTATTTTTCTTAAGTTTTGGCAGCGCTTTCCTATGCATATTTTCCATTCATCCCACATGCGGTTGATGTCTTCTCTGTCCTTACACTGGTAGCTGAAGGATCTTGTCACTTCTGCTGAAAAAAGAACAAATCCGTGTTTATGATACAGTGTAGATAGATAGATAGATACAGTATTCTCAGCCACAGAAGAACTGTTTGAGTCTAACTTTTGCCCCTTTTTGATATTGTTTAGTTCGAAGGAAATTAAAGTTCAACTTTTATCAAAACTTTCCAAATAACTCTTTTATTAACTGTGTACTTCACCTAAGGAAGAAATGCTATTGCTAGATGCACAGACGTGGCGAGTCTAGAGTTATAGATGCACTCTAAAACAACAACATGCTACTACATTTATACCTTTTATGTGCAATCACCTTTGCTGGCTGTAGAGAACATGGTAAGAATCATAATTATTGAAGCAAGCTTCTTTCTTGCAGTGTACAAACTTAAATGAAAGTTTGCATGTGCTTTGGCTAGCCACACTGGCTAGCATTCAAAAAATGCTTTGAAAACTCTCAATACTCTTCAAAAATTCACAATGCTCTTCGAAAATTGGAAACAGTGCATACAAAATGTTGAGACCCTTTCCGAAATTTTGTTTTGTTTCGTTCGAATTTTCACTCGAACTTTTGTGAGTAAGTTCAAAAATAGTAAGAAAATGTTGAGACAATAGCAGCCTCGAAAATTTGTCAAAAGTTCATCAAAATTTCGTTTTGTTTAAAAATTTGTTGTTTTTCGTCGAAAAGTGATGAAAAGTCTCAGAATTTGCTCTCATATCTTTTGCACAGTACTGTACTGTAGCAGACAACTGTTGCATCAGTTGACCCCATCAACACCCTCTAACTGAGCCCTTAATCTGTTGAATTGAAGGCAAAGTAGAAGCAGATCACGAAGCAGAGGAAAAGATCATGTAAGAGACAAACATCACAGCACTAGCCATGTAGAAAAGGCTCCACCTGCCACTCCGGTTGTAAATCAGGTACACAGTCATGCTACATGTGTTAGCTCTAGTATCCATTGAGAGTGAACTTAATAATATTGATGTTACAGCGAGAAAGAGATTAACATGGTTAAGCAACAACTGAAGGAGTTGCATTTAAAGGCTGAAAAAATTTTCAGGCTTTGACAGGATTTAAACCCATAAGCGATGTCAGTGCAAAAGCTCGACTACCACTGAACCACAAGGTCAGATAGGAGCTTGGTCATTAATATTTTATTGTGAGTTCTATTATACCTGTAAAATTATGAATATGCAATAATTTGTGCAGAGAAATTTCTCTGTTTTTGCAGCACTTGAAGGAGTTTCATGGGTATTTTATTAAAGAACTTAAAATTGTAATACCTGCAGTTGCTGCATGTGATGACCTTTTTGTCTTTAATTCTTTCTCCAATAGTTCATGTCAATTTACCATAAAAGCTCTTTCTATTAAGCTTCCCTTTTGAACTTGGAATAGGAATTTGAAATAAGCCCCCTCTGTAATAAGCCCCTTGGCCCCCTTTCTTGATGTTTGAAATTGAATATTAAGCCCCAGCTTGTACGGAATTCATTGTATGGAATTCATATGCACATTGTTGATTGATGTTGATTGATGTTTGATGTTCATTTGCACTTTATTCATTTAGTTATTTATTTTAAAAAAATGAATTGAATGAATTATTTTTTCTCTCCTTGGCTATCCCAGCTTTACATAACAGCTTAATATTATTATTTTTTTAATATAATTGTATTTGTTGTGGTTCAAATTTTTCTTTGGTTGAAAATTTTCAAACCAGATTAATTTTTGTTATCATTGGTCTCAGATTTAAAAATATTTTTGTAATCTGAGGCAAAAGAAAGCAAAAAACAAACTAGTTTGAAAATGTTCAAACCAAAAAAAAGTTAAACCACAATGCATTACATCAGTTATAATTCAAGGAATAAGAAGAGTGACAATGCCCCATTTTCCAATTTTAAGCATCTGTTTTCTAGAAAGTACCCACTGCCATTATTCAAATAACAATTCAACTGACAACTATTTAAAAAACCAATATTTATAATTCAAACTTGTTCAAATGTAAGTGATAATACTTTCCCTAGAAACCATTTATAACACAATAGCTGGTTGTTTTCAGATATACAATGGAAAGGTGACTTCCATAATGCAGTTTGGATGTTTTGTGCAGTTGGAAGGCTTGAGAGGCCGACATGAAGGCTTGGTGCATTTATCCCAGGTTATTTTAAAATCAAACATGTATGCATTAAGTATAACAATCAAGGCATATTTTCAACTTAATTTTAATTATTACTGACATTTTCCATTATGATAAGAACAACTACATCCAGGGTCACTGACAAGCTACAGCCGGCATTATATGACCCTGGCTACAGCCAGCATTATATGACCCTGGCTACAGCCCATTATATGACCCTGGCTACAGCCGGCATTATATGACCCTGGCTACAGCCAGCATTATATGACCCTGGCTACAGCCGGCATTATATGACCCTGTTGAATAAACATGTCAGTTAAAAAACATAATCCAACATGCAGTAACAAAATAAGATGCAATAATGAGTCTAATGACAGATGTAGCCTTCGGGGACTGGATGAGGCCCACAGAAAACCGAGACCTTGTAAAAGAAGAGGAGCATGGTTCTGGTGCATTGCATTTTACCATGTCATTGAAAACTGGTTTGCAGTTGATAAAAAGCTGAAATAGCCATTTACATGTATTTCAGTTCATAATTATTTACATACAACAAGTGTCAACCATTAGTTCAGTATTTAATCATTAAATAACTTTGCTGAGATTCCAAGATGATGACATCCTTAGTCCTTGAGTCTCAAAAAAGATAGGTAACAGCAAGCACCGTCCTCATAGTCCCCCTCTCCATTCATTACGCTTACAGCTTCGGCGTGAAGGTCGAGTTGCTAATGTGAGTGATGTGGTTCAGAGAGGCCAAAAAGTAATAGTGAAAGTTCTTTCAATGGCTGGCAGCAAGATCAGCTTAAGTATGAAGGTATGTATCAGATGACCCAGCTCACTACTGGAATTTTGACGTTATGACAAACATGTGAAAAAAATGGAATCAAGTTTTAGTATGTAATTATTATGTTTCCCAAGTGTTATTAATTAGAATTGGCCCAATTTTCAAACATATGATTGTGATTATTTTCAAAAATGTTTCTTTACAAATGAATCACAACTTACATTAATTTACATGTATGAGCCTCAATTTAATTATTATGAAAATGTGGCAACAAATAAAAAATTCTCAAACATGAATGTAATCATTTTCATATGTATAGGTGGCAGTAAGATCCTGGCTGTTAGAATCCAAAATTAATGTCTAGGTTTCACACGAAGAAAAACTGGAGAGGTTATGTACTGTTAGTATTGGGTTTTATAGGATGTAGATCAAGAAACTGCAGAAGACTTGAATCCCACCAGGTCAAGACTGTCAGTGGGAGGTGATGTTAGTGAGATGACAAGAAACCCAGACAGGTAAAGGAAATATGCTGTTTTACATGTGTAGGCATAATTTCAATCATGGTCTATAATCAAGCAGACAATGTACAGGCCAGGCCTGGATTGCATATGCAGAGAATTAGTCCAGGGTCATAGGGAACGGATACTAGCTCATCACCACAGCAGGTAGTAAGCTGTTGCAAAGGCTTAAGAATGTTCCTTGATGTATGGTTTTAGTGCATGACTCCTTTGGAAGATTCTTTTGTTAACTTTTTCTGTAGTCTCCTGAAAACAGAAGAAGTAGTGCAATTACTGTATGTGTCTATGCATTCCGAGTTTGAAATATTTGAGAATTTTTGTAAATTTCCCAGAAAGTCCTTTTTGTTGGTCTGTTCTATTCATATCAGCATCCGTGTTAGCTGATCATGAAGTCTTAACAAGATCATATGCAGGGTGAACCTTAATGTTAGTTCGTTTGAAGAGTTTCTACCACACACTTGGTTTCTACAGATCTGGTGGTTGTTTTGGTTGAACTTTCCTACCAGCTTTCTTGTTATTCTGTACATCACTCAATCCTGTCAGCTTTCTTGTTCTTCTGTACATCACTCAATCCTGTTACATGTAGGTTGGTCGAAAGGGGAAGTGAAAGTTGATGATCAAAGTAAATTGCAAACACAACCAACCAGTAAAAGTGATGGATACCATATTGAAGGAAGTAGTTTATCTCGGGAGTAGTGTGAACCAGTAAAAATGATGGATACCATATTGGAGGAAGTAGTTTATCTAGGGAGCAGTGTGAACCAGTAAAAATGATGGATACCATATTGGAGGAAGTAGTTTATCTAGGGAGTAGTGTGAACCAGTAAAAATGATGGATACCATATTGGAGGAAGTAGTTTATCTCGGGAGTAGTGTGAACCAGTAAAAATGATGGATACCATATTGGAGGAAGTAGTTTATCTAGGGAGTAGTGTGAACCAGTAAAAATGATGGATACCATATTGGAGGAAGTAGTTTATCTAGGGAGTAGTGCGAACCAGTAAAAATGATGGATACCATATTGGAGGAAATAGTTTATCTAGGGAGTAGTGTGAACCAGTAAAAATGATGGATACCATATTGGAGGAAGTAGTTTATCTAGGGAGTAGTGTGAACCAGTAAAAATGATGGATACCATATTGGAGGAAATAGTTTATCTAGGGAGTAGTGTGAACCAGTAAAAATGATGGATACCATATTGGAGGAAATAGTTTATCTAGGGAGTAGTGTGAGTGTCTTGTGAGTGTGAATGGAGGGGCATATGAGGATGTCAAGATTGGGATTAACAAGGCCAGGTTCTTCTTTAACAAAATGAGGAAAATATGGTTATCAAAGGTGCTAACAAGGAAAACGAAGTTGAGAATATTCAATGCAGTCGGTATGGATCAGAGACATGGTGAACGACTAAATTTTCTTTATCCATAATATTGTAGTCATTAGACAGATCAGTGTTACTGGTGCCTATGCTTTTTATAAGACCCGCAGGTATCCCTGTGGTACCAGTTTATGAAGAAGATGAGCCAAGCACCAGACGGAAAGTTCAGAGAATAACCTCACCAGAGAAATGGGAAATAAAGCAGGTACATCACTATACACTCACAGTCACAACTGCATAACAAAGTTGTTGGCATACCACCCACATACACCAGAAAAAAAATTTTCTTAAATAACTATGTTGAGGAGAGAGACAACCTTCAAATTTAAAAAAAAAAGTCTAAAACGACCATTTCAACTGTGAGCATGTCAACTTTTTTTGCAATAAGTTATAGCTCAAGCTTCAGTACTTACCGGCAAATGATTTTCTGTGGATTTTTCAGCTTATTTCAGCTGGTGTGTTGGACAAGGCAGACTACCCTGATTTTGACGAAGAAACGGGTATCCTTCCTAAAGAGGATGACTCAGGCAAGTAGCACTACTATAAAGGTCGACACACACAAGGTGACTAGTCATGGCAACTACATGTAGTCCTTGTGGCCATAAGCTTGTAGTCATGACAACTAGTCCTTGTGACCATAAGCCTATAGTTGTTTTCACAGAGGGATTAAGGGCCCATTACATTCCGTTGCTAAGTAATGCGGTTGCGGCTGCAATTTTACTTCCGGTGAAAGTGACAGGCAGCTTCGCGCGAGAGTCCGTACAAAACTGTCCTAAACAATGCCATATTTGAGGTTCGTCTCGTTCAACTCCTGAATTCTTGGTTAGTACTTAAACTTATTTGAAGCTGGATATTTTTTCTCTGGAAAGATTCATCTTGGACGGTTTTCAAGCTGATTCAAAACGTAGAAATAACTGAAGGAGTGAGAACATCAGTTCACAGATATCGGAATTTGCTGAAAGTTTATTCCTACTGCCTTAGTCTTCGTACCGTTTTTTCGTTTCTTTTTGTCAATGCTGACCAGGTCAACTGCCGAGGTATTCTGGACTGAGAAGTTAGAGGATATATCTGGAGCCAACATGTGAGTAAGATGTTAACATTTGCAGAAAAGTGCTCGAGTTTTTACAATTTCAACGCGAAGCGTAGCGCGTTTGTTTTTCTCGAAGCTACAGTTTTTACGTATTTCTCAGGGCCGATTTCTAGTATAAACTTAGAAGCCGTCAAAGTTGTACAGATTTCAACGAAGTGTGAATGAACAAAGTACAGTGAGTTCATATTTTTTTTGACGGAAATTTTTAATAAAAAGAAATAATTCCCAATTCGTTTAGTTTTATTACTCGTACGTTTTTCCGTCCGGACGTGGAAGATTAACTGCGGGATTAACTGATAAATTGTCATTGTGTGTTGATACCATGCAACTTCAGGCAAAAACTTCAGTGAAAAAATAAAAAAAAAATTCAAAAGAAGTAAAGACAGTGGGTTGTACCTATTGAAAAAAGATGTTTACGTTTTAGATTTAAGCTTATATTTTCATTGAATGAAAACAAATTGAAGCATCGATTTAGATGGATTCGGCGCTGGTGTACTTGCATAAGGTTTCTTGTTATTCAAAACACGGACTTCAACCTTGGACTTTTGTCTTTTGACTTCGCCTATTCTGCCTTCCACTTTAATGATAATCGAGTACTTAACTGTTTGATTTCTTTCTAGCTATTCCGCTATTTCTAGCTATTTCTAGCTATTTCTAGCTATTCTATTTATTACTCATGCGCATAGCGCGCATGAGGTAAGTTTCCGGCTTCGTTTTTCTTGTTATTTTTTGTGTTCAGATTTTGCATGCAAATTTATGCACGCATATTTTAGTGACCGGGTCCTCGGGTCACCAACATTCTACAAAAATGGCTGCCGCGCTCGGCATGTGCTTGGTTTTTAAAACCGTAGTTTCGTGTCATCGGATTAATAACTCACGTTTAAAATATTCAAAATGGAAAGAGAAAGCTTTAAGGAATACCCAAAGCCGCTATAGTGGAGAAAAAGGAGACCTTTTAGCAACTAATCTTGCTTCGAGGAAATTCATACGCTTTTATCAGTGTGGGGCGATCAAAACCGAAGAAGCAGAGTTTTAAAGAATTTTCAAACAGACGAGGGACTTTACCGTAAAAGAAATTATAATTTTTGGTGAGAATTTATGTTGATATCAATTTGTGATTCACTTTTTCTTTGTGTTCTGGTTAGTTTTGGAGAAATATTTATAAAACATGTTAAAATTCAATCGTAATGACATCTGATATTATGTAAACAAAACAAGACTTAATTTTATACCTGTAGTTCTAACTTCACACGCGTCGCCTAATACGCAAAGATGTCTGTGTATGTTTTGCAATTTAAATTTCCAAATCAGTTTCTAGGGCAATTTCCGATACAACTGGTGTATTTTATTCGAAAATTAGTCATACTTTTAGTCTAGACCGAGTAAAAGTTTTTGTGCGCGGTCGCGTAATTCTGTTATTGAGATTCACTAAAATTGAAAAAATAGCCCGGTCGTTTGCTGATTTCATTGCTTTTAAAAGTAGTCTTTTCAAATGTAACAGTAAGAAGTCACGGTTTGGGAAATAAAAGACGAGTGTGTATTTGATCGGGAATCAATAAATTAAATATTCAAAGCGAGTACAGAAAACGTGTTTTAGCGTGTTCTTTAGTGTGTCACGCAAAATTCGTTGAGGGGGGAGGGATGCGTGACCCATTTAAAATAAACTGTATAACTTTCTTATGCAAGCGCATGAGTACAGGCTACCAGTGTAGCCTCTTGTTGCACATAAAACATTAAACGGCGCATAATTTTGGGCAAACAAAACAAATAACATTAAGCTTACATCTTTTCCATTTCAATCTGTATATGACTTAAAAACATTGCATGTGGTAAAATCAGAAGCACAAAACTAATAAGCTTCTGATAAAACAAATAGGACTGCTCTAATGGCTTTTTTGTTATTTTAGAGGGAGAAAAGAAAAAGAACTAAATTGAAAAAAAAAGTGTCGATTGAGGATATCTAGTAATTATATTTTTTGCTCCTAAGATTGTCGACTGTTGTTTGAAAAAGAAAGAGAAAGAAAAGTTTCTTTCTTTTTTTATGTAAGTGCATACTGCTCTTCAAATTCAAGAGAAACCGTCTCACAGATGCGTGAGTTACCAGAACAATGCTTTGGACGTTTTGGATTTGAAGGCATCATGCCTGCTGAAGTGATCGAAGGCTTGTGATCTGACAGACACAGGCATGACTCGTTTCTCCCTGTCTGCAAAGAAAGGCAACTTTTTCGAGTGAAGGTTGAAACGTACTTCACAAACGATAACCATACTCAACAAATCCTAACAAAATGAAGGTCTTACTTCAAGAGATCGGCAGTTTCCAATTTCTAGCACAGGAAGCCCAGGCTGACAACAGGTCACCTACTTCCGGTAAAGACAAAGGCGATAAATAAATACGTATCCTGCGCAGCGTTAATTGTAGTTACGTGAAAAAGTGTTAAGTTTAACGCTGTAAAAAGTGTTAAAAATGAAACTAGACGTTTCGGCAATGCTGCCTTCATCAGTAGTAAAAATGTGTTCGTTGCTAACGTGTGCAAAAATTCAAAAAAATTCAAATTCACGCGCGCCGAAGAAAAGCGCGCGCAAGGCTAGCATACGAGTTAATTATGAAAAGCCAAAGTCTTGGTTCAAACCACTCGGCGCCAAAGTCTTGTAATTGAAAATGAACCGCATTTCTTCGCGTCTTCTCCTGATCTGGTCACCTAGATTCGCTTTAATCACCGCTACCATCATGTCGCTGAGGTTGTGGTTTGGTCTCGTAAAATGTTCAGGCACTGGCAGCGCAACTTTCTTTTTGATCACATCCAATCGGTGTTCACGGAAGCGGTCTCCAAGACGACGGCCCGTCTCTCCAATGTAGACAATTGCAGGGCATTTACGGCATGAAATGCAGTAGACCAATTGGCTTGTGATGCACGTATAATGTCCCGAGATCTTGATGTGTCCATTTGTAGTTCTAATACTGTCACTGGAATTGATAAAAGGACAGGTACGGCAGTCACGTCGGTTGCATGGAAACGTACCCGCCTGACGTTGGAGATCTGACGGCAAACTGCTATGGACTAGCAAATCTTTTAGATTCTTTGCGCGTCGGAAAGCTTTTAGCGCAAAGAATCTACTGATGAAGGCAGCATTGCCGAAACGTCTAGTTTCATTTTTAACACTTTTTACAGCGTTAAACTTAACACTTTTTCACGTAAAGACAAAGGCGAACCTAACTCGGCGCAAATAGACTAATTTATTTTTTAAAAAAATCAATCGAAAGATAAAAGATTTTTCGTGAAACGTAAGCATGCTTTTTGCGAAAAATCAAAACAAAAAATTAAGACGCAAAAATGTGGTTTTGAGAACACATTTTTCGCATATTATTTTTATTTTTCATCCTTAGAGGAAACACATGCTTACGTTTTTTTAAAATGGTGTATAAAATCGAATGATGCTAAAAAAAATTGATAAAACTGTAAGTTTCTGAAGTTATGCTCATTTTTCTGTTTTGGGTCACGTGACATTGGGCGTGGCCTGATGACGTCACAACCCGAACCACAGGTGCACTTAAAGGTTGCTGTTCAAATTTGGTCAAATATAAGCAAAAATTTGCTGAGCAAGAGCAAACTGATTTTTCGCCACCAATGGCCTCAAAAGATAGTGTAATGGGCCCTTAAGGGTTTTGTTTCTAAAAAAAGTGTGGTGCTGTCGCAGTGGGGAAGTGAAACATGAAAATGTAGTTTTATCAACTGTGGTTACCGTTTTATGTAAAAAAAAGAGTTCATAACAGGGTGCACTCTGACAAAGCCGAGGACAGGTTGCAGGCGCTGATTTGGCCTTTGACTGGTTTGTTTTTGTTGCACCAACGAGACCCATGCACAGTACACACATAAATACATGTACTTATGACAAGTGCAGACTGATTTGGCCTTTGAGTGGTTTGTGTTTTGTCTGTAGATCTGTAGATCTGTTTTTTGTCTGTAAATCTGTGGATCAATGCTTAACCCCAAAACGCTTCTCTTTGCTTAACTGGAGCTCTATTCTCTCAGTTCTCTGCCCAATAAATGGGTTTTCATAAAAAAAAAAGAAAAAAAAAAGTTCATAACCGGATGCACTCTGACAAAGCCGAGGACAGGTTGCAGGCACTGATTTGGCCTTTGACTGGTTTGTTTTTGTTGCACCGACTAGACCCATACACAGTACACACTACACACATGAATACTTATGGCAGGTGCAGTCTGATTTGGCATTTGATTGTTTTTTTTTTGTCATAACGACTAGTTGTACAAGCAGTTCATTTAATTTAAATTAAATTACAATTTGTGTTACTGATCGCAGCAACCAGAATAATTTTGGTCATGCCAAGTAACTCACACAAAGGGACAAGTCACAACAACTTGGTCACAAGGAATAATTGCCGTGAATAGTGGCAAATGCTTCCTGCCTAGTAGTGTCCCAATTCCTCCCCTTCTAGTAGTGCCTTACATAGATATCTTCACTGACTACATGATGGGAGGGGAAATAGAACTTTGACACTATCAAGACAACTTGATTTATGATGCGGCAAATGTTGTACATTATTTTATGACAGCAACGTCTTTGGTTTTCCCAGGGATGTCCATAATAATGGTTGCCACTATATTTATTTCTCTACTTTCGGGATTCAACTGCTTTTTTTTTACAGATGAAGACATAGAAATTGAACTGGCTGATGAGGAGCCATCCTTTTTACGAGGGCAGACTAAACTAAGTGTAGCCATGAGTCCTGTGAAGATTGTAAAGGTATATAACAAAACACCTAACAAACTAAACTAAATATACCCTTGCAATTGGGTCCTTTGTGTGGAGATTATTTGATAACTGAAACACACAACATTGTTAAAACGCATAATTATAACATAAAAGCCCAAGATCAAGTCCGCTGGAGAGAAATTGTCAAAGGCATATGCTCGACTTGGAGCCATGGGCCTAAGTAAGTTAGTAAGTAAGTAGGTAGGTAGGTAGGTAGGTGGGTGGGTGGGTGGGTGGGTGGGTAGGTAGGTAGGTAGGTGGGTGTTTATTAATGTTTTAGACAGTTCCCTACTATTATTTTTTAGTATAAATCCACCAAAGTTCTATCACGAATGCTGTTCTCTTATTGACTACGCTACTCACTATCTACTTTGTTGTAGAAAGTGAGTAGCCTAATGGCGGCCGCTTCTTCGAGTTTTCGAAGTGTCTGTGAAGAGTATTTGTTGTTAAGGTAGCTCCGTTGTTATTTCAGGCGCACTCGTCTATGACAAACTTTGGGTGATAACTTTTCCGGCTCTAAAGCGATGCTTATAAAACTTTGCGAAAACTTACAGCTATCATTTAGCAATAATATGATAGAATTCGATGTTACCGGGAAAAAATATTTTTAGTGATAATCGGGCCTAAATGAACCCCACGTTCTGAGCCTGAGCTCAGATGCGGAGCAGCTTATAATCCCAACAACTATTTCTCCAATTGAAAGCCCTTCTAATCGATGCAACAGTATTGCAGTACCTTGAAATTCATGTGGAAGGATTTTGACACCAAACTGCTGGATAATGTTCGAAAAATGATGGAAAACGCAGCATTGGAGATTTGAGCAGGTTTTGGAACATTTCATAATATTTACAGAATTCGTTAATGCTTTTTGACGGTTCGCACGATTTGCAATCGGCTTAGAATTCAGATTTAGCAAGCATTGGGAATTAGGCTTCTCCCAGAAATTTGGATTTGTGGATTGTTTTGTCAAAGAGCCTCAAGTATTTAAATTTTTAAGAGAATTTTCGGGCTAAATTTTGATGGCCTTAACACTTCCGCACTTCTGCTCCAACGGTTTTGCTAAACCTTGGAAAGGGTGTGTATTAAGTCAATGTAAGCCGATTCCAGAAATTTGACACAAATTGTTGTGGCCGCATTCTTGAACAAATATGTTTCCTAGCGTTCGTTCCTTTGTTTAGTTTTTGCATTCTTTCGCTTACCGCATTTATATTCTGTTAGATTTTCCCGTATAATTTTCTTTGTTTTAGGTCATTTGTGTAAGTTTCATCGTTTATTTCGGGGCATTTTGTTTAAGTTTCGTAAGGTTAACATCAATTTCGTAGCGTTTTACCGTGATTTTTTCCGTCCAACAAGTTCAGGTCACACAACGTTTGTAAGTGTCTTTGCTTCGTTTTTTCCTTTTACTGTTATTTCTTCGTTGTCTTTGCTTCCCGGTTTGTATTCCTTAGTAACTTGTAACTGCTTTATTTTTAGCAACCGTAATCAAAGTCGTAATAAAGCGCGTGTGAAACTATGACCATCATGATTTCGCTGTAACATTCGTTGAAACGTTATGGATCCAATCGAGGAAACCGGGAGCCATCAGATTCGTGAACAAGTTGGAACGGAAAGCGACAGTTTGGATCTCGCAGATGCTGCTCAAGCAATCGGAGTAACAAGGCGAAGGCAGCGCACCCAGAAAGGAAAGGCATTCATCGCCCACATTCGATGGACAGACTGTCAATTTGTCAGTAAAAGAGTGCTACGGCAGATGAAGGAAATCGATTCTTTAGTGACTAACGAAGAAAATGTGGATGTTGTGGAAAGGAATCTGACTTCATTTCGTATCACCGTGGAAGAACTTAAGACAAGTGCCGCCGCACTTTTGGATGATCTTGAGACTGAAGATGAATTTAACGTTGCGAACGTTTGGTATATCGAACAGAGTGAAAGGATTAACGATTTTATAGAGAAAGCTGTACGCTGGATTTCTTCTGCAAAAGAGACCATCGAACATGGTTTGGAAACTAGATCTCAAGTTGGCTCAGTACATTCTACAACATCAACATCGCGTCGTTCACAAGCGTCCTCTAGATCTTCTAGCCGATCAATCACTACAAGCAGAGCGAAAGAAAAGGCCAAAGCCGCCGAGTTAATGGCAAGAGTAGCTATGCTGGAAAAACGGAAGGAATTGGAAAAGAAGGTTGAGAAGTTACGCCTCGAAGAACAATTAGCAGTCGCTCGCGTGCGTGAGGGTGTGTTCGCAGAAATTGAAAGTGGCGTCAGAGATGATTTAAGTGTTCGTGAAGAGCCGCCTTTAAAAGCCTCTTCTGTACGAGGATCTACCTTTTCTGGGCAGTTTTATCCGACCGTTTCAAGCACTTACACAGCTCCAACTGTATCATTAAACACTGGGACTAATGTAAACTTTATTGCTGAGCCATATGGCGCTCCTGTGATTCAAACCCCTCCTGAGCCAATGCAGCATCCAAGTCTGAATCCTTTAGCACCTGAATTTCTCGTCGCCGATATCAAGCAGGATACAGAACCAGTAGTGCGACCGAAGCAAGAACCCCTCCCTAGCGAACCATGCATAGCCGATATACGACAGAGTACAAGGCAGTTCTGCGATGTCCTTCAGCAACAAAACAGATTAACAGAATTGCTAGCGGAGCAACAACAACAGAGTTTACTGCCTTCACTGACATTGACCAAGTTTAGTGGCGATCCTTTGGAGTATTTTACATTCATAAGAAGTTTTGAGTCGCAAGTAGAAGCTAAAGTCAGTGCAAATGATGTCCGTCTACAATACTTAGAGCAATATTTAGACGAAGAACCCAAGGACCTTATCAAAGGATGTCTCCACCTTGATAGACACAGCGGATGTCTAAAGGCCAAAAGACTCCTAAATGAGAAGTATGGGGACCCTTACAAGATATCTAACGCCTATCTTAAGAAGATTAATGAGTGGCCCTGCATCCGTCCAGGGGATGAGCTGGCATTAGACAGATTTTCCATCTTCCTTAGTCAGTGCCGGAGCGCGATGTCGACTCTAACCTTCCTGTCTATCCTCAACCATCCTCACAATTTGCAAAGCATGGTTACTAAGCTTCCATTTACGCTTCAAGACAGATGGCGCCGAGAAGCAAATAAAAGCAGAGTGAAGGGTGGAGCGATCCCCTCCTTTGGTGACTTCGTGGATTTCGTAAATGCAGAAGCGGGAATTGCGACCGACCCAGTCTTCTCGCGAGAAGCGCTCCGTCGTCTGGAAGGTTCCTCAGATCGACTTGATCGCTTTAGTAAAGGCAAAAGCAAAGGCCCTAGCAAGTCTAAAACGTCTGGCACTTCACATCACGCCTCCACTCACGCGACAGATGTAACTGCTGGCCAAGAGTCCGGCTCACGCACCCCCACTGGTCTCTGTAAGTTCTGTAATAAGACTCATGACTTGGACGATTGTCAAGAATACTTAAAGAAAACATTACCACAAAGGAAGGAGTTTCTAAAGGAGAAATCCCTTTGCTTTGCCTGCTACAGTCCTGGACATAGAGCCCACGGTTGTGCCCAGCGAAGGACCTGCAAGAGCTGCTCACGTCGACATCCAACGGGAATGCACGACGATAGCTTCGCCCTCACTCAGAAGGCCTCCAAGCAGCTAAGCCCCCCCTGCTCCACAACCAAAGGATCATGCTTTGAATGCTCATACGGAGGTGGAAGAAGCCCTCTGTAACGCTGCAGGTACCGAAGAAACGATTGCGCCGTTCCCATCGTTCCCGTTAGGCTGAAATTTGCTGAAAGTGAAGTCCTTACTTACGCCATGCTTGACACCTGTAGTACCGGTACGTTCGTTCTTGACGACATCGCAGCCACCTTAAAGGTGAATGGCGTGGATACACAGCTGATGGTTAAGACTGTCAACGGTACAAAGTTGCATGACTCTAAAGTCTTGAATGGACTAGTCGTTACAGACTTGAAAGGCGAGAATCCCATACAGCTGCCGAAGATTTTCACTAAAGAGGAACTTTCTACGCCCAAAAACGTGCCTACGCCCGAGCTCGCCTATCGTTGGAAACATCTCAGAAGCATAGCCGAAGACTTGCTCTCACAGTTACCTGATGTCAGGATCGGCCTCTTAATTGGCTCAAACTGTCCGAGAGCTCTCGAACCAATAGACGTATTAGCAAGTGAAGATGGTGGTCCTTTTGCGATTAAGACGTTTGCTGGATGGGCAATAGTGGGCCCTCTGTACATGTGCGGCACGGAACATCCGACTGTCAGTTGCCATAGAGTTGCTGCAAAGGAAGTCGGTTCAGGTAGAGACACCTTGACCACCACTTTATGGTAGAGAGCAAAGTTAGAGAGATCGTCACTCCACAAGCACTGAATAAGATGCTCGAACTGGACTTCAGTGAACGAACTGACGACAAAGAGCAAGAACATTCACGAGAAGACAAGGAGTTTCTAAGGATAGTCAGCCTGGGAATTCGTCACACGGAAGATCGTCATTATGAAATCCCCCTTCCTTTCCGTGGTGATCATCTATGGTTTCCCGAGAACAAAGAGCAAGTCCTTCAAAGAGCACGCTGGTTAAGGAAGAAGCTTGTTAAGAGTGAGAAGTTTTACAAGGACTATGTTAACTTTATGAACAGCATCATTGCCAAGGGATTTGCTCGGAAGGTACCGTCAGATCTTATTCCTGCAAAACCGGGTCAAGTTTGGTACATACCCCATCATGGCATTTACCATGCCAAGAAGCCGAACAAGATAAGGGTTTATATCCAAACCGTTATGAACTCCATGGAAATTGAAAAAGAGATTGCCTCTAAAAACAAATGGGGCCCTCTTAAACTTTGCCCCTTGGACAAATAAACTTGCTGTTATTAAATAATTTCAAAAAGTTCTAAAAGTTAAAAGAGGTGCAGAAACAAATGCAAATGCAGAGCTCTTTTTAGTTGGTAGGACAAACTCCTTATGTTTTTGGTGTACCGTTTATTTTGCAACTTTGTAAATAGCAGTCTAATTTGTAAACATTTTTGGGCTCAAAGAGTTGGAAATGCTGTAACATTGTATCTTTTTTCTCTATCTCCTGTGTGTTTGTTTTTATTTTACCTCTATGTAAATGTAACTATTGTCAGTAGAAGTTTTGTAATTAAATAAATGTTATTAAAAAAAAAAAAAAAAAAAAAAAGGGTGGTGTTCGACTGTAGCGCCAGATTCGGAGGTATATCGCTGAACGACAAGTTGCTACAAGGGCCAGACCTTACGAATCGACTTGTGGGTGTTCTTACAAGATTTCGCCAAGAACCGATAGCATTTATGAGCGACATCGATGCAATGTTCCATCAAGTCCGGGTGCCTGAGGACCAGCAAGACTTCCTTCGCTTCCTGTGGTGGCCCGATGGTGACCTAACACAAGATGTTGAAGAATACCAAATGAACGTCCACTTGTTTGGCGCAGTCTCCTCGCCGAGCTGTTCGAATTTCGCCTTACTAAGAGCAGCTGACGACTCAGAAAAGATTGTGGGTGCAGAAACCGCAGATGTTCTGCGAAAGAATGTCTACGTTGACGACTGTCTTCATTCTGAAGAGACAGAAGATGCTGCTATCAACAGGATACGTGGTGTTCGCTGTGCTTGCGCATATGGAGGGTTCAATTTGGCCAAGTTCGTCAGTAACAGCAAGAGCGTTCTTGAAAGTATCCCGGAAGAAGCGTGCGCCCAAGAAGTTAAATCGTTGGAATTAGGAAATGATTACTATCCAGTTGAGAGAGCTCTTGGTGTCCAATGGGCGATCGAGTCAGACATGTTTGGTTTCAGAATCGTTGTCAAAGACCAGCCAGCAACACGCACAGGAATACTGTCCACCATATCATCAGTCTACGACCCCCTGGGCATAGCAGCACCCTTTCTGTTAGTCGGAAGGAAGATATTACAGGATTTGTGCCGTACGAAGCTAAGTTGGGACGACGAGATTGGCGAAGAGTTCCGCGTACGTTGGGATAATTGGAGAAGCCAATTGCCTGCTCTCGAACAATTCTCCATGGAACGATGTCTTAAGCCCGTGAACTTTGGCACCGTCGTTTCGAGACAGATCCACAGTTTCTCTGATGCTTGCGCAACTGGTTACGGTCAAGTGTCTTACCTTAGAATGGAGAACGAGAGAGGTGATATCCATTGTGCATTCCTCATGGGGAAGGCTCGTGTTGCTCCTGTGAAAACTATGACAATCCCACGTCTGGAGCTTACCGCAGCCACTGAATCAGTTCGAGTGGGAGAAATGATTGCCAGAGAATTAGACGAACCTGTTGAGAGCAAGCTCTATTGGACGGACAGTACAACCGTGTTAAGCTACATACGCCATGAAAAGAAACGCTTTCACGTTTTTGTGGCGAATCGCGTACAGACGATACGAGACGCGACACACACTCACCAGTGGAGGTACGTTGAGACCAAACAAAACCCAGCAGACGACGCGTCACGTGGTCTTAATGGTCCTGAGCTATCCGAGCAGCATCGTTGGATAACGGGTCCGAAGTTCTTATGGCTACCTGAGAGTCAGTGGCCTTGGCCCCCTAGTGGCCTAAACGATATCTCCGTCGACGATCCTGAAGTTAAAAGGATTCTGGTGCACACCACGGACGTCAGTGGGAACGCAAACTTCCTGACGAGGCTTACCCGATTCTCTGAATGGCACCGGCTGAAGAGATCCATTGCCTGGATACTCCGTCTCAAGCCTAAACAAAGCATTACTGATGATGCTGCAAACGGAGTTGGACGCGTTACTAACGTTAAAGTCGAGCCATTGAGAGTAGAAGAGCTGGATAGAGCTGAGAAGACCATTCTTAAACTTGTGCAGGGTGGTACGTTTCCCACGGAAATAAAAGCCTTACAGAAGATTCAACGAACAGACTCCAAGAACGACCGCCAATTCGCGAAGGCGAAGAAGTCTGAAATCAAGAAGTCAAGTACCTTGTATCGCCTCGATCCCTTCCTGGACCAAGATGGACTCATTCGTGTTGGTGGTAGACCGGGTAACTCGCAGGAGTTCAAGGAAGACTTTAAGCATCCGATAATCCTCCCGAAGAAGAGTTTCATTGTCGAGCTCATCATCCGCGATGCTCATAAGAAAGTCGCTCACGCCGGCAGAGGCATTACGTTGAACGAGCTCAGAAGCCGATATTGGATAGTCAACGCGAACTCTGTCGTAAGACATTTCATTTCTAAATGTGTTGAATGTCGTCGTCTTCAAGGAACAACTGGTGAACAGAAGATGGCTGACCTGCCTGAGGAGAGGATAACATCTGCCCCTCCCTTCACCTATTGTGGTGTGGATTTATTTGGTCCCTTTCAGATAAAGCAAGGAAGGAAAGAAGTAAAACGCTATGGGGTACTATTTACGTGCTTAGCCAGCAGAGCAGTACACATCGAAACCGCAGACTCGCTAGAAACTCTTTCTTGAACGCCTTGCGACGATTTATTGCAAGAAGAGGGCCGGTACGCGAGATCAGATCAGATCAGGGAACCAATATTGTGGGAGCGCAGACTGAGCTTAAGAAAGCACTAGAAGAGATGGACCATGACGGCATCTAAAGATGCCTTAGCTAAGACTCTAATGCTGATTGGGTTTTCCGATGGAAACAGAATCCCCCAGCGGCGTCCCATATGGGTGGCGTCTGGGAACGCCAGATACGGTCTGTTCGATCCATTTTATCCGCACTGATGCGGGAGTATGGCCACGCCCTTGATGACGAGTCTCTGAGAACCTTGTTAGCTGAGGTAGAATGCATCATTAACAGCCGTCCGCTTACTGTTCCGTCAAGTGATCCTGGGGATCTGGACCCTTTAACACCGAGCCACCTTTTGACAATGAAGTCGAAGATCGTGATGCCACCTCCAGGTAACTTCCAGAAGACTGACGTTTATCTGCGTCGAAGATGGAAACGGGTTCAGTGTTTGTCAAACGTCTTTTGGTCGAGATGGAGAAAGGAGTACGCTCAAAGCCTACAAGAGAGAGTAAAATGGAACAGCCCGAAGAGAAACCTTGAAAGAGGGGACCTGGTGTTAATCGCCGATGATCGATTGCCAAGGAACCGATGGAACATGGCTCGAGTTGTCGACGCACACCCAGATCCAAAGGGACGAGTCCAATCAGTTAAGGTTGCTACGGCAACGACAACTCTGGAGAGACCCATTCAGAAGCTCGTACTGATATTGGAGAATGAAGAAGAATGAAGACCAGGGGTTATCCCAGCCAGAGGAGCCACGGAGATTTAGAACTGTGCAACGAACTTTAAAGATTAATTAAGAATTAGGAACATAAGAGTTTCTTTAAACTCTTAGGGGAGCCAGATGTTGTGGCCGCATTCTTGAACAAATGTTTCCTAGCGTTCGTTCCTTTGTTTAGTTTTTGCATTCTTTCGCTTACCGCATTTATATTCTGTTAGATTTTCCCGTATAATTTTCTTTGTTTTAGGTCATTTGTGTAAGTTTCATCGTTTATTTCGGGGCATTTTGTTTAAGTTTCGTAAGGTTAACATCAATTTCGTAGCGTTTTACCGTGATTTTTTCCGTCCAACAAGTTCAGGTCACACAACGTTTGTAAGTGTCTTTGCTTCGTTTTTTCCTTTTACTGTTATTTCTTCGTTGTCTTTGCTTCCCGGTTTGTATTCCTTAGTAACTTGTAACTTTGCTTTATTTTTAGCAACCGTAACTATGACCATCATGATTTCGCTGTAACACAAATATAACAGCAAAATGTTTCACAGGGTGCCATTTTGTTTAAAACCTGGGTGTTCATTTAAGCCCGATTATTACTTAAAATATTTTTACCCAGAAAAATCGAATTTTATCATATTATTGCTAAATGATAGCTGTAAATATTCGCAAAGTTTTAGAAGCATCGCTTTAAAGCTGGAAAAGTTATGACCCAAAGTTTGTCATAGACGAGTGCGCCTGAAATAACAACGGAGCCACCTTAAGTTTTTAACGTCTAGTAGATTTATCCTAAAACGATAAGATTATTCACTCTTGATTTCTATCAGGCGATAGAAATCTCCAGCTTATAATTTAATTGTTAAGTAGACTGTCTGACTTTCTGTTGCATAACATATTGTAGTTTGGGCTGTTGATGTTTTTTACCTGGTTCCCTACATTATTATTTTCTAGACGGCCTTACCTTTTAATGAAGAGGCTCAGTTATTTGCACACTTTCAAACAAAGTCGTTAACTTGCCCCCACATTCAGAACGCTTCTTCTGTTTTTAAGCCCTCCTTTATGCGAGACCAAGACACGATTTAATCTGTAAAAGCCATTACTACTAGCAGTAATCCGAGATTATTGAGACGCGTTCGAAGGAATTTCCGGTGGAAATGAGCCCCTGAAAAAAGCAACAGGGGCGGCCATTTGAAAGACCGGACACCAAAAAATCTCAAATCTTACTGCATGTAAGGCACAGGGAAACCAACAAGAAATTAGGATTGCGTTCTTCGAACGCGATAATTGAATGACCGCTGACCGTTCCCTGTGCACATGAATTGCGTATATCTCATTTGGGAGCTTTGTGCAGTATTCGATTTAGATTCAGACTTGTATGCTATTTAATATGTATATACATAGAATCCTGATGGCTCCTTACAACGGGCCGCCATGACTCAGAGCGCATTAGCCAAGGAAAGAAGAGAACTGAAGCAAGCTCACAGAGAAGCACAAGCAGACAGCGTACCTAAAGACCTTGGCAAACTCTGGATTGATCCTGTTCCAGACGGTAAGAATCGACCACCTGAATTAAAAGATCTTTGCAGCTTTTCAATGTGTATTTCTTTAACATGAAAACAACAAAATGGAATTAAAATAAATGGCACCCCCAAAAAGCACATTCTTGCATGCCCGCTATTGTTATCATATAGAGTTATTATCAGTGGATTTGTTTTGCTTCGAGCAGTGGGCAATGCCAGCGCAAATGTCCATTTGGCCTTGTCTTTCTTTAAGCGATGATAAACTGAACAGCAATATCTCGCCGAAAACTCCTATTTTAAAAACAGAAGCTGGGAAACTGCAAAAATACAAAGTAGCAACAGGATAAGCCAATTTCATACCGAAAACATCTTAATTTTAACTTTTAAAACCCTCATACAAATCCTTGTACAGTGGAACCTATCTAATATAGACAGGAAAGGGGCATACCGAGGTGTATGTTTTATAGAGGTGTTCCTCATACAACAGATATAGATATAGCAGTAGAGTTGCACGCTTCAGTGTCCCTTTTACAAAAAGCCACATATCAGACGTCATTTCAGTGTCCTCAAGCAACCTCCCCCAAACACGAATTCTGTTTCATTCTCTCAGAATAAATTCATACAAGTCTATAGCGGAGCTCCTTCACGGCCTTCCGACGCGAGAGCGGAGCAACACGGTTAACACTCGTTTCCATCTCTCAAACTGACTTTTCCTTTTCACTTTAAGTTTCATTAAGTAAAACCTATTTCACACTTTAGAGTAAAATTCGCTTCATAACTAATATCCTCATCCACTACACCAACGTGGACTAGCTGCCGGAAGCTGTAATTTTCAACATATTTATAGAGTTACCCATAACAATAAATGAAAGCTAACCGTTTTCAAATCAGTGCTTAACCCAAAACACTGTAGATCAATGCTTAACCCCAAAACGCTTCTCTTTGCTTAACTGGAGCTCTATTCTCTCAGTTCTCTGCCCAATAAATGGGTTAACACTCGTTCCATCTCTCAAACTGACGTTGAGGGTTTACATAACGTAATATTTTTTATCGTTATACAGTCGAAGCTCCCGTAGGCGGACACCCTCGGGAAGTAAAAAAATTGTCCGTAACTGGAGCTGTCCGCTTACGGGAATGTGTGAAGTACAGAGTTTGTATGAGCTAAAGTACAAACGGAGTTTCGTAAAGGCGGCCGGAAGTAGAGCTGTCCGCTCACGAGAGTGTCCGCTCAGAGAGCTTCGACTGTACCATACGTGCACGAGAACAGAACCCCATTTATTGGGCAGAGAACTGAGAGAATAGAGCTCCGGTTAAGCAAAGAGTAGCGTTTTGGGGTTTAGCATTGATCTACAGTGTTTAGGGTTAAGCACTGATCCGAAAACGGTCACTTTGCATTTTTAATACGATTGCGATGCTCGCATAAACCTGGTTTCCATATAATCGCAACGATCGTTACGATCGACGATCGCTGCGATGCTTGCGACTCTTGCGATCATATGGAAACCAACACGTTGCGATCCGTTGCGATTGCGATCGCAGAGATAGAAAAATTTCTATCTCTGCGATCGCAATCGCAACGATCGCAAGGGTCGCAAGAATCGCAGCGATCGTCGATCGCTGCGAACGTTGCGATCGTTGCGATTATATGGAAATTATGCGAGCATCGCAATCGTATTAAAATGCAAAGTGAGAACGATAAAGTAAATGACATTTCAGACACACTGAAACATGTTTCTGTTTTTAAAAATTCAAACGTTCAGTTGCTATTGTTTGTAAGAAATAAATTGGATTTTAAATAAACGCCGCCCTCGAACAAACGCCGCCCTCCAATAAACGCCGCGCTAGAATCACGAAAAATTAAATAAACGCCGCGGCGTTTAATTGAATAAATACGGTATGTAAAAAATTACAGCTCCCGGCAGCTAGTAGACTACGAGCAGTCTCTCTTTCCCAGCTTAGTCCATCGAGCGAGAAACGAAAAAACATTAGCGAACGGATAATGGCCGCGCGAAACTGGGGGCGAGGCAGGCGCGCGGGACATTATCCATTCGCTAATGTTTTTTCGTTTCTCGCTCGATGGACTAAGCTGGGAAAGAGAGACTGCTCGTAGTCTAGGCAGCTAGTCCACGTTGGTATAGGTGGTTTTCATGTTACGTCATCGCCACCATGCTGGTGGACATAAACAATAGTTCTCTCATTAGCTCCTTTTGTTCGTCCACCAGCATTTGTTCGTTTCACTATTGTTATCTATGTCTCTAGAGATTGGTTGCAAACCACCTATAGTGGATTAGGATATTAGTTATGAAGCGAACGACTCGGGTTCGAGGCATACACTATTCTGATCTTTTTTCTAATTACTTGGGCGGAGCGACCAAGTATTAAAATGCAGTTTGGTCGTCGACAAATGTGCAGTATTGCGCAACTCTGGGGTTGGCGGGATTGTTCAAACCTTCACCGCGGTCACACGTCCGAGGCGTTTTTCGTTTTATTTGGTGGGATTCATTTAGTATTAAGTGGAAACGTGGGCAAGGATGTATAAAATAATTAGTTTATGTAACTATCTTTTCATCTTTCCGGCTCAAAATAACGAGCTTCTTTTCCATCGTTGAAAACTGATCAAAACGCTTCGTGCCTGAGCACAATTGTGTTGGCAAATGGCGCCAACAGTTCTGCGGTTCATAGTTTTCAAACGCTTAGAACTTTTGTTAGTAAACTTTCAAAACGTTTAGTGAGTTGAAAGTGTATTGTCAATATATGAAACTTTTAATAAACAGTGAAAATGACAACCTTAACTTTGAAGTACTTTGGTTAACTTTTGCAAATTTCTCTCGTTTAACCGCGGTGGAGTACACCTGTTGTTTGTTGATGCGAGGCGAACGTCACAAAGTGCGAGTCGTGTTTTCTCTGTTGCATCTAACAGTTTCATATTCAATATGCGTAAAGAAATTACTCAAGAAGACACTGCGAAAGTATTTGACACTCGCTATTAATTCTACGATACCTTCATGACGGAAACCCGCTAAAACATGTTCAAACGAACATGAAGAAGATAATTTAGACGAATACATACCTAGCGCTTATTTAATAAGAAGTGAACAGGGGACAGCGAAGGAAGAAATATAAGCGTGGTAGGAATCCCAATTAATTTCACTTCTTTCGGTTGTTTGCCTTTCATTAATTTTTATTTCGTGAAGTTGAAGGAACAGAACAGCCAACTGAAACTTTGGGTGCAAAAATTCACCGCCGAGAGAAGATGTAAACAATGCACGCGTTGTCTTGCGAGACGTTACTTGCGAGTTTTGCTTCCGCTAGTGAATGTTTCTCGGGCGAAAATAACCTTAAAGCGATCACTTTTTCATTTAATATTCTTTTCTGTGTTTCGGATACAGAGGAATAAAAACTGGATATATTTTCGTGTGACTGATTGCGAGATGTTTTATGAAACAGCTGCGTTATGCGTTACTGGAAAGGTTTCAAATTACTTTCACATTATGCAAATTGCAACATTTTTACCTCAACTGCAAAAATATGTTTCAAAGGGCTAAATTTGTTTCTCTCCTCCTAAATTATCACTTCTGTCGTTAACTTTGATTAAAGTTATAAGTTTCATTCAAACTTTATTATAATAACGGCGGGAATACTTCCAGCTAAACTTTCAATTGGAAAAGTTGTTTTGATCTCGGGTCCGGACCAGGCAATTACATCATGGCTTCGAAAGGCCACTTTGCGGCAACATTTGCATTCACTTCAAAAGTGTCAGAAACACAGACCAGCTAGTTACAAGATTTAGCTAAAACCAATAACAACCATCGGGAAACTCTGACATACGGCCTTTTTTTCAACGGTAAGTACAAAGTAGGCATCGATTTGTATTTTTCAGCATGTACTCGTCTTTTGACACAGTTGACACGCTACTTTAATAATTTACGTGCGATCTCGCACGCTATTAAAGTGTACTGTGTCTTCTTGTTTTGACGGTTAACGCGCTTCTTTGTTAGACTGCTCACACTATCCGAATACTCCCTATCATCAAACCGTGAAATAACGTGCATGCAGATTCCCAAGACAATTATTCTCCAATATGCCTAATACAACGACGCCCAAGTATACGCTTCCACAGCGTCTTGTTTTACGATTTTACTCTAAAGTATGAATTAGGTTTTACTTCATGTAACTTAAAGTGAAAAGGAAAAGTCAGTTTGAGAGATGGAAACGAGTGTTAACCTAACCGAGCAACACAGTTATTGAAAATGGCTGAATCTATGCAGTGGCACAGCCCACGGGCGCATGCCCACGTACACCTCGTGCACACATGGACCGGGTAGATTCCAGTCTTTCACGGACATGTCAAAGCTTTTGTTAGCTGCATTTGTTTCAAAAGATTTCTTGGTAGATTCTGCGTGTACCGGGCACACATTATGTAAAACAAAAGGAACAAAGAACGACAACAATACAAATGCAAAACAAGACCAAAAATACAATACCCCACAAACAATAGAAGACAATGGCTGCGGCCGCACTTGGTGAGTTAACTGGGTTATTTTTTTAGTAACCCGGTTAAAATAACCCGGTAAAAATAACTCGGTGAAAAGTGAAATAACCGAGTTTATTTTTCAGAAGGTTGAACTTTGAACCTGAGAGACCATGTTATCATTTGCTAGCGAGAGCTGCACAAAACAATTAATACGATTAATGAGCGAAAACAATGCCTCTGCACGTGCATTTTACATATTGTTATTCCCTGCAAAACAACATCGTCAAATAATCAAATTAGGCCCCGTCCACACTAATGCGTTTTTGAAAACCTCCGTTTTTGGTTCCCCGAAATTTGCGTCCACACCAGGAGCTGAAAAACGATGATCCAAAGATGCGTTTTCATCAACAGGCTCTGCTCGGACGTTTCTCTGTTCAATACGCATGCTCCAATAACGTCAGCAATACTATGCGTTACTAGTTGTGACGTTAGCGTTTTTGAAAACCTCCGTTTTAGCCGTCCATACTAAAACGATAGACCTGCGTTTTCAAAAGTCTCCACTTTGAAAAGCGTTTTCGAAAACCTCCGTTTTCATCGATTTCATTCTCCGTTTTTGATCGTTTTATTGTGGACGATCGGTAAAAACGCATAAAAAAGTATGCGTTTTCAAACGAAAACGCATTAGTGTGGACGGGGCCTAAAACGTTTTGTGAAGAACATAAACACATGACCGTTTTCCTTTCTCTATTTGAAATTGAAAGTGGTCCCTACGAAGGTCTACGAATTCAGCAGGAAGCCAAAAATTACCGCGTAAGCGAAGATGATTGACAGATCGGGAAAGTTAACCTGCATTAAACCACCTAGCGAGGTGGTTTAAATAAACCTAACCCGGTTAAAAAAAACTATTGTTCTTTAATTAATTTCCATGGGAACCGCTAACACGGTTAAAATTCGGTGAACGCCAAAAATACGCGGCCGCATCAGGCATTTTGTTAAACCAGTTAATTTTAATTAGTTAATTGCAAATAAGCGGGTTAACTACTCTAGTGCGGCCGCGGCCAATAGGGAGCTTAAGCAACGACGACGGCAACGCCAAGGAAAACGTCACTTGAAAAAAGGATTCGCGCTATTTTAAACTAATTGGCAGTTGCTCCGATTTGTTTAGTTTGTCAAATGTGTCTGGATTGTCCAGGAGCTGAATTTGAAGGGGTGGCTTTCCAGTTCAAATGGAGAAAGGAAAATTAACCGTCGTGTGTTCACGTTCTCCAAAAAACCTATAATTTGATCATTTGACGTTGTTGTTTTGCAGGGAACGGCAAAGAAATGTTCCAAAATGTAAAACGCACGTGCAGAGGCATTGTTTTCGCTCATTAAGCCTATTGTTTTGTGCCGTTCTCGCTGCCGTCGGCGTCGTGGTTGCTTAAGTTCCCTATTTTAATGAGTGGTTCATGGGTTCCGGTACATGCAGAAAGATCCGTTTATTCCTCAATTCTTTGAGTTCAAAGTCAACCTACGAAAAAGTGACTTTGACTGCTCTGTGAAACAGCAAAAAGCTTAGACAGATCATAGGAACCCACACGCTTATTTGTAATCTGAATACGCTTATTTTAACACAAACACGGTTTAAATGTTGAAATTAAACGATTCATAAGTCACTTGTGTATTTTCTGGTCCAGTGGTGTAGGAGCTGGATTTCCCAACCGGCCTTTAATACCGGGAGCGCTGGCCTGTGTTTGAATCCCGGTAAAGTCGAATAGTTTTTTTTTTCCTTTTTTTATTTTTTTTTAACGGAAATTTGATGAAGTTGGTAACCCTTATCGAAAATATTAACGTAAGTAGACTCTAAAAATCTATTGCGATTTTTGTCATAAATTAAAAGTAATTTACCGCAGTGACACCGCTAAAAGTCAACTTTAATATGGATCTGTTCCTCAAGTGTATAGCTTGGTAAATCATGAATTTTTGGGTGAAGAATCTTTTATTTAGAGCATTTCACGAGTCGGCTCACAGGAGTCGTCTCAAACTTTCGTAACATCAGAAAATTTAAGTCATTTTACGCCTTTCGTTATCGGGGGGAATGAAAAATGTCGTTTTTGTGTTGATTTGATGACGTCACATGATTCACCAATCGTTCTTGGCCATTTGAATCAAGTAATGACAGCTAACCGGAGCTGAGCTTTACGTTTGAAATAACTGCTTTTCCCTGCTTTGAACTTAAAATTTGGCATGGGAATTATTCAGCACTTCTTCTTTCCAAAACTGAAGAGAAATGGAGGACAAAAATACATGATCACAGTAGCACTTTGAGATACTTGTAATTATGTACAGAGGCCCTTGTCCAAAAGGACAGGTACACTGTAAAACAGTCGGGTTTTTTTATTTTTTGCTGCTCGCTCGCAAAGCGCCGAAAACGTCGAAAGCGTGGATCTCCACAGGCGAGAAAAAATTAAACAAGCGTCTCTCCCCAGTCCCACTCTCCGTATTCACATTTGCCTGAATCGTGAGGTTGTTGAGGTATACATTTCCTCTGAAGAACTTGTCACTAAACCAAATACTCACAACAACTACTACGACAAGCTCGACAAATAACATCACTCTCTTCGTACTATGGAAATGAATTTTATTCCAGTGGGAAGCTCGACACGTCTGTTTTATCGGGGTACCCAAACGTTTTCAAACTTTATTTCTCGATGTTTGTATACCCCGGTGAACACTCACTCTCGTGTTGGAAATGTTACATCCAGCACATGTCACATACATGTAAATACAAATTATTGTAAGAGACAAAAATTTATTTACTATAATAGTACAATGGCAATAATAGTACCAGTTGATGAAATCAATTTCGAGTTTTTATTTCTATCACCATGGCCAGTCAGTATCAACTAAATCGAATTCACAGCTTTTTCTTAATCGGTTCTTGTCGATTGCTTGTATCAGTCAATATCAATTTATTTATCGAGTGACCAGTAATAAACTAATCTCTCCTCGCCTTTCAGTGTTGACCATTTTTTGTTTTTATTGTCTAGTGGACGGAAATAAGCCAATCTTTGCCCAAGATTTGAGGGGAGTCGGATTGCCTAATGATGACATGCCCGAGTGGAAACGGGCTACATTTGGTGGAAACAAAGCTTCCTATGGAAGGAAAACCAACTTGTCTATACTGGAACAAAGGCAAGGATTGCCTATATACAAACTACGTCAGGAACTTCTAAAGGTAATTGGTCTTTTACTTGCTTAAGAGGTTGTCGTGATTGCAATGAACTGTTTTTGACATTTTTTATTAATTGATGGTATAGTTTTTGCTAGAAACGGAAAACTGCAAGCAGAATTTTCTCTTTGCCGTGAGTTTGTTTGCCACTGAGCGTATCATAAAGTGGAAAATTTAATGGCAGGGATATAAGTCAGTAATTACACAAATTACCCTGAACAACAGACAAGCAGAAGTAAGACAGAAAACGGAAACAAGGAATAAAAGTGTTATCGTTTGTCTCATGATGAGGTCGCTTGGGATAAAGAAAAACACTTCACAGACAAAGGCTGATAAACTGGGGAACAACAATGAATAGTTATAAAATATAGTCAACAATTATATGTGTAGATAAGAAATGGTTGAACTCCACGTACTCGGTATCTTTGTGATCTCCTTCTCCATTAGATTCAAGAACAAATGATTAATGCATTTTGTGTTTGGGGTGAGATCTGATTCTCTGTTGTGGTCATTCTGGGTTTCCGAGTTGAAACGTAGGTAGTCGAGCGAGCGAGCAAATACGCGATCGGCGATCCGAGCGGCGAGCGAGCGTTTTTGTGATTAGCTCGCCCGCTCGATTGACTGAGAAGGGACAACTAGCAGTGTAGGTAGGCAGCTGGTAAAGCATTGCCTCCATCCTGGATCAGGGTGATAGCGTTATCTCCGTAGCGCTCCAGATCTTTGTTTTCCAGCAGGGAGTGATAGCCTTTGCTTTGGTGATAGTGTATATAACCAATAACTGCGGTAACTGGCTCGTTGTGTCTCCCGTTATCCCAAATGAGGGTTTAAAATAGCCATTAGTAAATTATTGTACAACAGGAGAAGGGTTTCTTTTCCAGTTATTAAAGTGGTGTATTACACGAGTCTACTGTACACATATCTGTCTATCTTACCGCGGTGAACAATATACGTCGTTTTTTACAATCCGCTTCAGTTCTGTCCGATTTGGAAATTCTCATTTTGCGGTTTCCTAGCATTTTTCTATTCGTTTACCATATGCCAGACATAACTAATCGATAATCAATGGCATTAATGAGTAATCGATGAATAATCAATAAGTAATCAAGTGATTAGTCATTGATTATTGCCGATCAATTAGTAAGCAAACATTCTGTGGCCTATTGATTATTCATCGATGTCATTGATTACTCATCGATACCACTGTTTAGTCATTGATGTCATTGATTACCCATTGATTACTCACAGATCAATCATTTTCTATTATCCAGCATAACTATTACGAGTTGCCCGCCCTCTAGTTTTCCAGAAAGACTGTTCCGCATGAGTGAAAAAAATGTTTTGTTGTTTTTTACAAATGACGTTTTGTGCTTACAAATCATTGTTCTACAATTGAACACTGGATGGCTTGTGAGGAAATTATAAGCAAAGGCGACTGATTGTAAAGCAAAAAATGGTGTTATAACAGCAGGCGAGACTGAATTTTTGAAACTGAACAGCCTAGACATGAGAACAGTCAAGGTTTGATTCAATATTAATACAAACCGGCGGCAAAGAGAAGGACCAGCTACTTCGGCCATAGTTAAAGATGATGATAATGCCAATAATGTTGTCTTGAACCAATAACGTTAAAATCATTCATGTCACATTTTTTTCTTCATATTCGATCAAAATACAAGGTAAAGTAATGTCATTTGCGGGGGATACCTGGCCATGAATAAATTCATAAGGCAAAATTTTGGCAGGGCTGTACCTTTTAAAAGCTTTATATCTTGGGTCTTTAGAAGCCGATTTCGCCAAAACGTGACAGACATATTGGGGAATAATGGGAGTTAGTCAGTACTATTTTTTATTCAATGAATCGCGCTTTACGGTAATGCTGTAATGTTCGTAAGTTAAAAGTTTTTAAAACGTGATTTTGTGTCCAAGTTTGCTCCTCGAGAAGAACACAAAGTAAGTTGATTTCACCACTCACTGATCCGTCAAAACCTCTATAATAGCGACCTTCAGATTGGACTACGAGTACGAGATTGAGTACGAGTACGAGTTTTCAAACCAAATTCGTGTGCCTCATATACTTAATTATCACACCAATCTTATCCCTAACGTTTATTTACGTGTTAGTCAGCAACAGGAAGGAGTTACAGTTCGGTGGATACAATTATCTCGAAATTCCAAAGTCGTACTCGTACTCGATTTCGTACTCGTAGTCAAACCTGAAGGTCGCTAATGTCATATCTGAAGCCGATTTTTTTTATTTCAACTTTATGCGCCGATCAATTCGAAACATCAACATCCCCCCCCCCCCGGGCAAGCCCCGGGTATTTGAACATTTTCTGTGCCCGGGGAGTCGGAAATTTGATGTGAAAGGCCATCCCAGGGGTGGGGAATTTGACTTTGCCTGGGTGGGGTGGGGAATTTGAACCGGAAGTGTTCAAAATATATTTTTTTGGCCGGCGCCTATCAAACACACGCGGTAGCAGTTCAGATTCAACATAGAGCAATTTAAAGGGGAAAATATCGTTTTTGTTAGTGAATGGCTAGTAAAATGGGCTGACAAAGCTTTTCAGTGTTTTTGAAGGTTTGTATGAAAAGTTAAATTCAACTGCCATTCAACGCGTTTTAGATTTCGAAGTCAAGATGGCTGACTGCATTGCCAGTCCTGTGCCAGTCTATTAAAGTACGCAGATCTTAAACGGCCATTGATTGAAAGAAAAAACACTGCAAAATGTACTCTCTCAAACAGAAAATTCTTTAAGGAAACATTTGTCAGTTGATATAAAACGCGTTTAGAATAATAAATTTTCACCTCGTGGAAATTAACGCTTCCAAAAATGAATCAACCGCGTTGCTAAATATTTTTGCAATATTTGTTGATCACACGAGAAATTACTCATAAAAAAATATCGAAAAGTAAATCCTCAAGACAACCACAGGAGTGCCACAGGAGTGCCGTGAAATATCAGTTGCAGAGTATACGCGGTTCAGTTGGGTATATTCTCGAGGAAAACAATAGCTAGAATAAATCAGAAAAAGTGAATGCAAAGTGTATTTTTTAATCTCACTAAAAACATTTTATCGTTAGGAGGGGCATTTGACAGTCAAATCCAGTGCTAGGGTGGGGTATTTGAATGCAATTTTGGCCCAACGGGGCGGGAATTTGAACAAGTAGATCTTCAAAAGTTCAAATGCCCGGGGCATTGCCCGGGGGGGGGGGGGGGGGGGGGGATGTTGATGTTTCGAATTGATCGGCGCATTAATAAAAAGTTATCAGCTTTTAAAGGAGTAAAATTGTACATGTTAGAATTTGAAGCCTCATATCTTACCTTTGAAAGCCTATTTAAAAATTTTGCGTCAGTTTTGACAATCAACAACACACCTAGTTTACTTCCCTGCCATGTCATCTCATAAAATTCTATATCCGCGCTAAATTCGTGGACACAAAATTGCTTGTTTTTACGCTTCCGAAGGCTTCCCGAGCAAACACGAATGCAAAAATATATTTATGGTAATTTTGCTAATTTTAATCGACGGACTCAGTACTGTCAACACTTCATGCAGAAAGAACATATGCGTTGCAAAATTGTATTTTATCAGACAGCGCTTTGCTAGTCAATTATTGATGCAAAAACATTACGGAGCCTGTTCGTGAATATTTAGCGCATTTTCGGTATCAGCCGTCGCACTTCGTGCATACTCTTTTCATAAATGCATACTGATGAGCGGAACCGGTCCCCACGACCTTAATGAGCGAAAACAATGCCTCTGCACGTACATTTTACATTTGGTACATTTTCTTGCTGTTCCCTGAAAAACAACAACGTTAAATGATATTAAAATTATAGGTTTTGTGGAGAAAGTGAACATACGACGGTTAATTTTCCTTCCTCCATTTGAAGTTAAAAGCCCTCCGTACAAATTCAGCTCCTGGACAATCCAGTCACATAACATTAGACAAACTAAACAAATTGGAATAATTAATTGGAACGCAGTTTAAAATAGCGCGAATTCTTTTTTGAAGTGAAGTTTTCTTCGGCGCCGCCGTCATTGTTGCGTAAACTCCTTAAAATAAAATAAAAACGTCACTTCGCTCCGCACAGAAACCCCCCAAACAGCTTAGTTTCCAGGTTTCTCGCGCTAACTTAGTTCCAATTTAGACTGGCCACCTTTTGCTTCCACATATGAAGATACGGGCTTCGGATTTGTGTCCTATCCAGTGGTTTTTATCAGAAACCGGTTTTATTGAGTTAACACCCGCGCCTTTGATTAAAAAAAACTGCTTAGTTACCGAGACTTTACGAATGCAAGCGCTATTTATAAATCAAATGTATTGTTTTCCGGGTAGAAACGACCAGAAAAGACAGGACTACTGAACTGTGAGTAGTTGAAGTTTTTTTCAGATAAATTAAACTTTATTTAGTCGAAATGCACTTTTCCTATAGCCCATGACCAATCAACTGATTACTCAACAATGACGGATCGATTACTCATTGATGTCACCGATGTCTTCGATTAGTTATGTTTGGCATATGAAAACCATTTTAGGATTTCAATTGACTTTTTTAATATATATAGTTAGGCTTGGCCTAACAGCGTTGCCCTCTGAAGACCCTCTGAACAAGCTTAACTAAGATGAAACTTAACTTAGGTGAAAGGTCGGAATTAAGATTGACGACCGAGCTATTTTTTAATTTTAGCAATTCTCAAAAACAGTAAGCTTAAGCTTGTTACCCGACCGTCTGCACAGTACATTTAGACTGTACAAAAGTTCACAAAAACAACTTTTTCTCCGTCTAGAATAACTATTACGACTATTTTCCGAATAAAATACTTGTTGCTTGTCACAAAATGTCCGAGAAACTGATTGGAAACCAAAATTGCAAAAATACACAAACATATTTGCATAAGGCGACGCGAGTATAAAATCTAAGTCTTGTTTTGTTTACATAAAATCACTTTTCAATCTATGTAATGAATGAACAAACACATAAAAATGGACAACACAATCTTCTTTCGAAAAATTTTATTCAAATCTCCATTAGTTTATGTTTAAAAGCAAAACGCAAAACGCGCATCGAGGCCGAGCCGTGTCTTCGATGAAATTCAAGAAATTAATACAACTGAATTTAAGCTACACGTTTAAAAACAATTCTCCAAAACTAACGAGTACACAAACAAAAAGTCAATCACAGATTGATATCAAGATAAATTCCCATCGAAAAATGTAATTTGTTTTACCTTTAAGTCCATCCGGCGACTACTGTGCTTGGAAATTCTTTAAATCTCCGCTTTGGTGCTGAAATCCGTAAAAACGAACCCATCTCTCGCATTGCTAAAAACGTATATAGTTCCTCGAAGCAATATTTTATCCCTGAAAGCTCTTCTTTTTCCACTAAAGCGGCTTCTGAGTATCCCTTAATTAGTATCCCTGTCTTGAGTAGCAAACCACGAAAAAATGCAGGAAAATAACGACTTTAATTTAAACCGTTTTCTCCGCTCAGTAAACACAGCAAAACATCAAAGTGTTTTCCCAGCTGACGTGACATTCGGCCGTGTAACCGCGCGAAAAAAAAGCCTCCCTTTGGTTTCAACATGACGTCGTACGCGCATGTTTTGCGACGTCATACGCGCCCGCGAGCTAGTCCTGCGCGACGGCGGAGGGCGGCGGGCACGCGCGCGCCCGCGAAACATTCCGCTAGCCGTGACCATGAAAAATGACGGGCTAGGTTCTATGAGTATGGGGCTGCGCAGCCGGGCCTTCGGCCCGGCGAGTGCTCCGCTATTATCTAGGATGGCCGAGCTTTTTTATAAGCAACAGGTGTTCTTGACTCCGTTGCAGCCATCCTCTCATGACACTCGCATTGTTTATTTTTGTTTCTATCAGGCTGTCCACGAAAACCAAGTATTGATTGTAATCGGAGAAACAGGTAGCGGAAAAACTACACAGATAACGCAATACCTAGCAGAAGAAGGTTTCCTTTCTGTTGGAAAACTTGCATGCACTCAGCCCCGGCGAGTAGCTGCCATGTCCGTCGCTAAGAGAGTGTCTGAAGAGTACGGTTGTCGCCTTGGACAAGAAGTAGGCTACACAATTCGATTTGAAGACTGTACAAGCTCAGAAACTAAGATTAAATACATGACAGACGGTATGTTGCTGAGGGAGAGTCTCCTTGACCCTGATTTAAATCAATACGCGATCGTTATACTCGACGAGGCCCACGAGCGTACGATAAGTACCGATGTACTCTTCGGTTTGATGAAGAAAACTGTGAAAAAGCGACCCGATTTGAAGTTGATTGTGACATCAGCCACATTAGATGCGGTGAAGTTCTCGACGTATTTCTTCGAGGCTCCCATTTTTACGATTCCAGGACGAACATTCCCTGTGGAGATTTTATACACAAAAGAAGCAGAGACAGATTACTTGGACGCTTCACTGATTACTGTCATGCAGATTCATTTGACCGAGCCGCCAGGTGATATTCTCGTCTTTTTAACAGGTTGGTGAATATTCTCGAGTAAGCTGTCTTTGACCTAACGTGCCACATCGAAATGGACAACCTTGTTATGCTATGAAGCCTAACTGGACTACCAAGTTAAAAGTTATCTAGGGACAAGAACTTACAGTCAAGAATAAATAATGTTTTTTTTTTTAAGATTTATCCGTCAAATTAGGTGACCAACAAGTCAATAATTTTCATGAGCACTCGTGCACGTGGATCTGTTCGCTGCAAAAAAAGTTTATTGTGGCCTTTTCCAGTTTTCAAACTTTAAAAATTAATTTTCAGTTTCACTAATGCGCATTACATAAATGAATGGGATCTGTTCGAGTGAGCAAGTGACAAATAGGCAATCACAAATGTCGTGAAACATCCAAGTACACGTCCTTGACGTAAAAATACACGTTCCGCAAGTGTATAGAGTACCGAAGTGTGACGTCACACTTGTGAAATTATGGGATTTGATTAGATATTCGGAAAGGACATGACTAAAAATGCCCGCTTGCCAAAAATCAGCATCTTATTGCAATTTGGGGGTGAGATATTGGCACCGTTATGCTCTGATGACTGCATACAAACCTTTCTAATTTTTGCCTTGGTTCATTACGTAATGAACCAAGGCAAAAATTAGAAAGGTTTGTATGGAGTCATCCGAGCATAACGGTGCCAATATCTCACCCCCAAATTCATTACGTAATGAACCAAGGCAAAAATTAGAAAGGTTTGTATGGAGTCATCCGAGCATAACGGTGCCAATATCTCACCCCCAAATTGCAATAAGATGCTGATTTTTGGCAAGCGGGCATTTTTCGTCATGCCCTTTCCGAATATCTAATCAAATCCCATAATTTCACAAATTTAGCTTTTGTGACGTCATCACTTCGGTACTCTATAGCATGATTCCTTAAACCAGTAGTAAGCGGATAACATCGTAGATAGAGGGTCACTCTGAACGTTAACATACATAAGTTGTCGTTAACTTGAAGGGTGCGTGCTCAACCTAACAAACTATCCACGCGAGTTGACTATCGTGTAACTGTTATACTTTACCCTTTTTCCTTTGTCTGTATTATATTTTGGTTTTCTGTTGCAACATGTCCCTGTGTTTTTCATTAAGTGACTAACTGCAATGTCCTTAGGCCAAGAGGAAATTGATACCGCTTGTGAGATATTGTATGAACGGATGAAGAGCCTGGGACCCGATGTACCTGAACTTATTATTCTGCCTGTGTACAGTGCTCTACCATCAGAGATGCAAACCAGGATATTCGACCCCGCCCCTCCTGGCAGCAGAAAGGTTTGGAGTACCATTGAGTTCCCAATCACCTTAGGTGATGTTTTATGTAAATTGTATGAGATAGCTGAAAGACGAGCCATGTAATATATGTAATATAGCCTTTTTGTCAATTTGTAGCTTCTTTTCTCAAAAAAGAACCGTCATTATAAGCGCCACAGTTAATATTGTAGCGAAGGAAAAGCAGATTGATTCTCTTCTCTTTGTAGGTCGTAATTGCCACCAATATAGCGGAGACATCGCTGACAATTGATGGTATATACTATGTGGTTGATCCAGGATTTGTCAAACAAAAGGTCTACAACTCCAAGTCTGGAATAGATGCTTTAGTTGTCACACCTATCTCACAGGTTATTCTTTCATATCTATATATTCCTTCCCGTCCATTTACTGAGAATTACTGACTGACAGTCACTGACGGTATTGACAGGCTGTAGAAGAATTTGAATTGATCCTTTTAAATTGTGGCTTTCCATGGTAAAGCATCTACATGTACATGTCAAATACAAGCATGTCAATAAATCGGCGATAAGAGTATCTGTTAAGTTACTAGTGGCTGATAGTTGCCTGGGAAATTTCCGAGATGAGTTATCACAGAGTTATCAAGACAAAAACACTCAGCTGCCAGATCACAAGTGAAAACGGCAATTATTTATTCGTTCCTTGATTTATTTTCGTCTCAAAACATACTGGAGTAGAAAATTAAACAGCATCCTTGATACGTGAAACAGCTTCTCGTCCACATTGTTCACCATTTGCCAAATCTACATTTTAGAGTTTGTATGTTATGGAAAAGCGTTTATATATCATGTTATATTTACATATTAAAGTTAGTTTGATCGTAGTTGTATCTGGTAAGCAAGGAGCGGGGGAGGGGGGGTTAATGTAAAGCGCATAAGAACATTGTATGGTTAGTGAGCTATAAAAGTTATTTATTATTATTATTATTATTACTTTGTACTATCTTTTTTAAGTCTTTTTATTGATATATTTTTCATATACATGTAGGTATACATACATTTTAAAGGCTTTGTATTATTATTATTATTATTATTATAAGTACATGTAAAGTAAACTATGAAATGTTTGTTCAAACGATTCTAATATTACTTATCATGCAAAGTCGAGGTGGCGATCATACCTTTGATAAAGGCTCAGCTTTTATGTCTTTCATATGGACAATAAACTCTTTCTCAAAAATAACCCGTGTTCTTATTGACACATTTTCTATCACTTCGGTTCACAAATTTTGTTCGCGTGCTCCGATGGATTGCGTACCTGTTTTGACATCACATTACGTTTCATTGCACGGCTTTACTTTATCAAAGAAATAGAAAACGGCCCTTTTGTGCTAACACAGCCTGATGTGAGGGACTGAGAGAATCTAAAAGTACATTTAAGGTGGTCTTATACCCAAAATACGATGCCTAGCTTGCAACGTTGGTTTTTTTGAAAATTGCAAAATTGTAATCTTAAAACACTTGAGAATACCATTTTGAAAGAATTTCACTAAATTTGCAGCACTAAACAATTGAACTATAAGATTAGTGAATAGTGGTATATAATGCTCCCATAGCAACGGCCCTAGCAACTATTGTTTACATTAGTTTAATGCTCATAAAATGTGCTAAATGAATTCAATCAACCCCCCCCCCCCCCCCCCCCGACTATAATTGGTCTAGAAACCATTGTCTTAACTTTAAGACCGTTTTTCTCAAATAACACAAATTCACGGATTTAGAAACTTGTAAGCAAGTTATCTTTTTTGCATTTTAGCCAAATTTTATGAAATTTTCTGCAGTATGAAAGAATATAATTATGTAGGAGGTAAACCTAAAAAGCCTCCATTTTCTGGAACAATACTGTAGCAATTGAACCTTTGTACTATTGTTATTTTGTATTTTTCACATTAATGCGCCCCTCTCCCGAAAAAAAAAATAGAGACGCATTGTTTTCCGAGGTTTAGATCCGAGATGGATCATTTATGCATAAAGTAAAGTTGACTCCATTGGCATCCCACCATTTGGTGAAAAGTTATTGTGCTTATGTAACAGGCGGTCTTATTTCAACTTAAGGGGCTGTTTAATAATTAACCAATGGGAAATTCGACCTAAAGTGACTGATTTTAAACTCAGAGTACAAAACTATATATCAAGATAGTGGAATTTTCCCATAAAATTGTTTTGAAAAAAGAAACATGTTTTTGGTGTAAGACCACCTTAAGGTATTTAAAACGATGGATGGAATGATCATAGTTGAATAATCATAATTTTGAACTACGGATGAAACAAGTGAGTAAATTTCGAGGTCTTCGAAGTGAGAAACCTGGAAAACGTCAGTCTTGAACGGTGTTCGGACCGATGCCCCTTAGATTACTGGTGGTATGAGCTTACCAGCTGAGTTAACAAGTCAACTGGCTTGAAATGCATAACAACCAAAGGACAGAGCGTATGATGAAACCAGAGATGAAACAATTCAACAAAGATATTATGAATTTGGACTAAGCTAATTACCGTATTTCTTTTGCTGTTGTCTTGCAGGCTCAAGCCAAGCAACGCTCTGGACGAGCTGGGAGAACGGGGCCTGGTAAATGCTATCGCTTGTACACTGAGCGTGCGTACAGAGATGAGATGTTACCGACTGCTGTCCCTGAGATACAGCGGACTAACCTGGCTAGCACTATCCTTTCACTCAAGGCTATGGGGATCAATGATCTACTTTCTTTTGATTTCATGGATCCACCGCCCATGGAGGCAAGTAGTGTACATGGTGTTTGCGGCAGCACGTAAAGTAATTTTTAGTGTTTTCGTTTGCATACCGAGCCATTTTATTGTTGTTGTTGTCAATACTGGCAAATTAAGTCTTTCTAAGAGATCAAGGGAGTAAAACAAGTCCGTGGTTATGCGCAAAGCTAGAAATATGAAAGAGACGAGCATTATATACATATCATAAAAGCACTCCCTTTGCAACAAGCTGAGTACAACAATATCGACCGCATGCGAGCATAGACTTGAGTAAATTAGCACTGGCTACTTTTCAGTTGAAACTGGCAGTATTCTGCATCTCACCAAACCGAATGCGAGGGATCGGCCATTTTATATTTGAGCAGTGGGGACGGAAGGGTAGGAAATTAGCTTTTGAATAACATCATTTATCTATTGGGTCCCCTCAATACCAAGCGCAAGTCATTTGAGTCAGCTTTATGCTCCAAATCAATATGGAAAGAGAGACTGAGTATAATGTTGATTCGTTGGTTATTTAAATATAATTTGTTTTCAGACTATGATTTCAGCAATGGAGCAGCTGCATTCTCTTAGTGCCTTGGACGACGAGGGCCTGCTGACGAGACTGGGTAGAAGAATGGCAGAGTTTCCTCTGGAGCCGCAGTTGTCTAAGATGTTAATTCAGTCTGTTCATCTTGGATGCAGTGACGAGGTGTTAACGATTGTTTCCATGTTATCTGTTCAGAACGTCTTCTACAGACCTAAGGTGAGCAGCTGTAACTACAAGCGCAAGCTACCGGGATTAACCTTACACAAAAGCTCTTCATCACCAAGCAAAACGGCGTTCCATTCAATTCACTTTTAAAATGCACTACCATCTTGCGGAACAAAATCTTGCGAAACAAAAGCTATAGGCGCTACCCTGACCCCTCTGTTTCCTCACTCATTTCTCTGTGCACGCTCCTTGTGAAACTGTGTATTGGTGTCTCTTTAACAGGATAAACAAGCTATCGCAGACCAGAAAAAAGCCAAATTTCATCAGTCTGAGGGAGATCACTTGACCTTACTTGCTGTCTACAATTCCTGGAAAAACAACAAGTTCTCAAACCCATGGTGCTTCGAGAACTTTGTGCAGGCCAGGTCACTCAGACGATCTCAAGACATCAGGAAACAAATGCTTGGAATTATGGACAGGTGAGAATTTGGACCGCAAGGGCTTTGTTTCTTATCTTTACATTTTCACCGCAGCTCTCAGTTTTATCATCTTTCGGACGTTTCGCAAAAGTTGACAAATTGATGACCTAAAGCGTAGCTTTTGTCATATTGGCGCTTTAATAACCTCCCCAAATAGCCGTCTGAGAGTAGCTAGATCCTTTGCCGAAAAAAAACTGTCCTTTAAAAATGAAATGATTGGTTTTCTTCATCCTACTTCCACATTACAAATGTAAAATGGGTAGCCAAAGGCTCAGTGGTGCTCTGTAAAAGTTTCCAACATGCTGGACAAAGTTCCATTTTGAAACTTAGTTCCGGCAGCATTATCACTGTTACACTTCTCGCTGTTTCGTGTAATTGCGGTTGCATTGCCGAACACGAATCTTACCTATGTACACATGGAAAGTGTTTCGTTCTTTTTCAAACAGTCGTAATTCGTAGTTTTATGTTGTGAAGTCTTTAGCTGCACAGTCACTGAGCTTCTTTTCTCACTAAAATCTAATACCTTTGGTGGCAGACACAAGCTGGATGTGGTGTCGTGTGGCAAGACAACATCCCGCGCGCAAAAGGCCATAACAAGCGGCTTCTTCCGCAATGCGGCGAGGAAAGACCCGCAGGAAGGTTACCGCACAGTGACAGATAACCAGGTAGTGTACATCCACCCTTCAAGCGCTCTGTTTAACCGTCAGCCCGAGTGGGTAGTTTATCACGAACTTGTGCTTACAACAAAGGAGTACATGAGGGAAGTCACAACTGTCGATCCTAAATGGCTGGTGGAGTTTGCTCCCGCGTTTTTTAAGATGGGAAATCCCACAAAGCTGAGCAAGCGCAAGAGGCAGGAGAGACTGGAGCCGCTGTACAACCGGTAAGGACTGCGGGCGTGCATCACTACTGCGCATATTACTTGAGTCGTTAAACGGTTGTCAGAAAAATAATTTATCGCTAGAAACACGAGCTCACTCGTTACTTTTAGAGATTAAATAGCCCATTCAACTTCAAGCAAAAGACATCACTACTAGGCTTAGGGGAATAAACCATATAAATCCCAACTATCATTCCTCTAAGCCTCGTAGTGATGTCTTTTGTTTGAAGTTGAATTTTAAGATATCGAAATTGGGCTATTGCAATCGAGAAAATCCACGCAATGAATGATTTGAGTTACACGTAATTTTGTTTGATGTCATGTGATGCACTGTGGTGGTTGATGGATTGTATCTCTTGTGTTGTTTCTACTTCTGCAATATCTCTCTGCTTCCTGTTTTCCCAGAACGTAGCGGGAATCGATACCGATTAAAAAACACGCTTTTCATTGCAAGAAACAAGAGAAAGTAATTCTCTTGTAAAAAGTTATTGTATTTGTTTTAGCCCATCGTTTCTCTTGCCAGCACAATGACGTATTCGTTTTATTAAATCATGGGAAAGTCAACACTGGCATATTCTAGATACCGAATAATTTTAGAGACTCGAGAATTTCTTACAGTGTGTTATAGTTGTCTCAACTGGGCGATGTAGTTACGTTTCACTTGGATTCTGAACTTGTTGAAATCATTTTTTGTGATAACAGATACGAAGAACCAAACGCGTGGAGAATTTCACGGGCCTTCAGAAGGAGATGAAAGTGTTCCAGGTGGCCACTTCAGTCTTGTAGTATCTGCTCGAATGTACTCCCATCTACGTCGCTTCGCTGGACACACGCTGCAGTACCACCAATAGTAGATACTTGCCGAGTCGTAGTTTAATGAAGACAATATTTGCGGTCACGAGTTTGTGTTAACCAAGTGTTTTCAGTTACGTTATTTGTCGTTTGCCGTTTTCCGAGTAACGGACAACTTTTTACATACTTTGAGTCGAGTATACTGTAAAGTAATAAATATATGACAAAGAGATAATTTGGTCGGCGTTAAACGACTAAAATGAACTCAGTTTTTCATGAATGTCATACTGAAATGGCAAACGCTTTCATCATCAGACTGTGTCCGTGTCGGAAATAAACTGGAATGAAAGTATTGGCAAGTAATTTTACTCTTGTACGAATCAAGAGGAAGCCAATTCACCTCTTGGAGGGAGAATAATCCACAGCCATTTCTTATGGATTTTCAAGCAGTCTATTTCAATCCTGGCCATCCGCAGCCAGACACTTACATTAATAGTTTTAGTGTACTAGTATAGTAATTGTTTAGAAAACTGGAGCATTATTTTTAGGTTTCCCTTGATACAAATATGCTGTTAGCTTTCCAAAATGATACTAAAAATTGATGAAATGGCCCCTTTAAACGCAACCATAAAAATATTGAAACCATGTGCGAGGTTTTTAAATCTCTTTTTGTTGTTAATGTTGTTGTTTCATTTGTTGTCTGCGTTCCTTATTCAGTTTTACAGACAGGAAAAGGCGATAAAACCATTACAAGGATAGAACCCGCTGTACTCTTATAGATCGTTTTTACCTGACGTCTATGAAATTCTAAAATCTAAACGGCTTATATTTTTTTTGATCTCCGTGCTAAGTTTCTTGACAATACATTACAATGGAAAATAAAGATAAAGTACTTTTCATCCTGTTTGTAGACGTTTCTAAAGGGTTTCAGGAGTGCTCGATGCAAATACATGCAGAGCGAAATACAATTTTAGATAGAAAATTCCTTGAGATAGTTTCTCCAGTTTCACGCACTAAGCGATCATCACTGTGCCGTTGGTGGCGGTAGAAATAAATAGGGAGCTTAAGCAACGACGACGGCAACGCCAAGGAAAACGTCACTTGAAAAAAGGATTCGCGCTATTTTAAACTACTTTGCAGTTGCTCCAATTTGTTTAGTTTGTCTAATGTGATTGGATTGTCCAGGAGCTGAATTTGAAGGAATGGCTTTCCGGTTCAAATGGAGAAAGGAAAATTAACCGTCGTGTGTTCACGTTCTCCAAAAAACCTATAATTTGATCATTTGACGTTGTTGTTTTGCAGGGAACGGCAAAGAAATGTACCAAAATGTAAAACGCACGTGCAGAGGTATTGTTTTCGCTCATTAAGCCTATTGTTTTGTGCCGTTCTCGCTGCCGTCGGCGTCGTGGTTGCTTAAGCTCCCTAATAAATTACCACCACCAACGGTACAACCTGATGATCGCTTAGTACGTGAAACTCGAGTAACTGTCTCAAGGAATTTTTATCTAAAATTGTAATTGTGTATATTTACTCGTGGAGCAGCACACGAGTTGTAAATCCGGCTCAGAGTTTTCTCTTTTTTTCGTGTCACAGTAGCGCATGCAAATTTATGCACGCATATTTTAGTTTATGTGACGACTATATGGCTTTCAGCCATGAAATACATACCGCAAAATCTCTCCGTGTGTTGACTTGAGAAGCAAAATAAAGAACTGCAAGCGCACAATTGCACGTTTTCAAGACAATGCAAGGCGTTCATGGATGGATAGGATCGTTTGCTTTGTGTTCGCCGCTTATTCCTGTGGGATTTTTGTTCCGACAAGTTTTGTGTTTTAAATAACTTGCAATTTGCTTAGCGATCTTAAAGTGTCGGCTACTGAATGTAGTGCAGTCTTAATACTTTTAAACCCGTGTATACGCGCAAGCGTAATGAACGGGTTATCGGTAACGGTGGCTAAATAAAATTCACTCACTCACTCGTCGCTCCTTCCATCAGCTGTAAACTTTTAATAGTGAGTAGTGCTTTGTTACGAATACGTTTCGTAACAAGAACAACGTGAATCCAGCAATAACAATAATTAATTTGATGTTAACGAATATAGACAACAATAAGCTTAAAGATGTTTCGCATTTGGAGTTTTTAGTGCAACATTAAAATCGATCTAAAAGGATTTTTCAACCGAGACACGCGTTTTGATGCGTATCTACCTTAAAATAATAAAATTTAGTCTTAATTAAGCATGTGTTCCTTGATAGTATAGTGGATTGAGGTTGTAGCTTAGCCCCGGAAGGCCCGAGTTCAAATCACGTTCAAGCCCTGTTTTTTGTTTATTTTTTTTTCTTTCTTCGCACTGGACATTATGAAAGTGATGTACAGTATTTTTTGCGTTCCTCAAAAATCCTTTCGTTTAATTTTTAAAAAAATATATCGAACCGTGTCAGTGTGGAAACGTAAGCTTACGGCAATATTGCGTTACGCGTTAGCATTCTTCACGGGTTGGCTCTTAGACATAATTTTAAGCTTATGTTTCTCCATAAAAGCACTCAAAACACTCGGCAATCAATGCTGCAATGAGTTAAAGGTGCCACGAGTTCAAGGTGTGTAAAATATGTATTTATATTTAGTATAAATCTACTAGCGTTCTATCACGAATGCTGTTCTCTTATTGGCTACGCTAATCACTATCTATTCTGTTGTAGAAAGTGAGTAGCCAAATGGCAGCCATTTCTTCGCGTTTACGAAGTGTCTGTGAAGAGTATTTGTTGTTAAGTTTTGAACGTCTTGTACTATCACGCGATAGAAATCTCGAGCTCATAACTTGATCTAATTGTTAAATATCAAATTGTTGTATATACGTATTTATATATATTTCAATCGTGAAACTTTTCAAAACGTGTCGCACATCATGATCCTCATGGTTTAAATCAGGACGATTTATGCTGCGGCTTCAAAATTTTGCCAAGTCGTTTCATATGGCCTTCTCAATATCTTATCTCTGGTGTTATTGCTTACGCTCTTTAAATTGTTTCAAACTTTCGTACATTGTATCAAGACAGGTAAAGGCGATATGCTGTGTTACATGTTATAAAATGCATTTTTACACCCCTCCTACATAATTTATTCAAATAGCGTTTTATCCAGCCATACAAAGGAGGCGTACTCTCTGAAATTATTCTTGATGAGAAGAAGAAGTCACATTTGAAGTGTTTTATTTGTAATCAGGGGGAGCCCTCTCATCTGATCTGAATGAAGCATACCTTATTATAGGAAATTAGTCGCGTTAATTTTAGTGGAGCGTTAATTTCCGAGACCTTAATTTAACCCCAAAACACATAAACTAGAAAACAATAACTTTCTCTTTTCAGCACTCTATTTTTCAATCTTTTACGATGTAAAAGCCTTAAAGATATGTTATCTTCAATATTTCCAGTTTATTCTTGCTTTCAGAAGAGCGCTTCTCGACATCCTTTTTTTTTTGTACTGCAGCCAAAATATCGTTAGAGACATCAATAATCACTAATTTTCTTCATTTTGAAAATTTGCCCCCTCTCTCGCGTCAATTTCCTTTATTCGAAAGAAATTTTCCCTCCAATTCGCGTTAATTTAAGCCGCGTTAATTTCAAAGACCGTTATTTACAGGAGTGTTAATTTCCTATGATAAGGTAGACCAAAGTTTGCTTGCTTCGTACGGATGTGTGTATTTTCGAGTCGGGTATTTAGACGTGGTCAACTATTGGAGGTCTGGAACCGAGAAATATTCGGTAATCGTTCGAAGCTACTAATTATCGCGCGCGATCGGAAAACTCCGATGAATCTCTAAAATTCTGAGAAAAAGGCAAAGGAAGCTTGTGAACATTCCATTTATTGGAATTTAATATTTTTTGTCTTGCCGGAAGGTTCTTGAGGATGATTGCGGGCATCTTGTATTATAATCCTGGCGTAGCACATCCAACGTTCGGTTTTCGAACTCAATCGAACTCTTTCGTTCGATGGAGTTCGGCCATCGAACTAAAAAAAATCGAATCAAACAAACGAACGTTCGATTTTCGAACTCAATCGAACGAAAGGTCCGGTCATAGAACGACGTGGAACTCGCAAAAGAAAAACGCGAATCAAACTTTCGAGTTTCGAACTCTTGATAATAAGTACGTAAATTGGGCCAGCCGTTGAAACAGTCAAGGCGAATTGAAGTCCTTGTTTCTTTTATTATTTCCACATTCTGAGTTTATTCTTATTATTTTTCCTGTGAAAATGTCACTGCGTTGATTGTTTACCAAGGAAAAAGGCTTTTCTGTCCACAGAACGGCTGCAAGTGTTAATAATCTCGGGAATCGTCTCGATTATCTTTATTCATCGCGGTAAAATTTTCATGAATCGCATCCCTTTCTGAAATAAGGCATCTTCACTGTCATGTACAATAATTCCTCGCGAAGCGAGGTTAATAAATTTGTCGGCCGAAGGGTGCTCGGGGCTCGGGATCTGAGCCGCGCCAATTCGAGCGAAAAAAAAATATATATATATATATATATGTAGTTAAATTGAGAACAGAAATTTTCACAACAAAGATTATGAGTGAAAATGTGCCTCAGCCGGGAGTTGAACCCGGGTCTCCTGATGATAGGACAGATGCCTTAACCACTAGGCCACTGAGACAACCACACTTACACAAACATGAATAAACATCAAACGACACATTTATGGCTTCATAGTGGAAAGCTCTTGGGAGACATTAACACAAATAATTTGTAAAGTATATATATATATATATATATATATATATATATATATATATATATATATATATATATAGACAGTTAAAGTGAGAACAGAAATTTTCACAACAAAGATTATGAGTGAAAAAGTGCCTCAGCCGGGAGTTGAACCCGGGTCTCCTGATGACCGGACAGATGCAAACTTCAAACTTCAAACTTTCTTTATTTACTCATTTTTTACAACTATATTTTAAAAAAATACCTACACACATTTTGAACTAAGTACTAATAATTTAAATAGTTAATACAATTTTGAGTCTGGGAGCTAAATTAACGGGTAAGTTTTCTAGTTAGCCCCCAACCTTAACCACTAGGCCACTGAGACAACCACACTTACACAAACACGAACAACACATTTGTGGCTTTTTCACTCATAATCTTTGTTGTGAAAATTTCTGTTCTCACTTTAACTGTCTATGTATATATTTCAGAAATCGCTGTGAATCGCCTTCCTAACGAGAATAGGTTGGTGATCCAAAGATTATGAGGCAATTAGTTGTCCATACCTCCCTTCCCACACTAATTTGTAAGTATATATATATTTATTGCTGCGGAACGAGCGTAGCAAGTGAGCAGCAACATAATCAGGATTTAAGAGAAATATATGAGAAAAAAATATAAGCTACGAAAAATCTCGATTTGATCGCTTTTTACCAGAATTCACTGCGCCACGCACACATTTTGGGCCAGAATTCACTGCGCCACGCACACATTTTGGGCCAGAATTCACTGCGCCACGAACAATAGCCTCGCTTGCTGCTTCAAGCTGTTGGCTGCGAGATTTGTAATATTTTGGTCCAACATGTGCCAGTCGTAATCGGAACTGAAGTGTCGAAGACTACCGCGAGTTGAGCGAGGACTGTGAGGCATGGTGATAGGACCGTTGGATAGCAAAGATTTTCGAAGATTGTACGGAATAAAAGACATTTTTTTTGAAATCACTCCGACAGCGGTCGATGAGACTGAGCTGAGCGCGTGGGGACGCGAATACGATACGGCTAGCTAGTAACGCAACATATTCATTATCAATAATAAAGTTAAACCTAAATTTTCACACCTTCCTCGTGGTGAACGCGAGTAGTATAGGGCGTTGGGGGTTCGGGCTCACCCAAAATAAGCGAGATCACACCCGAGTTACGGCTTAATTTAATGGTTGGCAGCCCCTATCCCAGGCCCTCCTTTTAGTCGGCCCTGGGATAGGGGTTGCCAACCATTAAATTAAGCCGTAACTCGGGCGTGATCTCGCTTATTTTGGGTGAGCCCGAACGCCCCAACGCCCTATACTACTCTGTTTATATATGCTGCTCCGGTACGAGATCACCACCCCAGGGAGGTATTACCAATTGGAGAAATCACACCCCAGTATATACCCACCCACATGGCAATGGCACAGCAGATCATGGAAATGGAAAAATGGGGGATTACCTTATACTACAACGCGTTAAGGGGGAACGTCGTCTGGTTATACCCTTCGCAGAAGATCAGTAATCGGCCATTCCGTTTTGAAGAGTGGGACATAATGACTGAGCACATCAACATGGAAAGTAAGTACATTACTACATGGATCCAACAGTTTTTCCACACTAGCAGGATTGCCTCTGAAAGCAAGCTTACTCTTTTCCTAGCATCAAAAGCAAGTTGTGCGGCACCACTTCTACCCAATGACCGAAACCTACCCCGTAAGAATAGGTCGCTCCTGGGGTTGCGACGGGATAGAACTGTACTAAATATTATTCGTTAGCAATTAGGTTATCCACGGGCTAGCACAACCCACACCGGCCTGGTATAGCCAATTGGAGAATTCACACCCCCTGTATATGCCCACCCACATGGCAATGGCAAACGTGAAAGCTTTCAAGAGATTCCTGAAATCGCGTGAAACAGGTCTGATCCAAAAGAGCGAAGAATGGGTTAAAGCCAGACAAAACACACTCGGCGCATCGGAGATCTCTACCTTGACAGGATCTTCGCCATTTGAGAGCCGGTCAAGTCTAATTCGCAAAAAGTTGCACCCCATCGATATGAGCAAAAATGTGGCCTGCGCTTGGGGCACATTATTTGAGCCTCTAGTCCGTGAATACTTTGAGAAGAAACATTCTGCCAAAGTTTTCGGATATAAGGGCTCTCTAAATCTTGCAAAGGATTACCCTCTTTTTGGGAAGGTCACTTGCAGTCCAGACGGATACTTCTCGCACAAAGACGAGACAATAGTCTTGTTAGAGTTCAAGTGCCCTTACACCAGAAAGATCGCAGTCAATAAAATTCCTAAACAATACCGTGATCAAATACAAACCGGCCTTGCTCTCAGCGGTGAGAGAGTTAACAAAGGCTTGTTTGTCGATGCCTATTTCAGAATGTGTTCTTTGAAGCAGCTTAACCTTAGCCTTGAACACAATTTCTTACCAAACAAAGGGGTTGTACACAAAACAAAAAAAACATCAGCACTCGCCTGTGGTATTTACATTCTATCTTGCAAGCAAAAATTATTTCCAACTCAAACAAAATTACTTAACCTCGGGGCAACAAAATCAACAGCAATGTTCGAAAAAATTATGAGAGGAATTTCATCGGGGGATATCTTGTGTAGCGGTGATTGGTTTTATATGACATATGATGAGGGTGAGAAACGATGTGATTTAGGTTTTTTGAATGACATAGGCAGAAGGACATTCAGTGAAGATTGGCCCCCAAACTTTTATAAGGCAGTAGCCTACTTCGCATGGAAGCTGCTGGACATAACAGAAATTTGGGAAACAAAACAACCAAATTTCTTTTCAAGCCGATCCGAAGCCATCATAACTCACCCAAATGGCTTCGGATCGGCTTGAAAAGCCATAGGACAACAGAAAAGACAACAAGGCATTGAAGTAAGTCGATTTTATTGTCAAAATTAACATATATTCAAGAATAATTTCTAAACCGTTTTTTTACCATACAAACCTTTATAAATTCAAACTGTTGTAACACAACACCACCATAAAGCATCATGAGCCTGGGCCGCCTGTGCCCTGATGAAAGAGTTTTTACTTAGCAAACTGTCCTAGAGGGTCATCCTTTCGTAATTTGGACATTTCGTGCTGCATATATACAATATCTCACTTTGCTCGTCTCAGGCCCCACGCGGTTTACTTTACCCGTCTCAGTCCCCCCGTCTCAGTCCCCACGCGGCCAGGCTTTCGATTTTACTTCGACCGCCATTTGTAATCAAACTTTGGGCGATAAAATAACCTCAGAGCTTCAATCTTGTTAAAATACACTGCAGATGTGGACGTAGTAGCTTCGAGAAATGCCACCTAAACTTTCAGAGTGAGAAAATCAGAAGAAAGTGAAAAAATCCCCGGATTTGCAGTTTTATAGATCGATCTACGATCGAGAGGAAAGTGCTTCTTTGGGCTTGTTTAACTGACGATTCAGCCTCTAATACTTTCAGGATGGATTCTACAGCTTCATATGTTATTTGTCTGGCAGTTTTCTCAATCTTACAAGGTAAGAATAAAGTATTTTGGCCTTTATCGCCTCAAAACTGCATGTAGAATATAGTGTTTTGGCTCATGTAGAATATAGTATTTTTAGCTCGTACCAGAGAGTATTTTTGACTTTATTGCCTCAAAACCGCATTGTAGAATAAAGTATCTTAGCCCATGTAGAATAAAGTATCTCGGCTCATGTAGAATGAAGTATTTTGGATTATTTATAAAGTATTTTGGTTTTTATTACCCTAAATACGCATGCGTATTGCTTTCAATTTCTCAGTGTTAACCAAAAGCGAAACCACAAGTAAGCGGCTTGTTGAACTGACCACTATAAATAGAAGAAACATCCCATATATTTATTAGTTCGACAGATTTTGGTGAAGTCTAGGGAGGTGAAAGCTGGCCAACTTTCTGAATCCCGTTTAAAGGCTTGTGCGAAAGGTCGAATTACAGAGTAGAGGGGGAAGTCTTCCAGTGGACAGTACCCCCGGGTGAGCCCGCTCTGGCCCTACTGGTTCCAGGGGGGTGCCAAACAGAGTTCTCCTAGGAGTTCTCGCCCTCGCTCCCAGAGGTAAAATGTGGAAATGACAACCGCCTTGTCAGCGGTTAAAGTCCTAGCCTAGGCTAGGCAAAGAACTGCCACCAGCACCCCCCTGCAAGGGTTTTTGCCCTTCTTGTTGACCTGTCACGCAATGTGTCACGCGTGACAAGTAACGCAATGTCACACAACGTGACCCATCTTTTCAAGCATGATCTTCCAGTTTTGTTCATGTTTTTGCATTGATTTTTGTGGAACTTGTAGCCAGAAGTAATTGACAATCTTCCGGTGTGGCCATTCTAATTCTAACCCTTCAAAGATTTTGTGGGTTACAAATGGCATAGAGATTCTTTCAGGTAGATATTCTTCGATGATATTGAAGGAATCATTTGCATGTTGTACTTCTTCGGAGGAAAATCTGAAGTGGGGTTCACAAATTTTCAGATGTTTCTTGAGATAGCTTCTGAAGTTGTAGCGTTTGGGGGGCATTCTTTTTTTGGTAATTTTGTAATCACCAGACGCATAGAGTTCGTTATAATCGAAGGTCACACCAACCAGAGGCTCTAAGAGCCCGCAGTCCTCACAGCAAAGTTCTGATGAAAACATCATGGGGGTTAACTTGCCTTTGCAGTTTTGGCAAGCTTCTAGCCTTTCATTCCGAAGGGTGAAAGGTAAGTGTGGAGGGTGGTATTGTGCCTCGGAAGAAAGACACTTCTTGATGCGATGAAGGCGTTCTGGAAGGTTTGAACGCAGTATTTCCTTGTTGTAGTTGTCGAGTGAGCGCAGGAGGATAAATTTGTATTCTTTCTCCAGCTCATAGAGTTTGGTTGTGTAATCCCTTTTAGTGTCCAAGGCCCGAACATCAGCCAGTTCGGCGAACTTCTCCATGGATATACACCCGTGTTGTGTGTTCAATTGGACGCAAAGGTTTTACCCCTCAAGATTTGTAGATTAAAGCCAGAATTTAGTTTCTCAAATCGGACTTGGAGGCTGCTGTGAGAAGACTTATCTTTTTTTGAAACTCTTGTTTGACTTCCTTGCGAAGTTCGTTTTTGAGTTTCTCGAGGTCTGGCGCTTGTGTTTGAGTGGCAACGTTTTTTGATGCCTTTACACCATCCCTGATTGCAGCTTTGAGTTCGTGATATTTTTCCACCTCACGAGTGATTATGGTGAATTCTGTATCACTGATCCTCTTGTCTTCCAGAGCCTTTGAGATTAGCTCATTGACAGTGTTGCGTTTAGCCAGTGCCAGTGTATAGATCTTCTCATGCTTAGTCACTTTACGCTCTAGCCTCTTGTTGACAGCTGTAAAGCCAACAGAGAACGCCCGAAAGTGCTGGACTTGCAACAATTCCGAACCCAGTCAATGCAGTGGCAATGGCTCCTGATGACAGCCCGACAGAAAGTGACCCAAGCCCAACCGCCGAGTAATGAACCAATGATTGGGTTCGTTTGTATTTCTTTGCGACTTGCCTGTAATGCTCGGCTTCGTCAGACAACTCCTTCAGCAAGTCAGAGATCTTTTTGAGCCGGAAGTCTTCTGCATTGATTTGAGTGATCTCACGCATAGGGTATAGCTGTTGTGTCTCGCTGTATTTGGGGGCCAATGGAAGCACATTGGCAAAACTCATGGCGTGGGGTATATATATGATTTTTTAATTTATCTCAACTTCAAATTCCAAAGGCGCGTCATTGAAGTTGAAGAGGTCATTGTTTTCATCCCGCACTGACAGTGTGATAGAGTTAACATAATCACCGGACGATACGTCACGCAAGACGTTCTGCCGTGTGGTTTCGTAAAACACCTTCTCAAAGGGCTTTCCCCGAATATCAAACCGAGCCAAAACTGTTGAAGGCTTACCGTTGAGAAGGTTTTGTTCTTTATCAACCAGATCACAGTGGATGAAGTAAGCGCTTGGTGCCCTTAAACGCTTGACGAATGTTATAAACATCAATACGGGGTTTATGCCAAGCAATGCTGCCAGATTGTTACTAAGCGTCACACTGCCGCCTTTATTATGAATGACCATGGCTCCGTATGGTGCCTTTGTTTCGATTGTTAGATTTAGATTTCTGTTATAGTCTTTTAGGCCTTCAAATTCTTTCGCTAAACTCTCAAGGGTGTGATGCCCTGGAAGTAAGGTTGCACCACGTGAACTATTAGTGGGTGTTGTTGGTGAAATCTTTGATTCTTCTTTCAAAGTATGCCACGAGTTGAAAATTGAGCAAGAGACAAGGCGGATATAACTCGGTTTCGGCAGCGGGTGGTCGAAGTAGATCGTGTGAGGGTTCGAAGACGTGACGATTGTTAACACAACCATGATTGTATATAATTAACATTTTATAATTATAATTATATACAATCATGTTTGGCGGACGGCCTGGTGGATTTAATCCTAATTCAAATCTTGGTATAAACATCGGCGGCCACAATTACGGACCCCCGCCTCCTTTTTATTCGCCTCCAAACGCCTATACCCATGTGGCGCCAAAGCCACCACCTCCTAATCCTGAAATTGCTTGGATTAATTCGCCGGAGGCTGCCAAGATCTCTGCTGCGGCCAAGGCCAAGGCGATCTCAGACTTCAAAAGGTGTTTCCCGCGCGCTGATATGTCACGCTTTGAAGTTCAAGTAGTTTTTGGTGACGACCACAAAACAGCCACGGGAGAAGTGCTTTACAAAGAGGGCCATGGCTCATGGGCTGACGTTGCAATAATTCCCCACAAAGATTGGACTGGCGCCGAAAGAGACGCTCTTGGCCTTTTCTATGACGGGGGTTTCCCTTATCAGTTATCGTTGGGGCAACAAATGTTATCAATCCCGGCTGTTGCTTTCGACACCACAATAGACAAAGACATGATGATTGGCGCAATCTTAAATGACAAAGAGCAAAAGATTTACGTCACGCCAACTGATTATTTCACAACGAAATACAGAAATATCTTCAGGGACACACAGATTTCCTTCACAACCGCGAAATACGGCCGAAAATGGCTCGGTGGGCCGCATATGAGTTTTTGGCCGCAACAACTCTCCTTCGCCCTGTGGTGTGCAACAACCGGCTGTGGAATCTCGCGTGACATTCTCTTCGATAAGAAGTCCAGTCTATCTCTAACCCCACAGCTCCGGTCGTTTTATCGGTTTCACGTTTATTTCACAACAAGGCGAATTCTTTACCAGATGGGCGGGGAACAAACCGTGAGTGCTCTGCCAGACGACCCCCCATTTTCCCAGAAAGACAACAAGTACAACATCGACGCGTACAAGAAGATTTGCATAGAGTTTGGCATCGACCCCAGTTCTGACTTCCGTTACACATACGGCAAGAACCACGGTCTTGGGAATGTCTACATTGGGGCTTATGGAGAGGGCAACATCTCTACCGATTACGATTATCCAGACCCCGATCTAGCTCTGTTCAATGATGAGCGAGTTACTGACAGAAACGACCCCAACTATCGCGCCAATGGAATATCTTTCGTTCGCAACGACCAAGGGGCGGACACCCAGTTCGAGCACTTTGTGCCAAATTACGCAAGGGGGCTAACACAGCCAGGGCTCGCACGCATGAACCAATCAATCGAGGCCTTTGTGTACTGCATTCTTGGTTCACAAGCCAAAACCCGCAGCAGCATCATTGGAAGAGGACGTCGGGCCTTCGAAACGCAGAGAGTATTCCTCACCCATCTAGAGGAGGCCATAATACTGAACGACATCGCAACAAGCGTACAGCGTTACCAGCTTGCCATCCAAGCAACGAAAGTGCGGTTGGATTTTGCGACAGCACCCGGAAGCTGGCTAATGCCATCACGCATGATTATCAACACAGAGAGCGTGATCGGGTATAACAACAATCTACAGGAGGCAACGCAAGGGATGAAGTTGGGCGTGAACAGTGGTGTTAATCTGGGCACAAAAAAAGCCTCCCTTCGCCACATGGACGGTGGGCCAACAAAGATTAATCCACCAAACAGCCACCCATCAAACCCGATACATCTCCAGGCCACACAGGCACAGGGCATCGCCACACCCACACCCACACCCACACCCACACCACAACCAGCCCCCACACCCGCACCAACACCCACACTGTGGGTGCGATTGGTTTGGCAGGGCTTTTTTTCGTTTGGTTAAGGTAGTCGAAACTCGATGTAGCCTGACGATTTTTTTCGCTCCCCTGAGAGCGGGCCCAATTTTAGAGACCAAAAAAGGTAGCCGAAAATGGCGGTAGCCCTCAAGACCTCGCACGCTTGGTGATCCTTTCAACAAGAAAGGCTACCACGGCAAGGATGAGCAGCCAGGCGTGTTCACCCAGAAAGGAGATGACCGACCCGGCCGCTTTGAAGATGAAGCTCACAATTGAGCCAATGAGGCCAGGCAAGGCGCTGGCTGCTTTTTTGCCAAGCTCTTTAAGGCCATTGCCAATAGCCTTGGTGGCCTTTGCCAGGCCGTTCAAGGTGGCGAGTACCACAGCGCTGATGGTGATGCCAGCTGCCAGAACAATCGCTTGCAGGGTCCACCCGTATTTCTTGAAGATTTCTCTGACTCTCTCTCTCAAAGACATGCCTCTTTCCCGCACCTCAACCTGTTGTTGGAGCCTTGCCAGCTCTGCATTGCGTTCTTCAACCCGGGCTTCCGCGGCTTCTCTTTCAGAGGGAGACGTGTTCTCATCCTCTATGGCGCGCTTGTCTTCAGCATTCTGCCGTTCAAGCTCGGCTTCTCTTTCGTTTAACTCATCAAGGGATTTAGTTGAGTTTAGCCCTGCTTCAAGTTCATTTCTTTCTCTTGTTTTCTCAGAAAGGCGTGTTCTTATTTTGTCCGCCTTTGCCTGTTCTTGGGTTCGTTGTTTTTGTATTTTTTGCAGGGACCCTAATTCTTTTTTCTGGTTTTCAAAATCTCGTTGAAGATTCTTTTTCAACAGTTTTAGGCGGTCTATCTCGGCTTGATTTTCAACGCTTGAACCGTGTTCCTGCTCCAGAGCCTCCACCCTCGCTTGAGTTGCTCAATTCTGTTTCTGAGGTTTTGCACCTCATTTGTTGCTTGTTGTTGTTCCACAGCAACCCTTTCATTCTCCTTCAGTTGTTTTTCTGCCTCCTTCAATCTTTGTCTTTCTTCCCTTATTGATGCATTCTCTTCAGAGACAAGCTCTTCAGCGCTTGGGCCAAGAGATGTTTTGAACTTGTCTGTGAACGATTTAAGAAAGCTCCCATCTTGCTTGAAAATAAGAGATTCGCCGCCCTTTGGCCCAAAGGAAACTATTTTGCCATCATTTGCTGGTTTCCTACCAAAACCAATTGGGCCTAAGTTCTGGATGTTTACTTTTGGAAACTTCTTTTTGATCCAGTCCATGGCTTTATCGACCATCTCTGCTTTATCAGTTGCGTCTGAGAAGTCACTAAGAAGAGGGACGGTTTCAGGGTCACCTGGCAACCCACTTTCTTCTCTAGGCAATGTATGCATTGCAATATGCTCGCCAGGACGATATGGGGTGGATACACCGCCTGGTTCAAAGGGTTGCGTGGTGTCGGGGCCGGTGTCTTGGGTCCATCGGCGGCGTTCTTCTTCTGACATTTGATTCCACATAACTTCAACCTCGTCACCGTCATCATCGCCATCCTCTGTGCCTGGGGGGCGACTGGTTTCATCAGTTGTCTCAGTTGGATCATATCCGCCTTCTGCCATTGTGGGTATATAAATATAAATTAAAATAATTACACAAATATATACCATGGCGGTGCAACCGAATTTACTTCCATCTCACAGTGAAAAGACACTGGGCGCCATGAAGGCAGAGCGAACCGTCAAGCGCATCACATTCAACCCATCTGAGGCCAATCCCGCGAGACACTGTACGTCTCGGTGCCTAAGCTGGGCGAGCACGATGTCATTGTGTCCGACTCACTTGCACTGGTGTTTAACATCAACCTAGCCGGCGGCCATGCAAACAACTATCTCGTGCAAAATGTTTCTCGGGCCCTGGTGGACAGGTTCGTTGTAAAGTTTGCCGCCACCACTGTCCAGGACACGGTTGGGTACGACATCTACAAGATCTTCGAAGACCTATTCAAATCAATCGATGAGCGGGACAACATGCTTATGGAGGGCATCCAGAGTGTCGATTTGTGTAAGATTCGCTCTGGTTCTGGCGACAAGAAGACCTCCAGCGTGGATGCAGAGAACAAGCTGGAGACAATATACAAGAATAAGTATCACATCAAACTGGATCACCAAATCTTAACTGATCACGGGATCATATACCCTCAAGCCCTGTATAACGATCTGGTCTTCGAACTAACCCTCGCCCCCGCAAACCAAGTTGTTCGTGGCTCAGACGTAAGCAAGCTCGTATACAAGTTGGAAAACATCCAGCTGGAGTATGAGACGATCAGAAGTAAGACTCTGGCCGACAAAGCAACAAGCGCTTACACTAGCGGTAAGGAGTTTGCTTATGACCTCGTAATGCGAGATCGGGTGCATCCCTTCACAAAAGGCGCCGGTCTCTCAAGGGCATCCTCTTGCTGTTCATCAATCCCTATGTAGCGGGTGCCAGGGACTCTGAGAGCTATTTCAACCCCGACATCACCAAAGTGAAGGTCACAGTCAACGGGGTCCCAAACAGGATCTACAACGAGGGCATCAGTGGTACTGACATGTGGAGAGAGATAACCCGGCATTTTACCCCACACACGGACGGCAGGCCTAACATGAACTTGACCAAATATCTCACAGGCAACAAGTTTGGGCTCTGGATTGACCTGCGGTCCATGGCCGACACAGCCCTGCACGGCAACGGCCAACGGCTCGTCAACACACAGGATGGCGTGCAACTCGAGATCGAACGAGATGGCAAAGGCTCGGGAAACGCACTCTGCCACATCTTCACCGTCTCAGACTCACAGATGAACATCTTGGGCAAGCAGCTGGAATCGGTTCAGTTCTAAGTGAACGCACAACGCACGCACAAGCACACACGCACACACAACGCATACACAATGCACAAACACATGAACACATTATATACCCACCAGCCCATGGCCAGCCAAACACCAGCCAAACACCAACCCATGGCCACAAACAAGATCAACTTCTATGCCAAGCCGGCTCCCCTGCCATCCACCAGACCTCTATCACACAATGAAATACTAAGACTTCTGGCAAAGGCCCCCTCCCCACCAGTTTACAAACCAACTAATATAGCGGCTGGTTATGGACCCAAGAAAGCTGCCATTCAACGCACTAATCGTGGGCCCCACTAACTCTGGCAAGACACATTATCTTCTCTCCCAACTGCGAGGCCCCTTTAGGGGTTGTTTTGATTACATCGTTTTATTCTGCCCCACATTTGTCAAGAACAAGACATACGATGGCTTCGTGGACCGCGATCCGCACATCTTCGTGATTGTCTGCCAACAGCATGAGATCGAAGCCTGGTTGAAGCTGGCGAGCTTCTTTTTCACATGCACCAACACTTTATTCATTCTCGACGACTGCGCCGCCTCCAAAGATGTCAAAGGCCGCACGAGCCAGCTGGTCAATCTAGGGTTCAGCGCAAGGCATGACGGCATATCCGTGTGGGTCTTGACCCAGCAGATCACCAGCATTGCCAAGCCATATCGTGAAAATGTCTCAGCGATCGTGCTCTTTTACACGCCCTCCAGCAAGACCACCAAGGCCATCTTCGAAGACTATGCTGGCGAGCTCTCCCATGAGGAGTACAAAGAGCTTATTGCAAGGCTCAAATCCCGCAAGTTCTCCCACCTGGTTTTCTCTCTTAGACACCCGTATGGAATTGAGTACAAAGTGTAAACACACACGGCCGCACACACAGCCACACACGGCCGCACACACAGCCACACACATATATACACACACATATATACCATGAATGCGCCAACCAGCCTACACAAACTGTGTGTGCTTTCACAGCGTTTGGATGAATTGCACAAACACACACTTGATGCGCAAAACAAAATTATCAAAGCTGCTGTTGAGGAAGATCTTCGCCTCATGCTTCTCAACAGATATCCATTGCAGTTGAATTCTATGCCAGACACCATGGCGGGGGTGGTACGAGAGCTTGAAGCCCTTTTGCCAGACATCAAGAGAATTATTGAAAAATAAAAAACAAACACATATGTATACCCGATGATGGATGCTGAAGACCAGGTCCACTTGAATAATGTCTTGCAGATGCTGGAGGCCGCCCCTGGTACTGCGCCTCCCACAGGGCTAGTTGGTGACAATAGCATTCCTGCCAAACGTGAGAGCCTTGCAATCCTTGTTTCAACTGGCAAGGCCAAAGAAGCTATCGGCGTGCAGCTCACACACGATCATGTGGCGCGGTTGTCAGACAAGGACGTCGAGAAGTACTGCAAAAGGTATGAGGCCTACGTCGGCAACAAGACGACCAAATCCCTAATTGATTCCGCCATCACGCTCGCGACCAAAGGCGTTGGTATGGTGGTCCCGATTGATGATGTGGCGGAGTTACAGCAAGAACTCAAGAACAACTACATCATCAACCAGGAGCTGGCAAAGCTTGCTGGGGGTCTTGCCCTGCGATGCGGGCGATGGCTGGCGCTTGCCAATGCTGCTCTCATCACAACAAACCGCATCAAGTTTGAACGAGATACTGACAAGGCGGCCGACTTGATTGTTTTGGACACCCAGCCCACACATCCAACAAGAGACAGTGAAGGTTATCCACTTGAGGGCTTTGATGAAGTTGGGCTGGGACCTGTGCTGACCTCGCAGGAACCTTGAAGGAACCTGACTGGAACCTGGCTGGAACCTGGCAGCACACTTATCAAATCTTGTAAATTAAAAAATCATATATATACCCACGATGACCACACCACTCGAGACGGTCCCTGAAGAAACTCAAACTCCAACTCCAACTCCAACACCTGCACGTGTTACCTCAGAGGTCCCGAAAACAAAGCCCGCAACAGAAAAGAACCCCGGCCGCGTTGCTTCCGGCAAAAGGCTAGCAGAACGCAACCGCCTGGCCCGTGAAGCAAAGAAAAAGGCTGAAGCACAAAAGCCTGCACCCTCAACAAGTGAAAACAATTCTGCAACAAGTGGCGCAACAAGTGGCACAACAAGTGACAGCGACAACAACTCAATCTTTTATATTCTGGGGTTTGCAGGGTTGGCTGTCTCTCTTGCTGGTGTTTATTACCAACGCGAAGCCATAATGCAAAGGATTGGACGCAAATCAAACACACCAGCAACACCAGCAAACACACCACCAGCAGACACACCCGCTGCACCACCCCCATCTCGAATTCCTGTAAGACAAGGAATTAAAAACATGGAATAAAAAAATCATATATATACTGGCCATGAATCCTTTCCAGGCTATGATGACTGGTGCTGCAATCGGAGGTGTGCTTCTTTTTTTGGGTGGATGTAACGTGGCCGCCATTGAAATAATTCTCAGCTTGTTAATGAACAGGCACAATGAGCCCCGAGGCCCGAGACCGAACCTGAGGCCTAGCCCGAGGACGAGTGAGCCCGAGCCTGAGACCCGAGTCTGAGTCAGAAAAATAAAAATCATATGTATACTGCACACAAACCATGTCTGACAACAAGCTTGTGAAGTCTATCTTCGACGCCGCAACAATAACTGGCTTTGTCGCCGGTATTGGTTGGATTGGGAAAAAGACCATCAAAGAAAACTTCACTGCCGACCCCAGTGCAAGCTTAATGAACTACGTCAAGTTCACAGCCGCCATGGCTGGCAGCATCGCGCTGAAGAAATATCTCGAGGATCAGAAAATCCTCCCAGACAACATGTAAAAACATATGTATACACACCAGTATCGTGTAAAACATGTAAAAAACATATTGCATACACACCAGCATCGTGTAAACATGTAAAAAACATATGTATACACACGACCACAATGGCTTCGATTGCAATAATGGCCCTTGGCGCTGTTCTTAATGCGGCAGCTTTCACTGGTGGCAATTATCTCGCGAAATATCTGTCTGGTGATAACGGGAAGGCAGCAATGGATGAGAAAATCCGGCATGACCGCACCCTGGAACAATACCAAGCTGCTTACGCCAAATACCAGAAGGACCGCACCAAGCTCCTCGACTGGATTGCAGCCAACGATCGGATTAAACACCAAGCTAGCAAAAACTTCCAAACCACCGACCAAGCCCTGGCCTTGTATAACCAGATGCACCAAACACAACCAGATAAACAAATCAAAGACTACAAAGAGCCTGTCTTCTCAGACTTCTACAAGCCCAGCCCACAACAACAGACTGGTGAACTTGCGTTCATTGGAGGCACCCTGCTTGCGGGTGGGTATGCGGCTTATCGCTTTCTTTAAAAAAAAAATTTAAAAAAATCCCATATATATACCATGGCTGTGCCCGCCTTTTCTAAAGAAGCGACATTTTTACCAGCGTGCCCCTTGCTCGCATCCATCCCGGAAGATCATTATGAATTGGCTTGCTTGCTCGTAACAGCCATAACAGCCCAAGACTCTGAGGAAATAACTCGAGCGGTTCATAAAATGTGTGAACTAGGCAGAAAAATTTCTCCCGGGCGTTTCTTTGACGAAAATGAAGAATACAGAGAGGTTGAAAAGCTGCGCAATTTATTTGCACAGCTTACCCTTGAGGCGATCACATCTCCGGCCGCATAAGACGACGGGGGCGTATTTCACCAATTCATAAGCATATACCCCCTATGGAGGCCAAACTCTCAAAGATCTATTACAGCCCGAAAGGCTACTGGAAAGGTCTTGCCGCTGTCAAAAAACTAGCTGCAGCGGCCAAGGTCTCTGATGATGTCGCAAAGAAATGGCTGGTCAAACAAGCCCTCTGGCAAGTTTACCTCCCGGCGCCACGCCATATCCCTAGGCCAAAGTTTGATGTCTCATCACCCAATGCAGTGCATCAAGCAGATCTTCTCTTCCTGCCCCACGACAAACTTCCTCGTGGGAGAAAAGTGTACAAATACGCATTAACCCTTGTGGATGTGGCTAGCCGTTTCAAAGCAGCAGAGCCTCTGACTTCGAAAGAGTCTGAAGAGGTGGCAAAAGCGTTTGCGCGGATATATAGACTAGGGCCTTTGAAGTGGCCTCAACTCTTGCAAGTTGACCCTGGGAAAGAGTTTATGGGGGTTGTGACAAAGACCATGGAAAACAACAAAACGGCCATTCGTCGCGGGCGGGTTGATATCCACAGAGACCAAGCAATTGTGGAGAGATTCAATCGCACCCTGGCTGAAAGACTGTTTGGTTATCAGTATGCCGTTGAAATGAATATGCCCTCTAGTCGTTCGACTGCTTGGGTTAAAAGGCTGCCAGAGGTTATCTCGGCCTTGAACAATGAAGTAACAAGACTCACTGGCAAGAAGCCAAAGGATGCGATCAAAGAGAAAGCAATATCCTCCAAGCCCGCGACTCCATATGCTGACTCTGATTACAACCACCTTGTTGTTCTGATATCCATAAATGTTGATTGCAAGGTTGTTTTGGCGCTCAACCTTGGATATCTGACTCAGTGGTGTTGGAAAATCGATTCCAGTGAAGTCTAGGCCATCATCAGTGGAATAACTACCTGGCCGGTCTGAGTTAGCATTTACAGGGAACAATGCCGACTGCAGTGCCCAGCGGAGACACCGGTTATCTCTGTTCTTCACATTGATGATAGCCTGCTTTGGCCTGAGTTTTGATGGGGTTGGTATAAATGTACCACCTCGTAGTGGCTGATACATCCCGAACTCAAGGTAAACAGTTTTGATTTTATCAATCACCCAGCCAGAGCCCATCTGCTGCCATCTGGCAATCTCTTCCTTAAAACCATTGACAATGCCTTCCAGGGTGCCCTCCTCTCGCAGCTGATATAGATGTGTCACAATCAGTGGATTAACGTTCCAAAAGAAGTGATCAATTTCTCGATTGTCATTGCCTTCCATTGAAAAGTGAAAATCGAATGATAAAGTGACCTTCGCTCAACCAAGTTCTGTAACTTCGCGTGCTATTGTCTGGATAATAGCCGCCCTATTAGCTATGAAGAATGTATTGAGGTCCTTGATTTGGTAGTCATCAGGGACGTTCATCTTGTAGCCATGCAACCAATCACCAAAATAGTCTTGGTTTCTTGGGTTAAAGTCAAGACCTTGAGCCGCCATGTTCATATCGATCTGCTGTGCCATTGCCATGTGGGTGGGTATATACTGGGGTGTGATTTCTCCAATTGGTAATACCTCCCTGGGGTGGTGATCTCGTACCGGAGCAGCATATATAAACAGAGTAGTATAGGGCGTTGGGGCGTTCGGGCTCACCCAAAATAAGCGAGATCACGCCCGAGTTACGGCTTAATTTAATGGTTGGCAATTTTAATTTTAGCTCCGCAAACGTTTTGGCATTCGCTGCTTGTTGTGTAAGAAATGGCGCGAAGTTAAATCTTATTGTAAGCCTTTTACTTAATAAAAGGTTGTATATCTCAATGAATTTTTTCTCGAAACTGTGATTTGTTATCAATGTGTTTAATTATAAAACAGTTAAAGTGTTCAAGCTTACGCAATATTGACAAAGGCGCCACTTTCATTCATGAACTGTGTGATGTTGTAAGTTTCGCGCGGTAAAACATATGTAAGCTTTTTTTAAAATAAAGGTTTGTCGGCGATATTTTTTCTTCAAACTGTGCTTTGTTATCAATGTGTTGAATTATAAAACTATTAGCGCTCAAGCTTGCGTGATATCGCCCTATTAGGCGAAATCACGCGCGCTTTTGCGCTATAATAGTATATAATAATATATAATAGTATATATATATATATATATATATATATATATTGATTATTGATAACAAAGCACAGTTTGAAGAAAAAATATCGCCGACAGGCTTTTTATTTAAAAAAAAAAGCTTACATATGTTTTACCGCGCGAAACTTGCAACATCACACAGTTCATGAATGAAAGTGGCGCCTTTGTCAATATTGCGCAAGCTTGAACACTATATTAAAAACTGTTTTATAATTCGGTCAATTCAACACATTGATAACAAATCATAGTTTCGAGAAAAAATTCATTGAGATATACAACCTTTTATTAAGTAAAAGGCTTACCTCGCGCCATTTCTTACACAACAAGCAGCGAATGCCAAAACGTTTGCGGAGCTAAAATTAATTTGAGAGTTTCTACGAAGAGCTTTCGTCTACGTAAAGAACGAGACAGAGTAGTGATTACACGAATAAAAACACATTAAAATGGCATAGAATTTCTTAGTTACAATTGTTTCGTGTCTTAAAAAGTTCAATTCAGAATCAAAACAAATTGAACAAACACACGGCTACCTAAACATAGCGGCGAAAAGTCTGAAAGAACTGCAGCGTGGACAGTATGTGTTACAACAACTCACAGCTAAAGGATACAAAAAACGGTTAAAAAATCGTTACCTGTATTTGATGTGGCTTTTAGTCCTTTCCATCAGCGCACTAAATTTTCAAACATGGAAGTACGAGCTGAGTCGATCGCTGTTGTTTACGAACTTGCTCGTTTTAGTTCCTACAGCCGTAATGGCGTCAATTCGCTTAAAACAAAGATCAGAAACTTTTCTGAGTACATTTAAAAAAAGGCAAGCAAGATTAAGCTGATATACAACCCTCCATAAATTATTCTAAACTAAATAGCTAAACAACTGACAGGCAGATCATAAGAGGGTATTTTTTCAATATAAAAAATTAATACTCAAACACTGGAAACTATTGTCTCAGTACATGCTGTAAATTGATGAAAGAAGGGCCCTAGGATCTTTTCATACCCAGTCCCATAGCAGTTACAGTGACCCACAGATCAAAACCCAAAACTGACCAGTACCAGTTCCCATTTATTATAATTTAGGAAGACAGGGCACTAAGTACAAATTAAATGCAAGCGACTGGGAACGAGAATGTCTCAACTTTAAATTTCGGGGCCATTGCCGGCATGCAACCCAACCCCTCCAGTCAAATCAGAAATTCCATCTCTCCCACATCGCTAAAATTTTGCAGTGCATCCTCCCCCGAGCTTCGCGAGGTTCTGCGAGACACGTATTTCTAGTACATCGTAATAATATGCCGTTTTTGCGAAAATAGATTAAAGTTTAACGCGTTCAACGGATCGACTCAGATCGACTTCAGACTCCGTATTTTTTATTTTAATAGCTCAACAAAACTAACTATGATTTAGGCATCGAACTCACAAAAAAGTTTTGTGTTCGATTTCGTTCGATGGCCGAACTGCATCGAACTCTTTCGTTCGATCGAGTTCGATGTAAAGTTTGTTCGATTTCGTTCGATGTGATACGCCGGGTATAATTCCACCGTGACAATGACAATGATGAGTTGTCCAGATTTCGATAGCGGTCGTCCGTACAGCGTGTTTCGACTGTATAATACTTAAGTTATTTTTAGGACTGTAACGATCTATCATGAAATGCTTTTTCACTCTCAATTCATTCTTTTGCGTCTTTCTCCAGGATCTGCTTCTTTAGCTTTGTTACCTGTGGAATTTATACTTTTTTGTCCTGTAGTGCGATGAGAAACTTAGTGTATATGTTGTGGGTCAAAATTTGCCTTGGTTCAAAATTTACCTTTCCTTTGTTTGAAACTCATTATCATACATTATCATGCATTTTCATACCCAAAAACAAAGGAAAGGTAAATTTTGAACCAAAGCAAATTTTGACCCACAACGTATACGATGATTTCTTTCCTTTGGTATTAGCTATCTTGTGTTTTTTCCTGTTTCTCTTCTTTCTAAGCAATTTCCGAGTAATCGCGTCAAGGAAGTGTTTTTGTTTTGAATAGAAAATGGGATTAAATGTGCACGCAAGCATAGTTATGGAAAACTCCCTGATACACGATCTGTTTGTCGATGACAAAACAGCTGCAAATTTTTACCACAAGGACACCACATGTAGTTCGAACCCTCGAATTCTTTGTTTCCGGGAGTAGCAATACTGACAGATCTACAGGTTTTAAGCATGAAATCATCGCTATTCTGTTTATGGTCATTTGTTCAGTTGCAGAAGAGTATCTTTCAGTGATCCATAAAATGGTTACCTGAAAATTTTGACGGCACGGTTTACTATTGTTTTTGTTTTACCTCTGTTCAGTCTGTTAAGTCCGCGCTTGTATGTAGGGATCAAAGTACTCATGAGTACTCGAGCTCTCGTAATCACCAGTACATTTTGTACTGGTACATTATTAAAATTTGACGCTATTTTTCATAATTTGTCATCTTGCAAATAGAACAAATAGGAACAATTCCAGATGGAGGTAAATGAGCTACACAAGAAATGTCTTTTTGACGGGTTTAAATCTGTTGTTAAGTTGTTGACAATCGTATTCCCAGAGCTTTGGAACATTATCCTGTGCGCATATGTCTCCTGTTTCCTTCCTTCGTCAGAAAAGGCCAAAGGAATTAATGGTAACTTGATTAGGCTGGTAGATTGCAAGACGATCGTAGACTAGACTGGTAAAGTTGATTAAATTACTGTCATCTTGCTATCCCACCTTCAACTTGGTCAATTGATTTTTTTTGTCATCGGTGAACGCCGGCGACCTTTTTCTAACCTGATCCTTTTAAAACTTGTGCAACTTGGACAGGCATGCTTTGAACGATACCAACGGTCTGCTAATAGATGCTATGCAAACTTCACATATCATTCTTTTGCACAAAGAGGAACCGCAGCCAATCTGAGGTTTTAATACAAACCCGCATACAAGTTGATTTCTCTTAGCTGACTTCTATTCGGTTCTAGAGCTGGACATGCGAGACCGAAGAAAAAGCCTGTGAAAAGACGCCTTTTTGGGTGTACAGGGACCAGGGAGAGACCAAAGGAGCCTGTTCACAGGTTAGATACAGGCTAGACATGAGCCAGTTTATTTCCTCCGTTCCCTTGTCTTGGTTTCTTCGGGTCACTCTATATAAATTTGTTTTATGTGCCAGTAGGTTTAATTATTAATGCTTTGGTCGATTTAGTAACGCAAACAAATAAAGATTCAGATTTTTTATAAGTGGTAATATTCCTCCGTTTTTTGTCACCCCACCTTGTAGGTACAATACCCTATTAAGTAACTCGCGCAGATCATTAAACCGGCATTAGAAACTGCGCCATAAATAAAGTGAAGACATAAATTTTGGTTAACGCCTTAAACGTGTATGTTAATAGTTATTTGATAACTCCAGATGAGCTAAGCATCCCTCTTGCGCGAGTGAGAGATTTCTGATGAAACAATATATTATAAACCGTGACATGTAAATGCCCAGGGTAGTGATGTGTACCCAATTGATGGAAATGGGTACCGCGGACAGAAATCAAGTGATGAGAGTTGGAAAAGAGGGTCGGGCTATTTTGACTCTGGTCTGTAGCCTTGGTGTTTTTCTTCTTTGTCAGGCAGAATGAATATGCTCTGAATCGATATTTTTGTAATAATTTTTACGATGGCTGCAAGCAGACAAGAAGCCCACATATGCATGTATTTGTCTATGTAGCTGAAGTCAACGTGATTGTGTATTTGTCCATGCATGTAGCTAAAGCCCACGTGTTTGTTTATTAGACCTTGTCACACGGATCCAACTCTGGATCCAGACTGGATCCAACTGAAGCCTACGGGCCGGTTATTTAAACGAAGTCTAATTTAGACCGCGGTTTAAGAAAATTAATGGATCACCATATCTGTTTATAAGTTGGTTGCCCTGGCAAATGTGTGCATATTCGACAATAAGAAATACAAGGATATTTTTATTCGAAATGCACCAAACTTTACATGCACAATCTCTAATGAGGACAAAACGCATCGCACAATTTTTTTTGACATAATGACACCTCCAAAAGTTAATAATTAACATAAATATTAACTCTAAATCGTGAACAATATTTCATTTTTCTCACAACCATTTAGATATAAAACAAAAATCTAACTTTATTTTGAATTTGCATCCAACAATACAAAAATCTGTGTTCGACCCGTAGGATATATAAAATTACCAACAAGATATCATCAAATTTTGATATTTTGTAATCACCTTTCACTTCCATGGGCAACAATACGATAATTTTGAGTTATCCGCTTTTGTCACACGATTGTAGGCAGTCACAAGTCTGAACTACATGCAAAATTTCATTCAAAAGCGTTTTCCCTTTCAGGAATAAAACATGATTTTCGGCTACCCTGTTGAGTGAACAAACCAAATTCAAGCCCATTGAGCTGAATATTTAGTGAAAACTCCCGAAAAATCTGTGTTATTGAAGAGTTAGAAGCCATTTGAATTAGTTTCCGCTGTTTAAAAGGCTTGCAGACCATTAAAAAAACATGGGGCTTTGTTTTGTTTACGCGTTGCTAGGTGAGCACTCGTCCCAGACTTTCGGTTACTCAAGAATTGATGCTAGAAGACTAGGAACAAGTTTTTAGATCCAAAATGGCGTCCAGAAAGACAAGATACACTCTATAGATCAAAACAACCTCACAAATAGCTACCAGCATGAAAAAAGATCAGGAAAAAAAGCACAGAAATGAATTTAGGACCTAGCAACCGACCCAGTTCCTCACTCGGAAATACTGTTCACTTCCGGTAAATGCACAAACTTCGGCTTTACTGTTCTCATCTCTGCGAAAGTTTTTTGTCCCAAATGAAATATTTTTGCGAAATAGGAATGCCAAGGGACAAGATGGCAAAAAATGGTAGAAAATAAAAGTCATAAATTTCGCCAGTGCAAATAAATGGAAATAAATGGTTTTTTTAGTATGTGCTATATGTCTACTTGACATTGTTTACAGTCATAGCGTTTAAATATTAGGGTTGACCAGATTGAAATTGGGTTAGACCGCGGTTTTGTTAAACACCGTCTAAACTTCGTTTAAATAACCGGTCCTTTACTACGTGTTTGTGTATTAGGCGATGCCAGGAGCCCATAACCAATATGTGCTCCTGGTGATGCAGCGTTTTTGAAAGGTAACAGTCTTTAATTTTTTTATGTAAAATAAAAAATATTGTGATTGCCAGTTTTTTTATTGCGTTTATCGTTGTGTTATCAGCCTAGTCATATTTTTTTAGTTGGACATTCATGTACATGATGCCGGTTGCGAACAAGGGCAGTTTTCGCTGCGATTTAGCTGCAATAAATTGGGATTAGAAGGCTCTCTTTGTAAAATATGAAACCTGCAGCATTCACGCTTTTTCCAGACAACTTACGTTACTTAGAAAACATATGTTTAGTTTCCCTGCAAATGAACATCCGGAAACGAAAACAGCGGACATCTTTGTCATTGATGTTCAATTCAAATAGCCAAGAAATTTACCCTTCTATCAATCTTGGATATAAGAGATAAGTTTTTCCGGTTCCAGATGCCATTTCTAGCGCTGGAATAAGATCCCAAACGCGAAATTCGCTTTTGCGGTCATGCGAACAACACAACACCCACATCTAGCTTAGTAGTCGCGTCTTTTTCCTGCGGGCTGCGAAGGAGGAAAGACTCTTTCTGCCTTACTAAGATCTAGTCCCCAGATACAATTCAACTCAATTTATTTAGTTCAAGTAAAAATGCAAACATTTCACACTCCCACCATTTAGTAAGGACTATTCATGACCTATTCAAGACTGGTAGTGTGACTGAGATGAAAGCGCAAGAAAATTAAACGAACGATTATCAAGAAATCGCTGATGCAAATAATAGGTGGTCTCCTGGCATTATTTTATCTGTCTAAACCAAGTGGACATTTTTTGTTTTTAAATAAACGAGATGTTAAAAACTACAGATAGCAGCCCGGGATAGCAGGCGTACGAGTTACTTCCAACATTGAAAAAGAATTTTACGTCTTTCAACACTGAATCAAACAAAATTGGATCGAAATCCAATAATCATAATTCCGGACGTATTAGTAAACCATTGAACCCGTTGAAAGCGTTAGCTGTGTTTTCAGCTGATCTCGAACCCGATTAGAATTAGAAGTAACGACCTAATCAAATCAACCGCGCTTTATAATGTACGCGCTTTTGAAAATTGTTTGCACTACCTAATTTGCGACTGTATACACCAGGTCTATGATTTTGTAATTTATCAATTTAAATTGTTTGCGATGATGTTACACCTGTTCTTTTTTACGAGGGTATGACCATGTAAATATCACTAGAATAAATAAATTTAATTTATGAAATTCCACTGCCATTGACGATGACGGTTGTCGTTCTCTTTTTAAAAATTGCCACTTGTTTGCTGCCGTCACAACCATGTCTTCCAGTTCGTCCGTTCGCATTTTGTGTGCAAATCGCCGTAAAAATAATCTGCGCGACTTTTTGCCTCAGAACAGCTTCCCAACAACTGGACTCACGGTGAGGAGTCGCCGGAACCTTCCCTCGTGGCCGACCACGGTGCATAACCTGTATTTATACGAACACATCGCAGACTCTTGGAACTCCAGGTGGTCAACACATGCATGGTCTTTTTTTGTCGTGTATGTGCTTTTACCGGTAAAACAAGCGATAGATTCTGCAAGCACATATTATCCGTGAGAGGAAATGCGGCTCACAGGCGCGGCCACGATGTTCTCCTAAACTGCTACTTGTGTTTCTACTATTTTTTATATAACTGAACACGGATGAAATATTTTGAGTCTGCTATTTTCTTTACAAGCAAACCCATGGGAAATTCACAGTGTTCTATGTAAAGGATATAGAAATAAATCAGATTGCACGTTAAAAACGTTCTAAGTTAAGTAAAGAGTAAAGAAATATTTCGCTTTCGTGACAAAATAGCATAGATTTCCAATGGACTTTGACGTCACAAATCTGTCTGGTGTTACGTCATTATTGCGGTCACGCCTGTCGCCCTTTCACTTTTAATACTGTAACTTTGTGATTCGTTTGGAAATACCACTGTAAAATCCTGTCTTGATACATACAGTCATAAAATCCGACTACTTATTTAAGCTAGTCTGTATTTCCGCATTCTAGCTACAAATAGCCTTTTCGAATGCCTAGTATATAATATTTTATAGCGTATTATATGTTAAAACTCTTTGTTAGCGTTTTTCACTTGATTTATTTTGGAGACATGAATTGTTTTTTTTACAAGTCATCTTGTTAAAAGTCTATGCAAAAAAACACAATATTCAGTGGGGATTTCGTAAATAAATTACATATAAGTATATTAATGAAGTTGCGTCACTGAGGCGGAACTGTGGTGGGATTAGTTCAAGTGACGTTAATGTTTTCTAATTTAAGTAAAAACGAGGCCATCCTTCCTCTTCTTGCATCCGTATCACCCGTCTCTACTGAACGAACCATAAGAGCAGAACATGCGGGTGACGTAAACCGAACATGGAATTAAAAACGTCAGCCTGTAAAAAAAGAAATAAAACCGGATAAAATTGTATCATATTTTTTTCTCAAGAGGTTAAAAAATAAAAAAATAAGGAGGTGTAGCAATGTCCAAGGGCGAATTTCTTTAAACCAGAATCCCTTTTGAGACCATTAAACTAAAGGATAACTTCAAGGTGAGCTATTATATTGTAACTTTGATAACATTAACAAGTTTCTGATTATCTCTTACTCGGACTGCGTGAATTTCAGTACTCGGCACTAAAGATATATTTTATGCCCGCAACTTCCGGTAAAATTAGACGTTCCCATCTTAGCTAGCCTCTTCCTGTCGGAAATTACGACAGCCGAAAGTAAACGAGGACAGACATATGTAACTTATTTTTAACCAAGGACCTTAATAGGCTCCTGCCAAGGACTATTGTGTAGTGTATAAAAGGTATAAATACTGTTATTGATCCAAGCACTGGTTATAGCAGTTTACCAATTGCATTGCTTGCACTGATTGGTAATATCACTTAGATACAATTGCGCAGGCGTCAAGCCTCTTAAGTTGCAAACCCTGTGGCGGGGTGAAAAGAGCATGACTCCGACCGCCCAACTGAAAGTCGAAATCGATCCCTCCTACATGGATTTCACAAACAGGGTCACTGGCTCTCATTCTCTAAGCAGAAGCGCGTTTTCCATCAAGAATATTCTAAATCTTCAAGGTGGAACTAATGTAAATGAAGATTTCGACGATGCAACATCCTTGATACCGAGATCCATTGTTGCTCCCGTACCTTACAAACCGTCGCCATTGATGAGCCCTTGTGCTAGTTTTGGCCTGCCGTTGTACGCGCCGCCTGTAATCTGGACGAGTATTGGCACACGAATGGAATCTCCTATTTGGACATCCAACACGAATTTTATGATGAATCAATTCTCCTCCGGTAAGTTCAATTGTTCAGTTTGTTTTGAATATGAATGCTTTTTCAGCCTCCTCCGTTCCTTCCTAATCGAGTTAAGTGCATTTTTAACCTTTTTAAACAGAGGTGGGCCACCTAAAATAGGTTCTTTATAATTTGTTCAGTGACAGCAAAACATCAAATTTGTTTTTAAGTTGAAGACCATTTTCCTTCAGATAGATGTGCTTTTATCTTTCGGGCTAGATCTCGGGGTAGATCTCGGGGTAGTTGTAATCCCTTCAGTGGGACTTCAGTGGCATATGTTGTAAATTATCATTTTGAGCAGGTTATTGAAACATTTAAACACAGAACAAGTTGTGATTTGTAAGTAAGATGTATAGAATGCTAAACTTAATCATATATACAAAAAGCATATATTAGGCAAAGATAATTTTGTACTGTGCTTTTCAGTTTAATGCATAAATTGTTGATGAGCGAAACGGAATATTTGATCTTCAATACTGCTTACGAGCCGTATAAAAGAATGACAGTCATGATGCTCACTAGTATCTGCTCCTCTGACCAATCTAAACCACAAACTCTATCATCGCTCACGTTAACTTCGTGTCAATACCAACTCATAGCAAACGTGTTAGTAAGCAGAATCATTTAATGCCTATAAATGTTTTGTCAAGTAAACAAGCGAGATTTTCTTTACCTATCTGTCAACTGATCAGGGATAGTAGAACCATGCATGAATTCAGTTATGGCTGTTTACCAGCACTAAACAGGAGCAAATAAATCTGTAGGTGGTTTGTTTGCGAATAAAGAGCGTTTGGAGGCAGCAAATCCTAGTTTTCTCCGCAGTAAAGCACTGACTGCGAGTACCTCCTGACTCTCGAGGGAGAAACTCCATACCCTCACTGCCACCTGAACCATAACACTGCAAAATTCTTACAATCAGACACAATGTACGATTCAAGGCCTTCCTTCAGTTCCTTATATTGCTCTCTCTTAAAGGACTTAAAGGGACCTGAATTTAGCCAATGTACGGTTTTTAGTTCTCGACTTGTTATAATTCGTACAGCGGTTTGAATCATGACCTAAAGGCCCCTTACTAAGTTTTTGCGATTGTTAGCATCATACATCATACATTCTTGTTTCTCTTTTCAAGGATTTGAATTATATACGAACCTTCAAAGAAGAAGAATTTCGACAAAGAAAAAGCAGCGGCCTCTGTTTTCACAACGCCAAGTCGAAACAATGGAAAAAGAATTCACGGAGCATCGCTACATCACGGAGAGCAAGCGTGCTGAACTCTCCCTAGAACTCGACCTTACAGAAACGCAAGTTAAAACATGGTTCCAAAACAGGCGAACCAAGTGGAGAAAAGAACTGAGAGATAAAGTAGCGACGACAGTTGTTCAAACGCGTCAGAAACTGCAAGGGACTATATCAGCAACGGAAACTTCTTCAGAAGTTGAACTGTCTCTGCGGTGTCCAAGTGCATTTGGGGTTTGCAAATAGGGCCAGTAGAAACAATAGAAGCTGTTTACAACCTTCTTCCAGCCGCTTCGTATGTTTTGAATTCTCACAATAATCTATGTTTAAAGCACGAAAGGACAAATAGTGATTACAGATGGTATCCTGAAAGTACTGTCAGGAATGTTTCAACACGTTGCATTGTCAGTTGTCACTGTTATTTTCAGTACAGAGATCACATCCTTTAATAGTAATTTTGCACATTGCGCTAGGATTCACTAATAGTCAAAGTTTAACAGGTAACTGAGTTTTGCGTTCACAAAAGTGAACTACTTATTAATTAAAAGTGTTTTTTCAACTCTTCAACTCAGCAGAAGTTGAAGTGAGCTATGCTCTCGGTTACCATTTAGTGAATGTCGAAACAAAACAAACTGACATCTTTCGCTGGGGACATCGCTGGTCGATTTAGATTTATTCAACCTATTTATGATTCATTAAATAAAGCAGTTTCTGTATGGGATATAAACAAATTCTGATAGAAGGCTTGAATTTTTGTGGTGAACTTTCAATAAACAAAACCGTCAAGTCCTCCCCACTGTGTTGTGAGATTTTGCTTTGCCGGACTCATTAGTATCTAGCGTTAGAAACACCAATCGTCTTGTACTTCAACGTACATTTCGTATATTTCGCGTATAGTTCCAATTTTCACGGCTTGAGAGAAACAACAATATTAGTGCTTACATTTAATATTTACTGCTTGAGATTCTAAAAGTCTGTTTACACAACCTCGAAAACACACACGAAACAAAACGTTCGAACAAACCCTTTAATAAGTGCCGGAGATCTTTATTTAATGTCCCGACGGAGTCCAAACTTGTGCAGGTTGAGGTTCATGACTGGCATGTTTTGTACAATACCATGAGTTTCAACATTGGCTCTGAATGTCCTCATAAAGGGTGTGACTCAGGGTGCTTAATTCGCCGCCGCCAGTTGTCAGCAATCAGTTCATGATCACAGCTGACAGTTGTTCGGAATTCAGAGGTATCATTTCAAGCTTTTTCTTTTCTTACCTTGTTTTTCTTGTCTGATAATCAAAGGCCGAATGGCCGAACTGTCAGCTGTAAGTGTTGCAATAATGGTTTCACGGCTTTAATTCGTTTTACACGGTTTTTGGCATTGATATATACTTGTAAAAGCGTGAAGCTGGGCTCCATGTCCTCTTTACAGCGTGACAGTAAAAGAGACTAACAAACCATGAAATTGTGACATCAAGTCAGAGAGTGATCGAACACGCGCGCTCGTTTATTATCCGGTTCAAGTCAGTTCTGAAAAAAAAACCGCTTGGATGAAGTAATAGTATGTATTGCTGTGTAGATAGGCATTAAATTATATACCTGCCACAACTGTTTGAATAATCTCTTAATCCGCTTAGAAACGTTTTAAAACATATATATTTGCAGTTGTTCATTATATCCGCTATATAGTCATTTTGTGTACTTATTAAAATATATACCCAGGTCTCCAATTTCAGACAAAAACGGCTTTGGCGCCTTATATAAGGTTGTAGACGCCGACAGCTGCGGAAGCTAGAATCCAGTACATAACAACTCAGTGCAATGCATCTTTGTATGTTTTTACCTTTACAGTTTCAATGCGTATTCTAAACAAAATTCACTTCCTTTGCCATCTCCACCCCCCAGCAAGACGGGTCAGGCGTGATCGTGTGAATGATGGAAGGCGTGAGCCCAAACCGGCGCTAAGTATGTGAGTAAAGGAAACGTTTGTCTGAATTTGTATGTTGATTGTGTTGAAGCTCTCTTCGTCAGTTCTATTGATCTACCCTCATTGCAGCTCAAAAAAATATAAAGCTCCGTTTGACAGTGGGGACAAGTTACTTCAAAGTTGGGAATTGGATTTTTTTTCTTATTTAAATAAATACGAGGCCGTCCTTTCTCTTTTTTACCCCGTGTCACCCGAAACAAAATTTTGCCGGGTTGTGTGCGTCTCTGCTGAACGAGCCAAAAATTGGCAGTATTAGCTGATGGACTCCTGCTGCTGTAGACAATCAAACAATCGTGACGATTTTATTAGACGACCTCGACTTAGAAATAAGAAAAAAATGGAAATGACGGCACGGTTTTCATTTTTATTAAAAATTAATTTAAAAAAATCGGAAGCAGTTGACGAAAAAGAGAAATCCAAGCTTACGTCGGTCCCACCGTGTCAACACATGGATTAGTCGGATTACGGTGAACACACACTAAAATACTGAGTTTGATCATGAATGTTCAGATATCTAGCATCTCCTTATTTTTGAGGCCAATAAACAAGATTATAACTTGAAGGATGGTTATTTAATAAGTTAGCACTCAGTTGAGATTGCCGATTACCTGACTGCAAAAATGTTTGAGAACCTGCGTTTCCGGTGACATTGTTAGAAGTTCTCACTCAGCCCAGTTGCATTCGTGTAGCCTCTTCCTGTCGGAAGTTACGATAACCGGAAGTTACTTGGGACAGACATTTGTAACCTAATTTTATCCCAAGGCAAACGCCGGAGTAAGTAAACGAAAAGGTATAAATACCTCGATTCGCCTAAAAAATAGATTTGGCTACTCCAGACAACATAAAGAGCAAATAGTCGCAGAATGGATTCGTAGTAGTTTTGATCTTCACACTTGCATGACCGTCATTGATTGACGAGGTTAATTTGATTAATAAGACCTTTGTACGCAGGCGCCAGGCTTCCCAGTCCATTTGAAACTAAGGGGTGTAAAGTGCAAGACTCCATCCACCCAACTGAAAACAGCGACATGGAATTTACGAAGAGGGTCGCATGCCCTCGGCCTCTCAGCAGAAGCATGTTTTCAGTCAAAAATATTCTAAATCTTCAAGATGGAAGTAATGTAGTTGATTTACCATGGCTCCAAGCTAAACGTTTCGACGATGCAATATCCTCGAAACCGAGATCCATTGTTGCTCCCGTACCTTACAAACCGTCGCCATTGATGAGCCCTTGTGCTAGTTTTGGCCTGCCATTGTACGCGCCGCCTGTAATCTGGACGAGTATTGGCACACAAATGGAATCTCCTATTTGGACATCCAACACGAATTTTATGATGAATCAATTCTCCTCTGGTAAGTGCACTTGTTCAGTTTGTTTCGAATATTAATGCTTCTTCAGCCGCCTCCATTCCTTCCTAATCATGTTAAGTGTATGTTTAACCTTGTTGAATGAGGCGTTGACCACATAAATCAAATCTTTCCTCGTTATTTTTCATCCAGTGACAGCCAAGGTATTAGAGTGTCTAAAAAACAGAGGCTACATTTTAGATAACTAGTTGGAAAGATGCATTCCATAGACTGTAACAGAGATACTCGCATTGAAAATATGTGGTACTCGAGACCTCTGTAACTTACTAGATGCTAAGTTGAATATATCTGCTAAGTGTTTTTTTTTAAGAATCCCGTTATTCAATACATCAGGCGGGATGTCCGCGAATTTCTCAGACTATTGATGCTGTATTTGCCATTTTCTTGTTTCTTAAAGTTTTAATTTGAAACTTGTGATTTTGCTCCTTGCATCGAATACACTAGGCTTTATAGCAATTGCCCCCCAAAAGAAAAAGGATAAGTGTGCTTAATTTTTCTTTATCCTAATACAAGGTGCTTGAATTCGATTTTTCAGTGTCTAAACTATGCCCTGACCAGTCTCACGCGCCACAAACTCAAAGAAGTGTACGGCACGAAAAGGTGAACTATCACACAGGACAAAATTTTCATGTTAATGATGGCAAAATTACAGTGTTAGTGAATCAAAATCATTTGATTAAAAAGGGACAAGGCATTTCTTTATTTTGTTGGGACTAAGAGACATATCTATGGCTGTTTACTACCACTGAGCAGCGAAAACATAGATAAGGTAGGCGGCGAGCTTTGTCTATGAATTCTAGAAAATTCAGTGAAATCCCAATATTTAATACGCAAAAACTCGTGTTTTACAGTGGACTGGTATTTGTGATGAAGTGAGTCTTTTTGAACAAGCTTAAAGAACATCCAGTAGCGTCCAACTCATGCACGGCTTACCGAGTATGAAGCAAAACAAATATAACACAAAATGGTACACTGAAATTACAAATCTTGAATTCCCCTTGCGTTATTCTTATTAAGATAGTCCTTTCAAAGCGAAACATTAAGTTTAGGTAAATAGTTTCCCAATGAAGGAACTGACAACAGCTTGTTAAAACCCTTGCGGACTGAATTGCCTCTGTTCAGGACATGATGTGTCATTCATTATTTATGGTTTCTTGTATATCTTATCAGGCTTCGTACCATACACGCACCTTCAGCTGGAGAGACGAAGGAAACTGTCGGCAAAGAAGAAAAAGCGGCCATTGTTTTCACAACACCAAGTCAAAACCATGGAAAAAGAATTCACGGAGCATCGCTACATCACGGAGAGCAAGCGTGCTGAACTCTCCCTAGAACTGGACCTTACAGAAACGCAAGTTAAAACATGGTTCCAAAACAGGCGAACCAAGTGGAGAAAAGAACTGAGAGATGAAGTAGCGACGACAGTTGCTCAAACGCGCCAGAAACTGCAAGGGACTATATCAGCAACGGAAACTTCTTCAGAAGTTGAACTGTCTCTGCGGTGTCCAAGTGCATTTGGGGTTTGCAAAAAGGTTAAGTCATCAATAACTGTCAGTTCGACATGTCCTTGAGTGGATTACAGCCTTGTGAACATTCAGGTCAGGATTTAGCTGTGGCATTGTTTACGTTACACGGCGTACGTGGATTGTTACAAAATGTTTTCAAAGTGATCCTTTGTCTCTTCATATTGTTGTTTATGATTATGAAATCATTTCGCTGGACATTTCTGGTCGGTTTAGCTCTCCTTAATCCAAGAATAATGAAGTTATCTTTGATTTTGTGAAGGTAGTTAATGTATATGATATACATATTGTAAATAAGTGACGGCTGAGTATGTTGGAAAGCTTGGCACTGTTTATACATCATCGACTTTATACGTGGTTTGTTAATATGTTTTAGAACTGAAATCGAGTGCTTTTGTTAATATGCAGATTGTCTTGTTGATTGGATATTTGCATGCAAGGATTGACCATTCCTGAACTACAAACCTCCAAAATTGGTTGACTGACTTGATCCATTTTGTCACGATTTATAGAATATGACATATTCAACCAGTTAGTTTAGCTTTTCTTTGCAAGCCAGACTGCTGGATGACACCTGCTTCTCGTCCTACTCTCTGCAAAGGAGCCCAAATGTGAGCTGCGTTTTGTTTATAAGTTAAGTCAAATGAATAAAAAAGGAGGAACTTTTCCATCAATTCTTCAGTGTTATAATCCGTAAACATCTGCCACTTGGATAAGTTTCCATGCGCAGAGAGAACTGTTTCATAATATTTCGTTTCAAAATGTTTCGCCGTAAAACAGCTGAGGGATAACCACTGACAGTCCTTATTTCGTTAATTGTTCGCAATGATGGAAAGTCAATATTATATTTATTTAAGTTACCAAGAAACTTTTACATTTATTCCAATATAGGCTGAGTTTATAGCAGGGGACATTATTTAGTTTAACTTTTTCAATTTATGCATCGGTGATACAGTAAAAACCCGCGTATAAGAACCTAGATTGTTCCAAGTAAGCCCAAAAAGTTTCTTGTATCATGTTGTATGTTTGGCGTTGTCTATTGAGAATTTAGGGTATTTAGGTTCTTAAATAGGTTGTTATTTTCTTAAGAGTAAAAGGTGTTTGCTGCTGGTCCAACAACGGGTTTTTATTATTCTGATTTTTTTCTGCTTTTCCAAAATAAAACGATTTCAATTTTTATGCTTAAGAGGTTCTTATATAACAGAAGTTCAAATGCCTACAGGTGCTTAATCCACTACTTCTTATACGCGGGTTTTTACTGACTGTGTATGTATATTTTTTTTTTACAGTATTTTGTATTTGGTATATGCAAACTGGTCTGTTAACGGAAGTTAGAAACTTTCAGGCAAAAATACGAAGAAGAGGGGACTTGGGTTCCAAAACTGAGACTGTTGAGAGTATACATATTAAATGCATATTAAATCTACGATAAACGTTTTTATTTTATTTTTGAAAATCCATTTTCTCGTGTTAAAATTTTAACCTATGATAATCTTGCAACAATAACATATTCAATGGGGCTGTTTCTTGAATGAACTTTAGAAACTGAGTATTTTATTGAAGGATCGACATATAAACTGTACAATAAACGTTAAAGCGTTGGAGTTGGATTATGTCAACGTTTTCATTAGCTTTAATTTGTGCGATTTTGCTGGCATTCATTGATCGGATTTGAATTATTGTAGGTCCTTAGCACCTGGGTATTTTATTTAGCTCGAGGTATTATTGTTTCCGTCAGGAGAGCAAAGTGGATCCGCGAGAACCTAAAAATTCTCAAACGCCTCATCCTCTAATAATCTTATAATCTAATAACTCTTATATTATTATTACTATTATTATTATTATTATTATTATTATTTATTTATAATAATATAAGAATAAGAATCTTATCTCGGATTCGTCGCCTAATTATGTGTTTGTGCATATTTAAAGTTGGGACTTTCAGTAACAAGATAAGATGAATTCAGCCTCTTGAAGTAAGTGAGTCAATCACTGCTGCTGACGAAACTTGCCGACTATTTGCTCTCAGCCTCTCAGCTGAAGCAAGCTAAAATGTTCTATCAAGAACATTTTTATTCCACAAGATGGAGGAGGAACAGATGAAGACTTCGACGATACCGAGATGCATTGTTGCACCCATACCTCCTAATCCGTCGTCATTGATAAACCCTTGCTGGTTTTGCGGACCTGCTCGGCATTGTATCAGCCGCTTAATTCTTCCTTGGTTAGTGAATTTTTTATAGTTTGTAGTGAATATGAATTTGTTTTCAACCGCCTCCATAAAGAGGCTAATTTCTTTCAGATACTGAGCTGCTTATGTGTCGTTTATGTTTTGGACTAGCTCGCCCAGTTGCCATATACTGTAAGTGATTCGCAATATTTCCCGTTTCATTCCAATTTAGTACTATCCAAACTATTTAACCTTTAAACACGGAACTTGACTGTCATTTATCAGCTAGATGTAATTACGAAGAGCAAAAATGAAATATAATTTTATTCAGTTTGCACTAAAATATCAGAATAAATTTGCGCCGCAAGCTCTGACCATATCTAATGCTATAAACACACGTTACATTTTCACGTCAATACTGACTCGAGGTAAAAGTGTTAGTAAGAAAGACCCTTTTAATAATTACCACGATGCATCATTTTCCGCTAATGACGTCAAACATATTCTTTTGAATTGCAAGAGAATTCAAAAGAATATGTTTGACGTCATTAGCGGAAAATGATGCATCGTGGTATTTATTAAAAGTGTCTATAGCTTGCGTAGCAGGCGTAAACAGAGAGGGAAGGGGGAGGACTGGGGAGTAGGAAAGAGATTCTATTTACATAATTTAGCAGCCATAAACATTTTGTTAAGTTAATAGTTTTTTTCACATATCTGATACTGGAGCGTAGACTCAGCAGCAATAGATTTGTCAGTGGAAGAGTTGTTTGATGTATGCATAACTACATGGTTCCAAAACAGGCGAACCAAGTGAAGAAAAGAACTGAACTGAGTGACAATGAAAAGACGAGAGTTACTTAAACATACCCCAGAAATTACAAGGAACTGCACTAGCGTCAAAAACGAAAAGCTATTGAGAGGTTGAACTATGAATGAGGTTCTGTCAGGCTGGCTTATCGGTACAACATTTAGTCAATTTTGTTTTTGTCCTTGAACACTAAAACGTGAGAATAAATATACTTAATTTAATTTAATATAATTTATTCTCGTGCTTTTGTCCTTGAACTCCATCGCCTCGACGCAAAATGAACATTACAAGTCATGGTACCAGTGACCCGAATCCGATCAGTGCACCCTCGGACGCACCCTCTGTAGGAGAACAGAAAGAAAACTACAACAGCACCATCACGGTAGGTGGTGGTACATTCTTCATAATAAAAGGCATAAATACTTTTATTCAGTTTTTAAAACAACAGAGAAATGAAACCTGTTCATCTACGCCGTAAATTTCACAAGCATCTGTTACTCGTAAACTATTGTAATATCCCTGGGTACTGAAAAATTGCCGCTTTTAGTGAATTCCTATTCTTTTGGGGCCGGAAATCGAGGAATGGAGAAGTAGCAAAAGCCGTGAACGAAGATCCTGTTGAAATGTATCTTGGATCTCAAGAGATCAGCTAATCAGCTAAAGCGATAAACAACAAGTAAAAAAAATATCCGAAGACTACTGCACACCTGATACACAATATGTTGGTTATTTCACAATATTTCGGCTGGCCAGTCCAGCCTTCTTCAGGTTACAGATGGACCTAAAGTTTTTTTTTTAAATCACAATGTATATAAATGACGTAAATAGAACATGTCACAATATACAATGGAAAGAGGAGTGACAGGAAATGAAGTACATGGGGAATCTTTTAAAATGATGAATCTTTAAAAGGTAAATCTTTTAAATGGGGACAAGAAATCTCTTAGCTGAAGCTTATATAAGGAAGTCCCACGCAAACGTTGTTTGGAATAACAAGAACTATAAGTGACAGTATAGTATAGTGAGGAGAAATCATTCTCATTTTATTAACTAATTTGAGGCGGCTTTTTGGCACCATAAACGTCCTCGGCGTGCGTTTCTCAAAAACATTTCGCGTCCGATTTTTGTGTTTAAAGTTTGTCAACGAGATTGAATAAAATCCGCTGGCTGTGGAAGCCTTAAATAAACTACGAAGCGAATAGGATAAGTTCTAAATGGGTAAAAAGCGATCAAGAGTCACTTTTTTCTTTTCAAGTTCAATGAACGAAAGCAGAGTTTTTGACTCGCGAATCATGGAGTAAAAACAAATAAATAATAAAACACTTATAAATTGTAAATTGGACAGAGTCTCAGACCGTGTAGCTTTTTTGCCACCCTGGTACGAATAAAGTGAAAGTACCGAAAGCAAAGTAAGCTTATACAAGTGGGGGGTGAATGTTTAACGTTGTAACTTTATCATATAAACTCTTGTTCTTAGGCCATCGTAACTTGATTAAAAATAAAACACAAACAGAGGTGTAACGGTTACTTTTGAAAATGTATGTTGCTTAGCACAGGAAACGTCAAGTTTATTATAAAATGCGTTGGTTTACCATGTTTATCACCACAACTGTGATTGACTACGTACATTGATATGGGCTAAATAAATAAAATCAAACAAACAATCGAACCTTCGCCAACGGACACCTATCGTAGGCGGACACCTCCCATAAGCCGGCGGACACTTATTCGTGGTCCCAGCCACATACAAACACTACATTTTTAACCTCCCATAAACGGACACTTTCTGGTCCCGATGGTGTCCGTTTATTGGAGGTTCGACTATAGTAATACTGCTATAAATAGGTTTTGGAATTGTTTAAATATTGTTTCGCTTATAGTTCCCCATTTTAAATTTCCAGTTCCCGATTCTCGTTCTTCAATTCTCCGGCCTTGTTTTGCGTAAAAGGTGCTTTGCGTAAAAGATGCTTTGCTTGAACAGATGTATGGGGTTAGTTTCTAGAGAAACTGTGGTGCTGCGTCGGTGGGGGGATGAAACACGAGAATTTAGTTTTATCGACTGAGTCGATAAGGTAAATTGACCACCGTAAAAAGATTCAAATAGCTATTTGAATCTTTTTACGGTGGTCAATTTACCTTATCGACTCAGTCGATAAAACTAAATTCTCGTTGAACAGATGTACTTGCTTGTTTTTTTGTTTTGTTTTCTGAATCGAAAACAAGGGAAGTGCAAGCGTTTGATTAGGTGATAACAGATAACAAGCAGAGGAAATACCAGTCTTTAAAATTTACCTCTTTTACCTCTAACCAGAAACCGCAAAGATTTAGAATTAAAGCAAACTGAAAACTGCCGCCAAAGGTTGTCGGCTTGTGCTACACTGAGATGTTTTACATTTACTCGGTCTACAATTTTAAAACTGGTTTCCTTTAGCTAAAAAGAGAATCATTTGTAAATTTTGTCAAGTGTTATCGGTAGATTGTGCCCAGTTCCATCTTTATTTGGAAGCGCACCAAATCACCTGATTATCATCATCATGACCGCTGCCGGCACACCAACCCGCTATCGCTGTGTATCACGCGCGGTCCATATGAATTGAATGTGAATGGTTGCCAGTCTGGACTGCTCGCTTTTTATCCAGACCGCTTGCACACGTTTGTCTTTTCAAATCAGTGACCTGTTCATCATTGCCAGTAAAGTCAGGAGGTGGCGGATGTTGTTAGCCGAGCAGTTGCTTGTTTAAAAAGGTGATCCATAGGTGTTTGTACGACAGCCATGTTGGAATCGTTTGCATAAAATAGAGTTTTATTCCCAAAGGATGGAAATTATTTCATTGTTCTGAGCCTCACCCCCTCCCCCATTATGGCCGACGTGCAAATCGTGCAAACTACCAATATTCCTTCTGAAAAACAAGACTACGCTGAATTACATGACAGCCTTCTGTTTTCCTGTGTGTTTGTTGGATGATAATGGCAAGTGTGGAAAACTGAGCCCTGTTCGGCACCATGAAAGAAAACATAAGAAAAATTTTGACTGCAACATAAGAGAAACTTTGATTACAAAAAAAAATAAAAGAAGGCAAATAAACTAATACACAAGTCTTTTTCATGTTCAACATGCTACGCTCGTTGAAAAGCCAGTTATCATGCAAAATTGATTCTTATCTTTGAGGTAATTAGGTCCCGGTAATATCTGCGTTCAAGTTCCGGCCAAGGGAAAGGGCAAGTGTAAAGTGTTTACAACATGTTGGCCGCCATGGCGCCTTTTGAAGGTTATGGTGAACCGCCTTTCCAAACCGTGAATTTGCACTGATAAGCTACTGATTCTTATCACTCGCGGCCACACCAATACTTAAATATCCGGAAGAATTAAAGTATTTGTGGTTGTGATTGATTGTTTTTTTCTCGCTTTCTATTAAATAGACAATAAGAACTCGTGGCAAGTTTATATCTTATCTTCCTACCCACACGTGCAGTTGATCGTTTATCATACCTACCGCACGCTGCACAAGAGTTTTGTTTATCATACCTACCGCCGCCGCATATCCAAGCGGTTTGTAATAGCCGGAGTTGCACACATCACTTTTTCACAACTTTAACCTAGGTAAAGTAGGTTTACCTAGACTTTGCATTTACCGAAGTAAAGTCGGTTACACGCACACCAAGGCTTTTTCCACGTCAATGATTATTCCGCATTTAAAAACTGGATAATTGGATAACCTGGATAAACAGTCGTTGTCGGGAACTGGAGATTTCATTTTTATTGCTTGGTTTATCTGGGAAAACAAACCGACCCTATTGAATGTAGGTTTTTACGTAGGAAAAATTCTATTAGCTGCGGTTACACATTGCTTAAAATTGCCTACCTATGAGAAATAGATATACCTAGGCGGAAAACCAATCGACTACCTAGGAAAAATGCTGTTGTTTTCCATGACGTGAGCATGAGCATGGTTACACATAGGTAACTTGTAAAGGTCGCACCTAATATAATGTATACGAGTGCTTTCGCGTAATCAGTTGCGTTGAACCTCCCCAAATGAACACCTCCTGTAGGCGGACATTTAGTCGTGGTCCCAGCCACATATAAACTACATTTTTAACCTCCCATCTGAAGCGGACAGAAACTTTTCCTGGTCCCGATGGTGTCCGTTTATGGGAGGTTCGACTGTAAACGGATCAACGCTGTTGAAAAGAAACATTTGTTGCCCAGATCAATAAAAACTTTTATATTTCTCGCTGACTTCATTAAATAATTTTGATCGCGAATTGTTATAGAGGTGGCAATAAAAATAAAAAAAATGTTCTTCGTTAACGGTTTTCAATTTCATTCCAATGGTAGAAATATAGAAAGAGCAGATTCTCATATTCTCTTGGGTCTTGGCAATTGTCCCGGATTCGATCCGTAGTTTGTGATAACCGATGTCGGAATTTCTTTTGTGGGAATTATGTTTTAGTGAGTCTAAAAATCAGCTTTGTGAGAATCATTATTGAATGATTTGAACATGGAGTAGAAAATAAGTTTCCTGTTTGAATTTAGTAAATTTAGTTGATGATTGGTCAGATGTTTGCCAAACTTCTGAAATAAAGTTGGTGAAATTATAATCAGTTAAATTTAACTTTAACCTTTTTTTACGAGACTTTTTGTAAACATTGTTTTGCGATATTATTATCTGGTTGACTTTCTTTCCAACTGTATGCCGAAAATTTAGTTATGTTTATGACAGTATCTTCCAAGCTCATTTCTGCAGGCTACGACGCGGGGGTGTTACTCACTATAATGGACCATACGGGGATGCTCCGCGCGAAGGGGGTACCTTTTTTAGGCTGGAGGGGTATATGAAAGGGTAGGGATGTCACGAATTGAAGTATAGTTAAGGGTAGGGATTTCACGAGTTGAAGTTGTCACGACCATTATATGCTTACAATATTAAAAAAAGAACTCGAACCAAAAACTATTCAAATTTAGTGTAAAAAAAAACGTTTTCCTAAGTAAATAACTCGTAGATGTGAAATCCTTGTTAAAATGTATATTAATTCAGACTTGTTTATAAGACACTTTTTGTTATTACTTTTAGATCAAGAGTTTCTGATTGTTATTGCTTTTGGAAATTGGAAAAGAAAGCTGTTTAAACATTAAATGAGGTTAGTTTCTAGAGAAACTGTGGTGCTGCGTCGGTGGGGGGATGAAACACGAGAATTTAGTTTTATCGACTGAGTCGATAAGGTAAATTGACCACCGTAAAAAGATTCAAATAGCTGACGTTTCGAGCGCTAGCCCTTCGTCGGAGCGAATCAAGGAATTGTGGGTAGTGTGTGGTTTATATAGTAAGCGGTGGAGCTACGCTATTGGTGGAAATTTGGTGACGTGAAAAACAAATGTAGATTAGTTGAATGAAAAGCGTTCGTTGATTCCGTGGGGTTTGAGAGTGCCGATTTGAAAGATGATTTTTTGTTCTAGGTTTTTACGGCTTTCTGTGTTACCCTGGTGTAGGGAAAGGCCGCAGATTGTCATGTGTTGTTTAGAATGGTTAGTAAGATTAAAATGGCGCGCGACTGGTTTGGATGCGTCTTTGTCATTTTTTTCAACGTCTCGGAGATGTTCACGAAAACGGTCGCCCAGTCTCCTCCCTGTTTCGCCAATGTATATCTTTTTGCAAAAAGTACATGTAATGTAGTAGATAACATTTACGGAGGTGCATGTAAAACGATCAGTGATTTTAATAGATCGTTTGGGTCCTGTTATTTTGTCCGCGTTGTGAATGAAAGGACAAGTGTTACATCGTGTGCGTGTGCATTTGAAAGTTCCCGGTACATCGTCAGATTTCAGTGCGCTCGTAACTAGAAAGTTGCCTATGTTTTTGTCACGTTTGAATGAAATTAGTGGGGGTTGTGAAAAAATTCTGCCAGTTTCGGGGTCGTTTTGGAGTAATTTGAAATTTTTTAAAATGATGCTTTTGACTGTGTTGTTGTGTGGGTGGAAAGTGAGGGTGAATGGAATTCTCTCGTTCTGTTCCTTCTGTGGCGTTTGTAGTGCTGACTGTCTGTCGATCTGTTGTGCACGTTGTTGGCCCGTATTAACAACAGAGTCAGGGTACCCACGTTTCTTGAAAAACTGGCACATTTCTTCTGATTTGTTGGAAAAATCAGAGTCATCACTACATAGACGTCGAAGTCTGAGAAATTGAGAATACGGAATGGCGTTTTTAACGTGCGATGGATGTGAGGATGAATGTAACAGATAACTGTGGGAATCTGTAGGTTTGTAGTGCACACTTGTGGATAAACTGTTACCGTTGATTGAAATATTAATGTCAAGAAAAGCGACTGAGGTTTCGGAAATTTCCCAGGTATATTTTAGAGCTGGATGAAAAGTATTGACAGAAGTTATGAATTGATTAAGTTCCTCTTTACTGGAAGAGGTAGCGCCAATGCAATCATCGATGTAGCGGCCGTAGAGTTCGGGTTTGGTTCCGTGGTACTGATTAAAAAATTTGTCTTCGATGTGGCCTACAAAAAGGTTAGCGTAGCTTGGTCCCATTTTGGTGCCCATGGCGACTCCATTTACTTGTTTGTAGTAGTTTTGGGAAAATGAAAAACAGTTAAGTGTCAAAACTAATTCGGCTAAGCGGAGCAGTGTTTCTGAGCTTGGGTTTTGAATGGAGCGCTGGTCGAAAAAATATTTTAGTGCTTGAAGTCCGATGTACCGGGAACTTTCAAATGCACACGCACACGATGTAACACTTGTCCTTTCATTCACAACGCGGACAAAATAACAGGACCCAAACGATCTATTAAAATCACTGATCGTTTTACATGCACCTCCGTAAATGTTATCTACTACATTACATGTACTTTTTGCAAAAAGATATACATTGGCGAAACAGGGAGGAGACTGGGCGACCGTTTTCGTGAACATCTCCGAGACGTTGAAAAAAATGACAAAGACGCATCCAAACCAGTCGCGCGCCATTTTAATCTTACTAACCATTCTAAACAACACATGACAATCTGCGGCCTTTCCCTACACCAGGGTAACACAGAAAGCCGTAAAAACCTAGAACAAAAAATCATCTTTCAAATCGGCACTCTCAAACCCCACGGAATCAACGAACGCTTTTCATTCAACTAATCTACATTTGTTTTTCACGTCACCAAATTTCCACCAATAGCGTAGCTCCACCGCTTACTATATAAACCACACACTACCCACAATTCCTTGATTCGCTCCGACGAAGGGCTAGCGCTCGAAACGTCAGCTATTTGAATCTTTTTACGGTGGTCAATTTACCTTATCAACTCAGTCGATAAAACTAAATTCTCGTGTTTCATCCCCCCACCGACGCAGCACCACAGTTTCTCTAGAAACTAACCTCATTCATCTGTTGTTTATTCGCTGCGACCATTAACTTTTTACATCAATATTTCTTACTCAACAGCTTTCTCACCGAACGAACCGAAGATACGATGCCTAACCTCAAGACACTCACCAAGGAGCTACGCCAGGAAATCGTAAGTTATCTTGTTCCTTTTCCCCCCATTTCCACTAATTTAGCCTTTCGTTTAGCCACTCACATCTTTACCAAAACTAGGTTTTGTAGTCACATCAATTTCATCGGCCGTTGCCTCCAATCCAAAGTCATTCCTAAAGGGTTTCGTTCAAATTTTCACGCTTCTACATTCTCTGATTCCAATCAACAATATTTCCACGAAATTCACCATGCCCAAAATTCTTTCTCGCGTAATATTATGAGGATCACCATCAGAGCTATGTGCCTTAAACGTAACAATCTCGAAAAGGAAATTATCCAATACCGTTCCGAACTTTCCAAAATTTGTCCAGCTGTCTTAGTACAATCAATTCGCGCTAAAATTCAAGAACTCAATGCTAAACTGTTCAACAGCCTTAACCAAATCAAGACCCAAAAACTTGAACAGTTAATAGGTCCTCAATTATCCGGCGACCATTCATTCGATAGTCACAATGGCGTCGTTACCATTCCGGAAAATTTGCCGCTTTCTAACCCAGAGAGGTCTGTTCTTAGTAAAGGTTTAAACTTTGTTCCTATAGCGAAACAAACCGACGAATTTTCAGTCAAACAAGATGTTGAAAAATTCCTTCGCCGCGTGCAATTAAGAGCTTTTTTCCACGACAAAGAAGACAATTCTAACACCTCGGAAAAAGATGTTTTTGAAACACTCAACGTTCGCAAATCAAAATGGACTCCCCCAGAGGGCCAGTTTTCTTCTCTAGATTTTTTCGTCAAAAAATGTCGTCACGATGTCCAAAAACTTAAATTTAACCGCCACACCAAAATTTCCAACCTTTCAACAGGAGAATGGGCAGCGCTCAAAAGTCTTAGCAAACGACGCGACATTGTTATCAAAGCGGCCGACAAAGGCGGGGCGGTAGTTGTTTGGCGGACCGACCTTTACCGACAAGAGGCTTTTCGGCAACTTTCTGACACCGCTTTCTATGCCAAAGTTGATAAAGATCTCACTTCTACCAACCAAAAAATTGTCAAAGAAACTATCCAAGACCTCATTACTAAACAACAATTACCAGTTACCGCCAACAATCTCATCATCACTACTCCTAGAACCTCACGCGTTTATTTCAAACCTAAAATTCATAAACCAAACAATCCGGGCCGACCCATTGTTTCCGCTTGTAGCTGTCCTACCGAACTAATTTCTAGCTATTTAGACAAAATCATGGCCCCCATTGTCAAATCACTACCCTCGTACATTAAGGACACCAATCACGCACTCGAAATTTTCCGGGATTTCAGTTTTGCCAGCGAAAACAAATTAATTTTCACTATGGACATTACATCTTTATATACCGTCATCCCCAATGACGAAGGACTTCAAGCACTAAAATATTTTTTCGACCAGCGCTCCATTCAAAACCCAAGCTCAGAAACACTGCTCCGCTTAGCCGAATTAGTTTTGACACTTAACTGTTTTTCATTTTCCCAAAACTACTACAAACAAGTAAATGGAGTCGCCATGGGCACCAAAATGGGACCAAGCTACGCTAACCTTTTTGTAGGCCACATCGAAGACAAATTTTTTAATCAGTACCACGGAACCAAACCCGAACTCTACGGCCGCTACATCGATGATTGCATTGGCGCTACCTCTTCCAGTAAAGAGGAACTTAATCAATTCATAACTTCTGTCAATACTTTTCATCCAGCTCTAAAATATACCTGGGAAATTTCCGAAACCTCAGTCGCTTTTCTTGACATTAATATTTCAATCAACGGTAACAGTTTATCCACAAGTGTGCACTACAAACCTACAGATTCCCACAGTTATCTGTTACATTCATCCTCACATCCATCGCACGTTAAAAACGCCATTCCGTATTCTCAATTTCTCAGACTTCGACGTCTATGTAGTGATGACTCTGATTTTTCCAACAAATCAGAAGAAATGTGCCAGTTTTTCAAGAAACGTGGGTACCCTGACTCTGTTGTTAATACGGGCCAACAACGTGCACAACAGATCGACAGACAGTCAGCACTACAAACGCCACAGAAGGAACAGAACGAGAGAATTCCATTCACCCTCACTTTCCACCCACACAACAACACAGTCAAAAGCATCATTTTAAAAAATTTCAAATTACTCCAAAACGACCCCGAAACTGGCAGAATTTTTTCACAACCCCCACTAATTTCATTCAAACGTGACAAAAACATAGGCAACTTTCTAGTTACGAGCGCACTGAAATCTGACGATGTACCGGGAACTTTCAAATGCACACGCACACGATGTAACACTTGTCCTTTCATTCACAACGCGGACAAAATAACAGGACCCAAACGATCTATTAAAATCACTGATCGTTTTACATGCACCTCCGTAAATGTTATCTACTACATTACATGTACTTTTTGCAAAAAGATATACATTGGCGAAACAGGGAGGAGACTGGGCGACCGTTTTCGTGAACATCTCCGAGACGTTGAAAAAAATGACAAAGACGCATCCAAACCAGTCGCGCGCCATTTTAATCTTACTAACCATTCTAAACAACACATGACAATCTGCGGCCTTTCCCTACACCAGGGTAACACAGAAAGCCGTAAAAACCTAGAACAAAAAATCATCTTTCAAATCGGCACTCTCAAACCCCACGGAATCAACGAACGCTTTTCATTCAACTAATCTACATTTGTTTTTCACGTCACCAAATTTCCACCAATAGCGTAGCTCCACCGCTTACTATATAAACCACACACTACCCACAATTCCTTGATTCGCTCCGACGAAGGGCTAGCGCTCGAAACGTCAGCTATTTGAATCTTTTTACGGTGGTCAATTTACCTTATCGACTCAGTCGATAAAACTAAATTCTCGTGTTTAAACATTAGTCTCTTCAAAGTTCCGTTCATAATCAACTCATTGTAAACATGACCTAAAATCAGAAAATTAGTAATAATTACTTTAGTCCAGCGCAATATTCTGGAAGGACTTAGCACGGTGTTTTCAGCTGCATTGAATATCCTTTCCAAGAGCTTATTTTTAATTATAGTCATCTTAGTTATTTACTCTGCTGTAAACTTAATTTTAGTTGAAAGGCTAGTTGCCGAACTTTGTTTGAACTGTATTAGCATATCGATAGAGTACATAAGCAAGCTTTTACAGTGTACAACTTTGAATTACCTCCGAATTACCTCCGAATTGTCCCGACATGTCCGAGTTACCACTAGCCTTAGTGTGTGTATGTTCTGTTCCACCGTTTTCTGCTTCGCTATTAGACCCGGACGAGTTACAACGACCGTCACCTCTGGCATTTTGTGACGAGTGCCACGCTGCTAAGTTGTGTGCTCACCGAGTTTTCCCCCGCCAAATATCACAGTTCAACCGACGTTCAATCGTTTTTCCAATTCAGCGCATCGACGCGCGTTATCAAGATTTCGTATCTCTGCAGAACACGCTTAAAACCTATCGTTACAAAGTATAGGAAAGGGTAGGGAAAACATGAGTTGAAGTATAGGGACTGGACGTCTGCATTTTGATATGTTGTTTTGTTTCCGCAAACGTTAGTTAAAAGTCACCAGAAAGGCGCTATGAAGGCAGTAAAGAAAAGCACTCGCTGTTTGCGTGCATCCTGAATCCCGTCACAACGTGAACTTAGTAAAGAATATTATTGTTTGGTTAACATCAATAGTGGTAACACTTGATATTTTTCCATTGATATCGTTCCGTCAGTTTATTTCAAGGGCTTAATAAATAGATGCAGTGTTTCTTCTGTAGGTATATCAAAGGGTTCCCGTTTTCAATGAAAGGTATATGAAAGGGGAACCATTTTTAATGAAAGGTATATGGAAGGGTTACTTTTCTGTCAAAAACAAGTGTAATTTACAAGTGTAGCCAATGTTTCAGAGCTTGAAAACAATAGCTACACTTGTAAATTACACTTGTAAAGTACATGTTTTATAAAATTGACCCCAGGTCAGATTTCCACTGTCGCTTACTTTTTACGTGCATGTAAACGTAAATTTAGCTGGCTTCACTTACGTAAATAACTGGCTATGTACAAGGAACGTCGGACAGCTTTATACGTTGAACGAATTTTGGTTTACGCAAGCCTGGCGTCTATCGTTTCTTAAGATTTAATTGACACACACAAAGTCAAGTTTTTAGTTCCAGCATATATTGCTACAGCTGACAAAATAATGATCGTTTGGAGAAACCCTTTCTTAAGACCAAACTGTCTGGAACAAACCGAACAGTTAAGCACACCGCTCCCAGGCTGCACTCCCAATTCCGATCCGGAAATTACTCCGGGATCATTTGGGGGTTAGTGTGAAAAACTGGGGATCAATCGGAATTGATCCGAAAACAACTGCACAGCTGATACAGCATATATTAGTTATCTCGCGATATTTCGGCTGGCCATGCAGACCAGCTTTCCTGGTGTGTCATAAACACCTTAAACAGAGTCGTATGCAAGAGAAGAAGCAATCGACCCTCGCGCGGAACTCAAATCAGAAGGTCTATTCTGAGTTTATATAAAGGGCACTGATATCAGAACATCGGACAATCTAAAACAGTTATGCGCAACAATAGATAACAGGCTTAATTTTAGTGATCACATCAGTACTGTGCGTAAGACGGCCAGTCAGAAAGTAGGTGTTATATAAGACAGTTATTTTACCACACCTCGGGTACCGAAAAATGTTTTATTTGGTTGCTATTTGGTATGTGGAGCAAGTGATACTCGTAAGCTGGAACAGTCTAGTTACTAGCAGTTATTGAACAGAGCGCACCTACCAACTCTACTAAATAAGCGCCTTCAAAATAAATTGTATTTTAATGTATAAAACAAGCATGCACTGTGCCCTAAGCCTAAGCCTGTGCGTAATTTATTCAAACCTTAAAGTTCCCTGAAATATAGTCTCAGACAATCCGAGTTTTCATTGTCTAGTTTTAGCACAGTTACATATGGGAAACACTCCCTCAGATATCTTGGACCTAAACTTTGAAGTACACTCTTGAATACACTTAATGTACTTCGCAAAAAGCATCCACTGAAGACTCTAGACGTATTAAGCGTGATCTCAGTACGTTTCTAAAATATTATTGCAATGGTTGCTCTCTTTGTTACTCTTAAACGTGTAAATAGACTTATTAATATTAGTTGAACTTTTTCATTTTTAAGTAGTAAGTCTCAGTACGTTTTTAGAATATGATTGTAACGCTTGCTTACTTTGTGTTTTTTCCATTGTATAAGTAGATTTATAATATTTTTAAACTCATTTTTAACATTTAGTTAATTGTAGTAGGTATCCCATGTTACTGAGTAGAAGGATGCTTCAAACAGTACTGAAAAGCGCTGGAAAGAAGAGAAAGAAAAACTAAAAAAATGATCCGAGACTGAGAATTTATAACTGATTCTTAAATATTTTGATAATACTAGAAGTTATACTTTTCATTAAAATTAGGAGAGATGATACAGAGGAATGATCCTTAATTAGTGAAATCGTTCCGGCCATCTGGTGATTTTTCTCATCTCTAGGAATTATTTTCACAATAGTCGCTGAACAAATCTTTCATTTATTAAGTATAAGCTCAAAAAACGTAGTTGTTTGCTTCTCGCTTCAAGCGCCTGCCTTCCGGGCTCCCATGCATGTCTGAAAAATAAACGACTACAAAATAATGTACTATTACTGTTTTTATTCTAAATTACATTAAATTTGTGACCATAAGGCTGTAAAACCAAACCGTTCTCTATTTTCCAACTCGATTTTTCACTTTTTGGTAAAGAGTTAATTAAAGATGTCTTTGTATGAAAGACACAGTTACGTTGGTTTAAGTTTATAGTTGCCCAAGTCTATAAATAATTGAGTAGTTCCTGGGGACGTTATGGAAGAACTTGTCGCTGAAGAAGAGGAAGGTAAACTCTCATCTGCCGCCGGAGTGTCTTGTTTCCAGCGTCTCTTGCTGTCCATCAAAACGGTTTCTAGTTCGTCCCTGGCTTCTTTTCTCCATTTCGTTCTTCTGTTTTGGAACCATGTTTTTACTTGCGTCTCTGTGAGGTTCAGATTGGAGGCCAGCTCAGTTCGCTTTTCTTCGGACACATAACGATGCCTAGCAAACTCCTGTTCAAGGGTATGCACTTGTTTCTGAGTAAACAGAGGTCTATGTTTTCTTTTGCGGTTATGGCGTCTTCTTTGAAGATAAGGCGTTGCACCTTGGAAGCAATAAAAAGTTCCATTTTACTTATATATTTTTAATGTAGAGTCGAGTTTGTTCATTTGCAAGGAGAGTAGATTGACGTATCCCCTTCAGTTTTCCCCATTAGTCCTCTATTAGTCTTGAGTTCACTCAAGACTAATAGAGGAGCCAAGACCACGGACCAACTGAAGGAGTCAAAAGTCTTGTTCTACCACAGAGCAGTGGTTGGAATCCCGAAGTTATCCGTGAGTAGTTGATTGATCACAAAATGTACCGCTAGGAATGTACTGCAATATGCTACCGGACAGATAGACAAGGCGTTAACTGTACTGAACTGCGCAAAGCTCAGACCGCCAAGCTGTTGGCATGAATGTGAATTTTTTTGGTAAAATACATTATCCGAGTTGCTAGTATGATCGTCAAATAACCACAATCAGGTGATAGTGTCGGCTTAGTTTTTTTTGCTCCCTATGGCTAAGGTCTGGTATATTTAGCATCGAAATCCTCTAAGCGCTGGGAGGTGACACCGGCCACATCAACGCTTTAAATCCATCACTAATCCGTAGGAGAAATTTGGTTTTTGTGTCAGTTAATAGAACTTGATGAGAGTCACATGCCATTGTACGTAAAATCCTCTAGTTGAAGAGAAGGAAAAAAGGAACTGCCTTTTGCAAACTGAGGCTATATAAATTTTGTGTCCCAGTTTATACTTAATAACTGTAGATGTTGTTAAACAATCGATCTCTTTTTTAATGCCTTAGCAGTATTAATTCATTAGTAATTTTGAAACGAGGTGGTAAACGACAAGACGTACTAATAAAACCTTATACTTAGCTGCATTATAATTCATATTCATTATTTGCAAACCACATAAGCACAAGTTACACCTCTAACATTTTTTCCAACATTTACTTGTACGAATTTAGAGAATCATCACATTTACACTCTTTTGAGTTACGCATGACCATGACCAGTACTTAGCAGACTTAGTGTAAGAATTCTATCTCCAGTGTGTCTCCTTTAGTTTAGAGTAGAATTGCGTAGTCATCATATTAAAGTTCTAAAAAGGGAGAGTGAATAAGATGCAAACTTGCATGATTTTGCCGTTCTTTAAAGGAGACATTAACATTTGCATGGACTCGCCACCTCAATCAAATTAATCTCCATCAAAGTCTTGTTCGCACTCTATAAATCATACCTTCAGCGAAATTGTCTCTGTTTGCCTTTTAAATGCTGGTCTAAAAGACAGCATGGCCCACCAGTGCGGTGAAAAACGCTTTAACCCCGACATACACCTTTTCTAATAGTTTCGCTCGCACGTTTTGAACAAGACTCGGTCTCATCTATGCATCTTCGTTCACTTACCTGGGAGAAATCTCATGAAACGAGTTCCAAGAAGAAATGGAGGAAGGTGACTTGCAGCACTAAGCCACTGAGCTGTGCTGTAAGAAGCCAAACTTGCCGGCTGTACATTGACTATATTATACCTCGCAACCGGCGGCCTCACGGCTTCAGGGACGACAGGGAATATTGGATGGGTTTTCTCGTTCGAAACTTGTGCACATTTATCCTGAGGTTCTTCAGAGAGATTTAAAATACTTTTTATAGAGAATGGGTTGTTAAAAACCGACTGTGCTTGCTCTCCTCGTCCTAAAGATGCCATTGTGAGTTCCTTGAAAGTGTTTTTCAGGGCGGTGTACTGGTGTGAAAAACAGTACTTTTGGCCGTCAGTTGGACTCCACTTTAAACAGATTGGAGACACAAAGCCTGTACATTGTTGTCCAATTAGTGCTATCATTCACTCTACTACACTTTGAAATGTCAATTAGTATCTTGGTGTCGATTTCCCATTTATAGAATATTCACTTGTCTCGGTGTACACATTACAGTCTGCGAATTTTAAACTTGACCCTAAATAATATTTTAATAATAATAAAAGGTTTTCATTTTATATAAAAAACTAAAAGCTTATGTCTTGTAAATCTTTGGAAATAGCTAATTGTCGTTATAGTTTCTTGTCCGTTTTGGGTGAAGCAAGTGTTACGTTTTTTTCAGTTAACAGTTCCGATCAAGGCATTTCCCTGACCGGAAAAGGATAGTCCACATTTAACCGGAAGTTTCAGTATAACGGCACTGCAAGAAAACAAACTACCGTTGGACATTTCGTCAAGTTTCTTTTTCCCTTTTTTGATATTAAAATTAAGTAATAAAGGACCAAATTGGTATAATAATTTCCTCTATGAATGTCGAAAAAAACGCAGTACAGTGTAGTGAGGATTAAAAGCAACCGTTATTAAACTGTTTGAAATCGACGGGGTATTTCCTGTTTTCAAATCGACAAAGTAATTTCCGTCTTGTGTGATATTTCGATCTTTCTTGTGTGCTATTTCTATGCAGAAGAAAAACAGATTTGTAACACGACTGTCCAAGTTTTACCACAGTTGAACTTCTCCTTACAATTTTTGCTTATTGTTTGCTAAATACTATATATATTGTCAGAAACTTCAATCCAAAACGTGCAATTTTGAAGAATTTATTGGAAAATCGAATTTCAGGCTCAGTATTGAGAAATATCTTTAATCCATCATAATCTAGAATAAGGGCAATTGCTTCTCCCTTTTGTTTAATATTAATCTAGTTAACAATGTGTTTACAAGTCTTCTTAGTTAATCTTAGTTATAAGTATCAGTTGTATGCACTAGATATACTGTACTTGATATAATTTTCTTATATATTGTATAAGCAAGCAATTGAACGTGTAATTTTGACGTTGTAACATTAATTTTTTTTCCTTCTTGTAATTTTTTTCCAATGCTTAATCTTCCTCTACGTTCATTTTCTTTTATAACTTTTTTTTTCCTTTTTTAAGTGTAACGATTTTAGTGTAAATGTGGTGTACGTTAATCAATAAAGATTTTCAAAAAAAAAACTTCTCCTTACAGACACCTCCATAATACGGACACCTTTCTATTACGGATAGTTCACTTGGTCCCGAAGATACCAAACTTCATATATTCCCTACCTCTATAATACGGACACCTCTAGTGCGGACACTTGGGTCTGCCCCTGTCCGTATTAAGGAGTTTCGACCTGTCTTTAAAGTAGCCAACTTCTTAAATGTTCACGGGATGATGAGCGCCGTATTTAATTCTTTAATTAGAGTGCCTGTGAACAACCTATCTGTTGTCCACGTCTACAAAATAGGTTTATTACATTTCAACCAAGTAGGTAAGTTCGTGTCCTCAACTATCAAGAAATGTTTAATTTTTAAACTTCCCTTAAACTTCTCTAACTAATCAGCAGGCTAGGAGCCACCAATGTAGCGTAAAAAAGAAACCGAACGTATCGGTTGTTAGGGAGTGTGTCTAAATGTTCTGATTTTATAAGAACATCGGTTGATGTTTTCCGTGAGTTCTTTACGTTTTTTAAAGGAGGAATTTACCCTTGGGCACTATATTTTTTATGACTTATAATTTAATCTCGAGGCCAACAATAAATTCATTTCAACAAGATGAATTTATAACTCATAACTGTAATCTGTTTCAATGGTCCTTGAAAATAAAACTTCCGAAGCATATATGTGCATTGTTTACTGCAGAATTGCAATTGAATTATTATTTACTAGATGTTATTTTAGTAACTTTGACGTGATTTGCCGAGCAATGGAAATTTTGTGCAGTCAGCGTGTTACAGTTAGGAGTCAACCTGAAGGTTTGTGCAGTCAGCGTGTTACAGTTAGGAGTCAACCTGAAGAGGTCGCACTGATGATGGCACAATTCAGGGCGTGGATATTTGAAAAGAAATAGTGATGACAGTGATCAAATAAAATTTGACTCTTATGTTATCTGCTCTAAAACAACAAAGTGAAAACATATTGTCGCTGGTGGATCTTTTAAAAAGTCAAGGGGCAGGACCCCACAGGGATTCTCATTTTAGATTCAATTGACTTAAATTCCTCTCCACAACTTAATACGGTGTAGACAGCTTGGTTCAATTTGCCTTAATCATAAGATTCTTGAAAAATCTTTTTCTCAGAGAGTCCATTGAATAGGTTTATTCTTTCGTGACCTTTGATATTTTCCTACCGGGCTATTTCACGAAGTTATTTCCGAGTTAACCACGATATGAAAAACCGAAGTTAAGTTCAGTGGGCCTTCCTCCATTTCTGTTCAATAACTTTATATGACTTAACATTCAAACAGTCCAACTCAAAATTGTGTGGTATAGATTATGAAAATAAAGGTGTGGGTCTTCTGGACACCTGATATGATCACTGGAAAAATATTGGAAAAACTTTGGTGAAATGCTTTTGGATAAATAACGACTGGCAGACTAAATGAAGTGCTACAAACCATGCTTGACTGTCTAGGCTTGTGTATTGGCAACATATAATATTTTATACGATATCTAAAAGTAGTAACTAAAAAACCCTGGTAAGCTGGAATGGTGGAAATAAGTAATATTTGTAATAACAAACACAAACAGTTCTTTGATATTCTGGTATCAGTGATTGAATAACTAGCTCTTTTGCATATCTTCTTTAAAACCATAAAAACAGCTGTTGGACAGTTGAGCGCTGGAAGGAAGTTAAGTCAGACGTTTCCGAAATGCTATCATTGAAGGTAATACTTCATCGAGTCAAATGCAAAGCCTCAGATTTAAGAATTGTTTGGAAAAAAAGAATCGAGAGGGGATATTATAAAACAAATTCTTAGGATATGATAGCATACTTACGTACTATAGAATCCCTACCTAATGATCTCGACTTCTTCCACATGGCATAATGATAGCGACAACACTTGGGATGTTAAGAGTTCTGTTTTATTACGACATTGGCCAAGTTACAGACAAGGCGTGTAAGTGTTTCCTCAGGGCACGTGCATACTAAGTGCATCCGCTATTTTATGGCATTCATCCTTCGTCACCTAGTCACTAAGCACGCAGGCATCAGTGCAGAACTCCTAGTGACTGGTTAATACTGGACATTAAAAACGCATGTGTATCAAGGTGTGTTTTAACACGCCTTGAGAAGCGTGCACCAGTCATCTCAAGGCGATTCAGTTCACTATGACATCATTTTACTGACTACAATTTACCGGAATTTATTTCTTTTTAACTTTCTTATTTAAATTTTGTAATTCCAGAAGTTTAGTAAGCTATCCCACGGAAAACGCCTACTTACTGCTGCGTTTTTTGTCTGTCGTTCAGTTTCGTTCATGATAAGGAAAACTGCATAAAATATGTGTTCTTTCATTTGATCAAAACATAAAAAAAAAACTTTTAAAGAATATGCAACTTGCAATAAGAATCCTGATTATATAAAACATCAAAAACTTTATATCGCTTAACGACTGGTCAAAACGTATAGGGGGGGGGGGGGGGGGGCAGGGTGGGTGGGCTGGATCATTTAAAAATAAGGTGGTTAAAAAACACATGACCCACCCCTTTCTTCTTGGCACAAAACTGACTTACCCACCCTTAAGTAAAGGCTGAAAATGACACGACCCACCCCGCATTAAAATCATGTAAAATGGATTTCTTGGTTGCATAATCCAAGAAAACCACACTTTGTGAATGGAGTTGTGGTGATGTTGATTTACATTTGGATTTATTTTTTAACAAAATACAAAAGCATCCAAAAGATATCTACTCTGGTCAAGTATATTTAATACCACATCGGACTGGTCGCTAGTTCAAGCCTGGTATACGTCATCTCGTCTTCTTTTACTGCAAGGCTTGACAGGCCGCACACCAGCGTAAAACCTTTAATTTATGTTTTTGCTCTAATGAGTATATCTTTTTAGGATTTTCCTTTTTTAAAAGATATAATAGAAGGTTATTTTAAAATTTGTCGTAGTAGTGGTTGGTTTTGTATAGGGTGCCATTTTTTCGCTAAAGCTTGTTTGATGTTTGGCACTGATGGTAGGTATTGTGTAACTTATTTTCTTGTTTAAGCGCTGATTCCCTTTCTGTGAATTTTATTTCTGATAGCATTTTTTCTATCAGATTATGTGAGCAACCTCTAGCCAGCAAGCATTTTTATATTTTGAAATGCGCTCATCAAAAGTAACTTTTGAAGAATTTGTTCTTAAGAGTCTCAGGACTTCGCCTTCACGAATTCTATATTAAGGGGACTCGTAACAGTTTTCAGCTTTTTGACAGTATAAACTTTGGAAAATTATAACAAAACATCAGGCCAAGGTCATAATTAAATTATGGTAAAATTAAAATGTACATTTAGTTGTTGACCAAAAGTGACTCTTATTTCGTCATCGACGGTTACCATGGATTGTTACCATGGTAACCATATGTGGGGATCATTCAGACCTACTATTGAGCTTTTGGGGCTTATAGCTCAAAAATCTGAACTCGGTGACCCCCATTTTTTTCAACGTGATCACGTTTGACACTTAAAGAGGAAAGTGTAAAATTATTTTTAAAAAAAATTCCTTGGAGCAGATTTTTTCTAAAAGTAAAAAGAGACAATTTGTATGTGGTGAAAAATTCCCTCCACAGAATTTTTTAAATTTTGTCTGACGTTTCCTCATAATAACGAAAAAATATTGAAACAATAAAAAATGGGGGTCACCGGGCTTGTTCACTTGTGAAAGCCCTTGTGAGTTTCACAACATATGCCTTGAGAGGAAAGGACATTTTAAAAGTGCCTAAGGTCAACACAACACGCTTTGGACTCAATTCCTGGCGGTATCAGGCGCTAGGAACAATTTGCCCGATGTTGTAAGAGCGTCGTCAGATTTTAAAACGTTCAGAAAACTGTTGGAAAATGAGTCATTACTTTAGTATCGACGAATCGTTTTTTTATTCAATTTTGTAACGAGTATTTTTACGTGTGATAACTTAATTTAATTGTAAATAGTTTTTATATTGTCTTAATAATTTTATTCACAGTGGCATACCTGTGAATTAGCTGGTGAAGTTTTTTAAACTAAGAGTAAGCGCCTTTTAGTTAAGAGTATGCGCCACTTTAAATAAAGTATTGCATTGTATTGAATTGTATCCACGCGTGATTTCGCGCAATTCAAAATCTGGATTTTACAAGATCAACATTTACTCATGCTCAGTCAGGATTACCGCCGACCTTTGCGTGTACACGCGCGGACACCTACAGACCCTACAGACCACATTGTGCGATCGAAAGTCACGATCGAGTAAACGTTTTTGCTTCATTGCCGTGGATTTAGTAAGCTTTCACGTTTTTTACTCTTTTATGGAACTTCAGAACTTACCATTAAGTTTCCTCATAAGGTATCGTTAGAAGGCGGAATAGCAAGCTTTATTATCAGTGCTAAAAGATGTCGGGAAGTATTCTATTTGTTCATGTGTTCATGATGTGAAAATTGATGGTGGATTCATCACAATGCAGACTTTATGTTTACCAAAAGTTGAGTAAGTTTTACAAAGATCATCGTAATTAAAACCACTGCCAGCGACGTTTTGAGCCATGGATTTTTTTATCGGGCCGTTTTCGTCGCTTGAATTGAACGACTTGTTGCTGAATACGAGGAAAAAAACATAGCGATATAATTAGCTCGCGTCCTCGCTATCGATTAGCTTGGGTGTTGACAGTTCTACAATTCTCTTTGAAGTCCACTTGAAAACTTGTTAGTGACATTTGCCGAGGTTTAATTTGTTCTCAAAGTAACAGTAATAAAGTTTTTGTCCAGAATTACGAATGCTTTGTTCTTCGTGGCGTCTGAATCGAGCAGGCATACGTTGGAGACTTGCAGCATGGGAATAGCTGTAAGTACTTTCAAATCTTTTTCCGACTAAGGAAAATATGATTCTACAAACCTTGGTTCATCATAGAAAAATGTTGAGTTTACAGATTATCCTGATGGCTGCATTTCTCAGCTGTAGTTTCATTATACCCAATATTTATTCCGTTTATTTTTCTTTTTATTACACGCAACTTCGCTTTGTATTCACTCGTTTCTACTTCGTGCTTGTTTACATTTTAGTTGCCTTGTTGTTATTTTGGTAAAAACTTAGTCTGACGAACTCTTATAAATCTAACTAGTCCTATGTATGATATATTGTTTTAACTGGTTCGAAATAAAGTTTATTTTTGCAGTTTAATAATGATATTTTAGTTGTCAATTGTACATCAGTGTACATCAGGGCGTAACATGTCGATCAAAATCGATCATCGAAAACGTAGTCGATAAGTCGATAATTGTCAATCGACAGGTTTAATTTGTCGATAAAAGTCGATAATCACAAGATTTTCATGGCTACGAAATTAACCAAACTAATAATAGCTCGAACGACTTTTCTATGGAAGTATAAACCGCTCTGAAGTAAATCTTTACGGCAATAAACTTTAATCATAAAAAAACTGAGCAACCAAGTGGTTTGATATTCAATGTAGAATCGAATAATTACCTTGAGAAATGATAAACCAAGACAAACAGTGGTTCGTTTAGTGCTTGATGGACCTCAAAAAGCCGTTAAATTCTGTTAAAATTGATAAGCGCTGGAGTTTAATCAGGTTTAATGATAACAGGACAGAAGCAGCGTGACACAGCGTGACACAGCGTGACAGAAGGCGGCGATCAAGAAGTAGCATGAAACTGAGGCCCCGTTTACACGGGTCCGGACAAATTTTTGCACGGACGAATTTTGTTCCTAGACCACGTGTTTACATGGATCCGTGCAAATTCTGTTACAGATTGCAGTGGTGTTTACACGGAACTTGCACACTTAGCCGTTCAAAAATTCGTCCAGTTCCGCCGGTCCCGTGCAAACGCAAGGTGGAACCGTGCAAGTTTTTGTCCGTGCAAAAATTTGTCCGGACCCGTGTAAACGGGGCCTGAGATGCATAAATCACTGATAAGACGTAAAATGATTTGACATGAAAATGAATCACTTTTACTGTAAGAAAAGAGTAGTTTCTGATTTCAGCTTGTGTTTATTTGAGCTTCCAATTACAGTTTAAAATCGGTAAAATAAAGTCTTGACATAGCCGATCCTGCTTCGTTTATCCGCGTTCGCCAACTTTCCGTTTTTTATATTTCGATACTTGTAAAAAAACTGTAAAAAAAAAATCGATAATCACAAGAAATCGTGTGATCGACTTTTATCGAATTCCGATATTTGTCGATTGATTAGTATCGAATTCAATCGACAACGATCGATTTTTATAGACTATCGAAATTATCGACATGTTACGCCCTGGTGTACATGCATGGCGCCGCGTTAATGTCGATCATGTTTATCGGTGTATCGGTTTTGGTTCGCGCTATTATCAGCCAAACCAGAAGCAGGCTCGAAGATCACAGAAAAGGCAGCTTTTGTTTTCGAGCTCGGTAAAATAGACTGCCTGCCAAGTGAACGAAAACTTGAAAAGGAGAAAATACTGTTCGGTCGCCATTTTTTTATTGCTGTCATTGTATTTTTTTCGTGTGTTCCGCGCGTGTTTAGAACCCAGTCGGCACCCGCCAAAAAAACGGTACGAGCCACCTTTACACTTGGTTGATGACAAGAGGTGACTGTGTGTGCATTGGAAGGTTTCGGTTTGCTTAAAATGCGTTTTTATGTCAAGGATATAAGGATTGTTCCTTGAATCTTTCACTTTTGTATATCACTGTATTAAGAAATGTAGCTTCCATGTCTGCGATTTCAGCTGTGAATTTAATTGTTCGATGAATTGTTCAATGTCAATGTAACATTTCCAAACTGTAGGTTTTTATGACGTGTTTACTTGGGATTTGCAAGGGCAACAGCCATTTTAATTCCCATGAAAGTGCCGTGTATTTCAAGATAGTTCTTTCCATTAAACTCAAGGAATTTTCTTTGAGTATTAGTCTAAGCATTTCTAGGAGGTACCAGAAACCCATAAGTGGGTTGAAACGTGCAACTGTCTCTTGTACGCTTCAAAATAAGCTTCCGATTATTCAATTTGCTAAGAAGTTGTCACAGCCATATTTGGAAAATTGAGATGAAAATATTAACCAATCAATTCGCTAGAACAACTTGCTTCCAATCTCCCTGGACCGAGGGGTTTCCAAATATGGTACTAAGCAAAAAAATGAATATTCGGAAGCTGTGAATGCGAGTTACACGTTTCAACCCACTTATGGGTTTCTGGAGGTACTGTGTAGGTATTGGAAGGGGGGGGGGGGGGGGGGGGGGGGGGGGGGGGGGGGGGGGGTTGTGAATTTTCTCGTATGCTTAATGTTTCATTGCCAGCTTTCTTGTTGGAATATGAGTTGGGTGGCAGCAACACACGTTGAAACGTGTTATGAATGTAATAAACAGATATTTTATTATATTTACGTTTTTAAAAAAGTGTGATTTGTAGCATCCAGAATCATTCAGCCCACTTTGAAGCTTTTGTTATTAAAACGGACACAATGCTAAATGACCATTTAAGTATTATGTTGTGATTGCAAAATGGAATCTACAGAGCTCGCTGTTACAAACATGTAAAAACCATTCATTAATTAAGTTACGGTTAGTTTAAGAAACAAAGAAGGTTTGTATATTTATATTTAATATGCGAGAACAGTTGCAGATCCGTAATTTGCTTCTGGTCGATTGCTTCCCTTTAATTTTGTGGTCAACTATTAAAGTAGTATCAAAACTCTGATTTCTGAAAATGTATTTGTTAAAATAACGGTATAGCCGTATTATTTTTTGACCGGTCCCTTATATCTTAAAAATTAGGTTTATTAAAAGGCTGTACCGAAATCTATTAGCGTATAACATTTTGGCCATAGATTAAATCGTTTATACTCTATCAAAGCGGCATACAGTTTTATTGTTACATATTGGAAATAATTTTAGTGATATTTTAACGGAAAATGGGAGCTTATTACAAAATCTGACTTCCAAAAGGGGGGCTTATTACAAAATCTGACTGCCAAAAGGGCGGCTTGTTAGAGAAGGGGAGGGGAGCTAAGTAAGCCTTCAAATACTCTTTCGGGGCAACATTCATTTCTTTGTTGGAACTGACTATTAGTCGATTGTCCCAAGACAGACGCGAGAAGTGTTACTGTTTTGGCACAAGCGAGAGACCTAACTGATAATAATTTTATCAGTCTTATTTAGTGTTGTCATCAGAGAAGGCAATCACAAGCCCGTCTGCCGCTGCCTATATACATAACCAGCAACGTTTACTGATAACAAAAGGCTTTTTGTTTGCGGAAAGAGAATCCGCCACGTGGTTCTCAAAGTGAAACGTGTGTTGGAGCCTTAATAACTGCAGTGGACGCTTAGGAACCGGGAACATATCAACTTCTAATAAAATTGATTTTATAATTATATACTGCCGGCTAAGGTCCTTTTGAAAGAAGAAGTGCTATAAATCTATACTTAAAAAGAAAGGTTTCGTCAGCTCCTCTTTGAACTGCTTGTTGCTCGGTTAATTAATACGGCCACCACTGGGCCACCAATTGATTTTTGCTTCACAGTCCTAATTTCACCTGCTTTACATTTCAGAAAGCGACAAAGTTGGTTGCGTTTTTATGCCGGTCACGACGAAAAATGCTTCGTTGATGTAACCTTCTAAAAGATCGTTTGAAGGTTAATGAATAAAAACCATCGCAAAACGTAATCTTTGGTAATCAGTCAAAACCCAGACCGAAAAGGGGTACGCAAAGGGTATACCAAATTGCAAGGCCAACTCGCTATATTATGAAGCCTTCCAAGTCGACACCGTTGAATTCATACTTTATTTTATTCTCTTTAATGCACTTTAAAACTGAGTATCTTGACAGCTTCGGCCGTCGTCCATTTCCAGTTCTTTGGCTTCTGCGGTGCTGATTTCGAATGCACGGGCACTGTTTTGTTGATTTGATTTTGCGAGCCGAAAAGATTTTCCTGATTTACAAGTGAGTGAAGCCATTTCAAAGTTTGGCTGTCATGTGACAGTAATGACAGTAATCCCTCTGAACTTGGTCCTCCTAGAAGGGTGACCCTGCCTCAAGCGTTTACATGGCTGAAACAAGCAAAAAGTTGGCCTTATCTCTCACGTGAACGAAACCTTGAAATGTAATAGAGTAGAGCAACCTAGGATGACAGACTCCCTTCATGTAAACTACCCTTACATTATCCCCAAATTACACAGTGGTAACGACGTTCACACTCACATTGCAAGGTTTTGCCGCCCGTGCTTGCTTACAAGGTGCTTTGTCGTGACGAAAACCAATAGTTTCTTTACGACCAAAAATCCATTTTCTGTCGGTTCACATTTATGGTACAAATCATCATTTCACTATTCCAAATAAAGTGACTATTTCAAAGGAAACATGGCGATTCTATTATTATATACACCCAACCCAAATTGGGAAAAAAAGCGTTTCTAAGACACATAATATATAATGCGAAAAGGGGGCCTTGTAGAACATTTCATGAAGACAAAGTATCAGCAAATGAAACAACATCAAAATAGTAGTCTAGAAAGTGAAACCATGACAACAAAGTAACACGATGATTAACGATTGACTTCAGTAGCTTATGTTAATGAAGGTCGAAAACAAACTAAGTTTAAACGCAAGTTCGAAAAGCCCTACGTGTAAGTAGATAATATCAAGGCTCTATGAACGAGGGTAAAATATAATCCGGCATTTTACAGCCAGCAGTAATAAATAAGTAATGGGGTTGTGTGTCCAGAGATGAAAAGGGTGTGTCTGTTCTTACTTGACGGTTTTAAATGTTGCCACCTTCCAACCGGTAATCTATTCTTTATAAAAGACATTATCCTAGATCGCTTACTGTGGAAAAACAAAAACGTTCGGATAACACACTACAAGTGTTTAGGTGTATATGCAGGAACGTTTAATGGACATATTATAAGACTACTGCGTTTCTCGTCGTTAGAGAAAGGTTGTTGTATCGGCTTTGGATGCGGCCGGGCAAGTTTTGTTTCGCAACTTGACGCACTTTGTTTTCCATTCAAGAATAAAGAGCTTCCCATACGTTATGGGTCATTTGAAACGAGCTTGAAATACACATAAACAGGCTCATTCTCCTTTTTCTTGAATTGGCGCAACAGAACAATTTGACAGTGAAGGACATTACTAGCTATATAACTGGTTATATTTAGAGTTAGTTCGCTTTCCACAAGTAAATGTTACCTTGCTAAGCCTGAGATATTTCTTCTTCTGACAGGAGGTGGAGCGAAACCTGCTAAACACCGAACATCAATGAGGCATTCTTAACATAACGCGTGAATCCTTTGTTCAGTTAAAAACATATTGCTACTTACTCAGCCTGTTAGAAAACAAAAAAATTGAGCACCTCTCGTTTAGGGGTTAAGCACCAGGTCAGGTGAGTTCTCGTGCTAAATGTTCTAAGACACGTGTAAGGACCCTAGTTTATGAGATAATTAAGTGGTGTTATGTAAGAAATATAAACTGATAAGTAGGTAAAGCGGAATAGATTTCATCCCATCGAACAAAACCCATGTGCAGGTTTTTGGAAAGCCAGCCAGAAACAGTACACTAGCATCCATAAAAGCAGCATGGGAAATTTGAAACTGATGAAAATATTTCCGAAGAAGAAGTAATCGTTTGGCCCACAAATGATTCGGATTCACGCCTTCATTTGAAGCAAACGGAAGCAAACTATCTTTTCACTGCCAACATCCCCTCGGCAGATATTTGTAGTTGTCTGTATTTCCTTTACAAATAACCCATAATTTTCCAAAGCGGCGCCGAACATCATGAAGACAATTTGTTATAATGCTCCTATGCTTTTCCGTTGGCACGAAGCTACATGTATATTTCTTATTTGAGAGAATATTCTTCTTTTATGATGTTTGTATATTTTTCTTACTGACGTTGAAATTGTCAGAGACTACTGATTTCGTCTGAATTTTTCACAAGCCAGTATTTTCAAATGGTTAAAATCCCCCTTTTTAAACAAATTCTGGAATTTTCACTCAGAGTTACACTTGCGAGCCGGCTGCCAACTCTAAATATTAATGCAGGCAAAGAAACAAACAGTATCCTCAGATGTATTCGCTAACAAGCAACAAGAAGAGTACAATAAATTGGCTCATTCGCTGGTTGCTGGTGTGACTTTGAGGTGGCGGTACGGTTTCTATTTCTGTTCAAGAATTGTCCGCTTAATATTTCCTTCTGATACATTTGAGTTCATTTGTTTGCACTTTTGGTCTCCAAAAACTTCACGGTAACCTTTAAATTTTGTGTCAGCGATGAGTCGGTAATCAACAGATAAATAATTACCTTTCAAAACGTTTTTGTTAATATTACATCCGCGACTGCAGATAAACAGAGCTAAGCATGCGTAATACAATTAAGGCATGCAAACCGCAAAGTAAAAGTTGTTACCACATGCAGCGAAGGAAACGGAAAAATTCACTGCTCTGGAATCTAACGAGTTAGAGATGTGGCGATCAAATGGAATATAGCGATACCTGTCGGAGGCCGGAACAGTAAGAGTCGCATTAGTGTCCAAAATGTTTCTTTTTTATTGTTCCCGTACTTTCACGTTTTAACTGATAAGAAGAGAAAGACCTCTTGTTTTGCTCGTAACGGCGTTAACCTTGGTATGACTCTACAATTGATCTGAGTTTGTATTGAATTTTTGTTAAGGTATGGCTAACAGTTTGCTCGGCTTCAGACAATGAACGCAGCATAAAGCCAAACAACCTGATTTTATTTGTCTTAAGGGAACAGTTATGTGCATTGTATAAGCTGGACAAAATAAAAAGCTAATTTAGTTGTCTTAGTTCAGTCAGACTGTTGATATTTTTCCTCTTCAATTTAAATTAGATAAAGGTTACTTATTATTAAAACATGTAGCAATTCTGTGATCCAAAAGAAAGAACGCATTTACTGTTAAAGTTGTGTTCCTTAACTGCTACTGATATTTGCTTTTTTTAGGCTCAATAATTGAAAGTTTACAGGTAAGGATGAATTCTGTAACAGAGAGGTACCCCAAAACAGAAAGAGCTACAGATTGGAATAAGTTTAGACAAGTAGCGCTAGATGAACTTCTTTATGGACCGCTGGTCAACCAGCAAGATGTCATTCAGCAAGATGTCATTCAGTATTATTTGGAAGGAACAATGTTGCTTAAAGGTAACAACTCTTACACTGATACCGGGTAAAATTTCAAAGGACAAAAACTTGTTAACTTATTTCTCCTTATATTTATAGCTAGTATGATTAAAGCCGATCGTTTTGTTTCCAAACACACAGAACTTCATATAAGAAATTAACGCTGGTTTTATTTTGGCTTGAGTTCATTTAGCAGTTGCTTAAAACTTTTAAATTCAACAGAGAAACTATGAAATGAACTATCAAATGAAATACATAGCGCACTAGCATCTGTAGGTAAACCAGATGTGTCTAAGCCTAGCACACATGACACTATATTCTTGATTATGTTATTGTATCCTGAAATTTTTTTACCAATTTTTCTAATGAGGAGTTCCACGAAATTTTCAACCATTTTCACATGTCTCGCATCGACTTAAAATTTGGATTTATCATTTCAAAGAAGTATATTTCAATTTTCTCAGTGCATTTTCCCGATAAATCATTTTTTTTCAGAATGTACATCAATAAAAAAGCAAGAACATCAATAAAAAGCAAGAACACTAATTGCACACACTGAGATAATTGCAACTATAGGATCGTTTTTCGCATAATTGAAAATCTATACTTCGGTCTTTTCCAACGTTCTGCCGAATTTGTGCTTTAGAACGTAGATAGGTGCAAGCTATTATAATCGGCATTGCCGGATCTTGTTTTACTCTACAATACAAATGAACAACCTTATAGAAATAACGTACTATCCTCTCCGACAATCTAATAAGTACCGATATACTGTAGGTTTAGCTGTAGGTTGACTGAAAACATCCACAGCTGAGTTGGTTTAACGGATTATGGAAAACTATACGGATGGTACTATTCTACCAAGGAGATTTATTAAAATATTTTCTTACATAAACCGAGCTCCAAATAAAATTTTACTGTATAAATGATAAAGTATGGTCTATGAAGTTTCTGTTAGGCGTCGGATAACCATCAATGATTAATGTTTCAATTCTTAAGAAATGCCTTATTTGTCGCTTATATACTGATTGTACTATAATACGGTTGTAATACGATGGCGCGTTTAATTCAGTTCCGCCTCACACTAGGAAGATGCGTCATTTAACAAAACTAAACTGATCCAAAGTGAAAGGAAAGTTATGTTGCAACTATGTTTGACGTACAAAGATTTACCTCGACCTGTAATTGCTATTCTGCTGAAATAAAGTTTTGCGGGAAAACTTTCGTGGGTTTATTGTTTCAAACAACAAGTGAAATCGAATTAACATAATTAGTTTTTACTCTAAAATTCGGACCAATAAGCCAAAACAATAGACAAACATACTGAATACATAGTATTGTATTATTCTCTCCCAATATTATGTGTGTGGATTAGCGAAACGCCGAAATACATTTAACAGACCGTGTTTTACTAGTGGTCGATAGATGCGAACAGTCTTAATAATCCGGTGCATGTATGTAAGTGAAAGGCAAACGAAATCATTTCCGCATACGCACAATCACAGCTACACACAATTTACCATAAATATATATTTCTTATACACAGCGTGATTTAAAATTTGAGAAAACCATGATCATCGTTAAAAATGCCCTCGAAGTAAAATCTCTGCTACACTCACTCACTCACTCACTCACTCGATCACTCACAATTATTCTTTGCCATTTTATATATATAGACGGTTTTGAAGGTGCTGCCTGAGCCAACGAAAGATGTCATACCAAAAGGATCACAATAATGGATTCACAGTCCGGATTCGGTGGATATAATAAAAACTAGTTAAAAAGACCGAAAATGGACAACTTTTGGTATAAAAAATGTAAAAATTTAGTTAAAAAACGTTTCGGTCTCTCGACCTTCATCAGTTGTCAAAACCGTCTACATTATTACCACTTTGCTCCTGTCCGCCTGGGAATCATCACTCGTGATTGATCCGAAGATGTCCAATACAATTCCTATCGTAAGCCGCACAGCCAAGACTTGGAACAAATTTACCAGGTATCAGCATCACTACACTTTTCTTAAGAATTGCCATAAACACAATGTCATTCCTAAAGGCTTTAATCTGAAATTCAATCTGGCGTTTAACACAAACAACTATGAACTCAATGTGCGTTGTAATCGTGTACTTCATAATTCATCTCAAGAACTTTGCAACCTAGTGCTTAGATCCACGGAAGAAAAGATTAAAGAGAACTTCACGTTTGCAGAACAAACCTTTTCAGTCAACTCAATTGTGATTTTGCCTATCGAATTTGGAAATCGTTAGAATATGAAAACTTTATCTTGCACTACAATTTGAAAGAAATTGAATGGGAAAAAAATGAGGAAAACAGTTAGACCCCCAGCAATTTCGGACCACGAGAACGTCAGAAAATTTAGACAACTGATGAAGGTCGAGAGACCGAAACGTTTTTTAACTAAATTTTTACATTTTTTTATACCAAAAGTTGTCCATTTTCGGTCTTTTTGACTAGTTTTATATATATATATGTATATATATATATATATATATATGTATGTATATATATATATATATATATATATATATATATATATATAATCCAAGAAGGAAAATCACTCAACTTTGATGTTGATGTTGATGAGTGATTTTCCTTCTTGGATTATTCTGCTCCTACACTGTAGAGCACTTTATTGGATTCGCCGGTGAATCTTCAACTTGGATTATATATATATATATATATACAATTATGTATATGTTGTAGTTAATTTTTTATTTCAGGTAATTTTTGTTTTTCCTTTGTTTCAAATTCATTAGCATATATTACCATACGCAAAATCAATGGAAAAATAAATATTACCTAAGATACAAAATTAACTACAACATATACAATGTGCCCTCCCGGTTGTCACCATAATGGCTTTATGGCAACTCCTGAACTTGGGCACAGGATGTACGGTTACACATTGTTGGATTGCATTGTGGAGTTACAAGAGTGCTCAAACTGCAAGCAGTGAGCGAAGCAATATGCCAGTAATGAACACCTCTTACGAGGCTCTCCACCCAATCCAGAGAGTGCTCAAACAGTGAGCGTAATATACAATTATGTATACAATGTGCCCTCCCGGTTGTTACCATAATGGCTTTATGGCAACTCCTGAACTTGGGCACAGGATGTACGGTTACACATTGTTGGATTGCATTGTGGAGTCACAAGAGTGCTCAAACTGCAAGCAGTGAGCGAAGCAATATACCAATAATAAACACCTCTTACGAGGCTCTCCACCCAATCCAGAGAGTGCTCAAACTGTATGAACAGTGAGCGTAATATACAATTATGTATACAATGTGCCCTCCCGGTTGTTACCATAATGGCTTTATGGCAACTCCTGAACTTGGGCACAGGATGTACGGTTTATATTATATATATATATATATTATATATATATATATATATATATATATATATATATAATTTTTCTTTGTGATGGTCAAGAAGCCAACTCCAATTGGACTTTCAGATGTTTATATTTAAGTGCTCAACGTTTCGGCCGTCGCGTCGTTATATATATATATATATATATATATATATATATATATATATTATTGTGTTATTGTGTATATAATATTATATATTAAGACCATATCTTTTTACTAAGATATAAAAATTTATGTAAGTAGTTTCTCATAAATAGAGATCTTATGTTTTTTTCGATATCGGGAAAAAGGAAATTGTGATAAGTTATAAAGGAATTCGTTTTCATTCACTGTATGCACTCTTTCTGAGTAACAACGCATTAAAGAGATCAAACAAACCATTGAAAAGCTTTTTAAACTAAATAATTATAAGGTCATACAGCACATGTATATGTTGTGGTTGAATTTTTTCTTTGGATTAAAAATTTTCAAACCAGTTTAGTTTTTATTTTCCTTTGTCTCAGATTCATTGTCATATTCTGAGATAAAGGCAAACAAAAATCAAACTGGTTTGAAAATTTTCAAACCAAAGAAAAATTTGAACCACAACATATACATGCAGCAAGCAACACAATGCGTTTGTCCCTTTTCCTCGAAAACTATTTCTCATTCTATTTTTACTATATTATATACACTGTATACAATACAATACACCACACCACACTGCTCTGCACTATACACTGCACTGCACTGCACTATACACTGCACTATACACTGCACTGCACTGCACTCCCGGGGGGGGGGGGGGGGGGGGGGGGTACTCCCTATAATGGGCTATACAGGGATGCTCCGCCCGAAAGGGTTACCTTTTTGAGGCTGGAGGTATATGAAAGGGTAAGGATTTCACGAGTTGAAGTATATGAAAGGGTAGGGATTTCACGAAGTATAGGAAAGGGTAGGGAAAACACGAGTTGAAGTATAAAAAAGGGTAGGGAAAACTGTCATTTAAGTATTATAAAAAGCGCCTTTCAAAATATATCAAACAGACGCACGTAAAGGCTATAAGAAAGGGGTACCATTTACAATGAAAGGTATATGAAAGGAGTACCTTTTCTGTCAAAAACGGTATATGAAAGGGTAAGGGTTTGGACCTTGGGGCGGAGCATCCCCGTACAAAACTTTGTTGAGTACCCCCCCCCCCCCCTCCCCCCCCCGGGACTGCACTGCACTGCACTACACTACACTACACTGCACTACACTACACTACACTACACTACACTGCACTACAATAGACTACACTGCACTACACCACACTGCACTACACTGCACCACACAGCTCTGCACTACACTACACTACACTACACTACACTACACTACACTACACTACACTACACTACACTGTACTACAGTGCACTACACTACACTACCTTGCACTATACACTAGTGTCTACTCTACACTACACAGCACTACACTACCCACAGCACATGTACATGCAGCAAGCAACACTATGCGTTTGTCCCTTTTCCTCGAAAACTATTTCTCATTCTATTTTAACTGTATTATATACACTATATACAATACACTACACTGCACTACACTGCACTGCCTTGCACTATACACTACACTACACAGCACTACACTACCCTACATTACACTGCACTACACTGCCTTGCATTGTACACTGACTACACTACACAACACAGCACTACACTACCCTACACTGCCCTGCACTACACTACACTGCACTGCACTACACAACACTGCACTACACTACACTACACTATACTACACTACCCTACACTACACTACACTACACTACACACTACACTACACTACACTACACTACACTACACTACACTACACTACACTACACTACACTACACTACACTACACTACACTACACTACACTACACTACACTACACTACACTACACTACACTACACTACACTACACTACACTACACTACACTACACTACACTACACTACACTACACTACACTACACTACACTACACTACACTACACTACACTACACTACACTACACTACACTACACCGCACTACACTGCACTACTCTATACTACACTACACTACACTCTACTCCACTCCACTACACTACACTGCACTATACTAGTCTACACTGCTATACTACACTGTTGCACTGCATTGCACAACTTTAAAAAATCAATGGATGACACCCGAAAAGAAAAAGATGATTCTCCATCAATCTCGGAGGAAAACTGGCTTCATTATTTCCACTCACTTCACTCAAACAAACCTTTAAACCGTACACGTACACAGCAAACAATCATCAATGAACTACAACAACACGAAAGTCGAAAGGAACAGTTGTGCTCTCTAGATTACTTAATTACCGAAAATGAAATACTTATAGCCGTAAAAAGACTGAAAAATAACAAATCGTCCTTTTCAGACAAAATACAAAATGAAATGATCAAAGCTAGCCTTCATGAAATGATGCCCGTATATCACAAACTTTTCAATACAATTCTCAATTTAGGTGTTATGCCTTAGACTTGGTGCGGCGGTCTTATTACACCAATGTATAAATCAGGAGGTAGAAGTGATCCATCAAATTATCGAGGAATTTCTGGGAGAATTGTTCTGCTCTATCTTAAACCAAAGACTTCTTGAGTATGTCGACTTTCATAATATAATTCATACTATAACTCTCAGATTGGTTTCTTACCTGAAAATCGTACATCAGACCATGTCCTCACACTGAGAACTTTAGTAGATAAATATGTGCATCAACACAACGAAAAAATCTACGCTTGTTTTGTAGATCTCAAAAAAGCTTTTGACTCGGTCTGACATGACGGACTGTTATACAAACTATTGCAAATTAATGTAGGAGGTCGCTTTTACAATTTAATAAAGAGTTTATATTCAAACTCTACATGCTCCATAAAAATAGGAAAAAGCAGGACGCGACTCTTTCAATACACAAGAGGCGCACGCCAAGGTTGTATTTTAAGTCCGTTGCTATTTAACCTTTATATTAATAACATACCATACTTATTCGAAAATATTTTATCTGATCCTTTCGTTCTACCAAACGGCACAAAATTAAATTCACTTTTATACGCGGATGATTTGGTCATACTGTCAAGATCTAAAACAAGATTGCAAAACTGCCTTAATATGTTATCTTCCTATTGCATTTCGTGGATGTTAAGTATCAATCCTAAAAAAACCAAAGTTATGATTTTTCAGAAACGCGCAAAGAAATGTATTGAGTCCAGTTTTCGCATTGACAATGAAATTATTGAAATCGCCCAAAACTACACTTATCTAGGAACACTCATCTCTTCAACGGGTAACTTCTCAATGGCGCTTGATCAGTTGAAAGAGAAGGCTCTTCGCGCTCTTTTCAGTCTCAGAAAACATACATTTGTCAACAAATTATCGCCATTCCTTGCAAGTAAAATCTTCGACACAATGATCTCTTCAATTTTGTAATATAACAGCGAAATCTGGGGTGTATACACCGGCAAAACCTGATTTTAAGTCTTGGGACAGTTTACAGATTGAAAAAGTCCATCTACAATTCTGCAAACGTTATCTAGAAGTAAGCAATAAGGCATCAAATGTGGCATGTAGAGCTGAACTTGGAAGGTTTCCTCTTATTATAGCCATTAATAATTAAGTAATTAATTACACCTTATATCTTCAAAATAAGGAAAATAACTCTGTTGTTAAACAGATCTATTTAATGTCGGCAGATCTTCATTCCTCCTGCAAAAATGGTTTCTATTCTAATCTTATAAGGATGTACGAATTCTATAATCTGCCTGATTTTGACCCTATTTTCTTAACTGACGCTAAGATCAAACACTATGTAAACTTAATGCAACAAAAGTATATTCTATATTGGCAACATACTTTTCAACATTCTAAGAAACTCGAATTTTATAACACCTTTAAGAACGAATATACGCCTTCTTATTATTTAGACTTTACAAGGAAGTCAAATGAAAGAAAAGAATTAGTAAAATTTCGAATAAGTAATCATAAACTTATGATTGAAATTGGTAGATATGATAAAATCCCTCGGGAAAATAGACTCTGCCCTTTTTGCGGGTGTAATCAAATTGAAGATGAAATTCACTTCCTTTTCCAATGTCCTAAATACGCAATTCTCGGGACGGGTTTTACAGAAAAATAGTGTCATCTATCGAATATCAATCAACTATTTCCCATAGAAGCAACCAAAACACTAATGAACTCCCCTAATTATTTTGTTAATAATCAAATTATGAAATTCATCTTTTCATGCTTACATCTCCGCAATAATCTGTTATCGACTGAAACCGATGTTACTTAATTGTAGGTTTGCTTTCTTCATTTCCTTATTGTATTTTCTTAATTCTTTTAAGCTTTTGCAATACTGTATGAATTTTATGGTCATGCAAATAAAGCTATTTTGTTGTTGTATAGTGTTGCTACACTATATAACACTACACTACACTACACTACACTGCACTGCACTACAGTACACTGCACTGCACTACACTACACTATATACTACACTATATAACACTACACTACACTATATAACACTACACTACACTACAGTACACTGCACTGCACAACACTACACTATACTGCACTATATAACATTGCACTACACTACACTACAGTACACTGCACTACACTACACTATATACTACAGTACACTACACTACACTGCACTACACTACACTACACTACACTATAAAACACTTCACTACACTATATAACACTACACTACACTATATAACACTACACTACACTATATAACACTACACTACACTACACTACACTATACAACACTACACTACACTACACTACACTATACAACACTACACTACACTATATAACACTACACTACACTACACTATACAACACTACACTACACTATATAACACTACACTACACTACACTACACTATATAACACTACACTGCACTACACTGCACTACACTATATAACATTACACTACACTATATAACACTACACTGCACTACACTGCACTACACTACACTACACTACACTATATAACACTACACTACACTACACTATACAACACTACACTACACTACACTATACAACACTACACTACACTATATAACACTACACTACACTGCACTACACTACACTACACTATATAACACTACACTGCACTACACTACACTGCACTACACTACACTACACTATATAACACTACACTACACTATATAACACTACACTACACTACACTACACTATACAACACTACACTACACTACACTACACTATACAACACTACACTACACTACACTACACTATACAACACTACACTACACTATATAACACTACACTACACTACACTATATAACACTACACTACACTACACTATATAACACTACACTACACTATACAACACTACACTACACTATACAACACTACACTACACTATATAACACTACACTACACTACACTACACTATATAACACTACACTGCACTACACTGCAACAACAACAAGTAGCTTTATTTGCATGACTATATATCCTTACAGTATTGCAAAGCTTTACAACATAACAAAATGAAATTACAATAATATAACAAAGAAAGGGAAAGTACAATCAGTCTGATTTGATAATTTGATCATTGCGGAGATCTAAGCATGAAATAATGAATTTCACCAAATGAATATTTACAAAATAATTACGAGAGTTCATTAATTCATTGGTAACTTCTGAAGGAGATAACTGTTTTATATTTGGTAGGTGATACCCTATTTTCCTGTAAAATCCGTCCCTAATAATTGAGTATTTAGGACAGTGGAAAAGGAAGTGAATTTCATCCTCAATTATATACTGCAATACACTATATAACACTACACTACACTACACTGCACTACACTACACTACACTACACTAAACTATATAACACTACACTACACTACACTATACAACACTACACTACACTATACAACACTACACTACACTATATAACACTACACTACACTACACTGCACTACACTACACTACACTACACTAAACTATATAACACTACACTACACTACACTATACAACACTACACTACACTACACTATACAACACTACACTACACTATATAACACTACACTACACTACACTGCACTACACTACACTATATAACACTACACTGCACTACACTACACTGCACTACACTACACTACACTACACTATATAACACTACACTGCACTACACTACACTGCACTACACTACACTATATAACACTACACTACACTACACTATATAACACTACACTACACTACACTATACAACACTACACTACACTACACTACACTATACAACACTACACTACACTATATAACACTACACTACACTACACTATATAACACTACACTGCACTACACTACACTACACTGCACTGCACTACACTACACTACACTATATACTACATTATATAAGACTACACTACACTACACTACACTACACTGCACTGCACAACCCTACACTATACTACACTATATAACACTACACTACACTACAGTACACTACACTATATAACGCTACGCTACACTATACTACACTACACTACACTACACTACGCTACGCTACACTACACTACACTACACTACACTACACTACACTACACTACACTGCACTACACTACACTACACTACACTGCACTATAATTATAACACTACACTACACTACAGTAAAGTGCACTGCACTACACTACACTATACTACACTACACTGCACTATATAACACTACACTACAGTACACTACACTACACTACACTACACTATATAACACTACACTACACTACACTACACTGCACTACACTGCACTACACTACACTACACTACACTACACTGCACTGCACTACACTACACTACACTACACTACACTACACTACACTACAGTAAAGTGCACTGCACTACACTACACTATACTACACTACACTGCACTGCATTGCACTACACTACACTATACAACACTACACTACACTACACTTCCTTGCACCATACCCTACACCAGCTCACACCACCCTACACTACACTACACTACACTACACTACACTACACTACACGTAACTACACTGCACTGCACTGCACTACAATTACACTACACTACACTACACTGCACGGCACTACACTAAACTACAATACAATGCATTACACTACACTACACTATAATTACACTGCACTACACTACACTACACTACACTACACTACACTACACTACACTACACTACACTACACTACACTACACTACACTACACTACACTACACTACACTACACTACACTACACTACACTACACTACACTACACTACACTACACTACACTACACTCCACTGCACTGCACTACACTGCACTGCACTTCTACAATACTTTTTTGATGATTTTTATCATTCAGCTAAGAGCAGAACATAAAACTATAATTACAGACAACTATCCAAAACCACATGCAAAACATATCCAGCCACGACTAATACCAATTTTATTTATTCAGTGATGAATTTCTTTATATCTTCTTCTAATTTGTAGTAGTCTGAAATGTTTGTGAAGAAAAACTTTAAAGTAAAATGTTGTCACAATTTTGTCATCATTTTAAGGCAGGCTGCTATACTTCCACAAATTAAACAAAAGAGTGAAAGTATAATGACTAATAGGAATTTTATCTCGACTTGTTCGAGAGCAACCACGTTTTACTGAGTAACTTATTCATGACCTTGTTAAAGTCTTGAAGCCAATTAACATATCGTTTAGTAACATGACGTTCATCTAATTTTTTTTTCTTGACTTAATATGGCTAAATTTACTGTGGCTTTCTCGATTAACTCGAAAGTAAGGTTGCTTTTCTATCTTTAAATTCAACTCATTATTTTACGATGTCACTTTTAAATTAAACTCTTTGAAGTTATTGTAAATACGAATATTTCGCTTGAACAGCAACACAAAAGTGCATGGAAACCATACAAAAACACCTTTAAAATTTTATGAATTCCTTAATTTGAGAATTATATTGTATATAGATATAGATATAGTTCAGTGCGCAAATATACCATTTAAACATTGCGATTAGAACTATGTATATGGTCATCTCTGCGAAAAATCAGTGTCAACAATTTCTGTTAATTGTACGTTGTAATTTTCGTAGACGGTATGTTGATAAGTTTTCTTTCCAAGCTAGCTCAAGCTGAACAAAGAAATTTAGAGGAATTTCAAAGTGGTTTTCTTTTCCAACAACAACTGCTCGGTTATTTTTATTTAATAACATGTGAGTAAAGCGGTGTTACGACAATTGCGTATTCGATTTTATGAGGGGCATCATCGTAACACATTTATGATCGGCAACAAAATAAACTGATTAATACAAACGTTTCAGGCAGGAAATAGAAAGACAACTTATAAAACAGAACCGTAAATGAAAGCAATGTGTATATTGTGAGGTAATAACTCAGTCTTGAATTAACATACCGTACAAAGTCGTCATTAAAGCTTAAATTGACTTTAATTCAGAATGTATTTCTTAAATGCGTTCTAATTCCACGGGATTTTATTTAAAAGACATAATAATTTTAAAAGGTTTAACCATACATCCAAAATGTCAATTATGTTGATTTATGTCGATTATGTTCTAGGCATTTCAAACTCCGCAAAATATGGCTCAGTTCCAAACTTTTAACATGATATAATTACTTTTTGTAGAAAAAAAATTGGCAAAGCTTGCAGGTGCATGGAAATGATGTATATATATGTATATTGGCCATGAAGCTTTCTGTTCATAATAAGAGTTTTGCCAACGTTTTCTAGACTTTTAACTTAACTCGTTCTGCCTATAGCATATTTAATGGCGTTCTTTTATCCTACGGAATATACATCGTTCAAGTCATCAGCGGATTTTTTCGCCCTTTCAGAGTATCCTACATACAGCTTCTTCAATCACCAAACAGCTGCGCCACCCTTGTGCTTGCCAGAAGGTATTCGCCTTGTGAACGCAGGCTATCAAGTTACTGTTATATGCTGTCGCTCCTCCATCTCCAAAGGAACACGTTTTGGTCCTTACCGTGGAAACGTTGTCCAACCTTCGCAAATAGAAGAAGGTCAAAATAATGAATTCCTGTGGGAGGTGAGAATATAGTTAAACACTGGATGAAAAAATACCATGCCTGAAGTGACTGATAAAGATTCCACTTAGGCTTGTACTGTTTATGTGAGTTGGAGAAGCAGGCTATACCCCCATTTGTTATTCTTAATTTAACCCTTATCACTCGCATGTCAAATACGTAAATGTGTAACAAGTTTCGTTGTTGCCATTTTCTATCCTAAGACAATTTCACGGACAGATATTTTGTCTAGCTAGTTCCATGTAGTGATAGTTGCAGTAGTTTATTTTAACGCAATGAAAATTCGCATGTTATGCCATACTACGTTGGCAACTCTCAGTTTAACGAGTTCTTTAGGGTTATCTCATGGTAAAATGTGGATATCGAACTCGAAATAGGTTTACGCCATCAATTGGCATCTGTCATTGTGTTACAACCTTCTTAAAAACTATACTGTATTTTTGTACTTCGTTCGGCGACATAACTGACGTACTATTCGAAAACAAGATTGAATGAATTGAATGGCAGAGCTGTAGACTTGTCCATAAAAATCTGAAAACCAGTAAGAGAATTTTAGATAGCAGCTAACATTGTTTGCCTGCTTTCACATTAAGATCTTTAAAGAAGATGGATGCTTGGCTTATTACATTGACGGACAAAAAGACTCGCAGAACTGGATGAAATTTGTCAAGTGTGCACGAAACAGCGAGGAACAAAACCTGGTATTGGTTCAAGATGGCGACCAGCTGTTTTACGAATTGTGTCGAGACATTTTACACGGAGAAGAGCTGTTGGTTTGGTATGGAAACCACTATCACATGTTCATGGGAATTCCAACGGGGATCAAGACTTTGCCAAATAAAGAAAAAAACATCGAAGCTGGTCAAGGTGAGATCTTTGTTTTGACATTAGCCAGAAATGTAACGAGGCAGTTTCAAATGCTTTGTGCGGTGAGTGGAGACGACTGAACATGTGTGCCTGTTCATTTGTGATAGAAAGAAAATAAAAGTGGCCCATGAGGTGGGTCGCTGATGTTCTTACAACATTTTCGCGTTTTCTTGGATCTATACTGACGACAAAATGGAATTAATTTTTTATACAGTATCAGAGAAGCTTCCCTCAAAGTGAGGGTCATATCTCACCTTTATCTGGGTGTTTCTATAAACTGTCGAGACAATTGTAGCTTATATTGAATGGAATCGTAAACTATAAAATTATCACATAACGAGAATGAACTTAGCAAACAAAAACAAAATACAAACTTAGCGAACATATTTTCCGAAATTAATCGTTATTCCCTTGGCAATTTAGCCAAAACTATAACCATATGCTGATTTTAACATCGCGGCTATAAATGTATTTTTCTCGGCACGATTAACTTTAGTTAACATTTAATTCTTTTCAGGTTTCACAACAAAATCTGACGATTTTTTAGCCAATTTTAATAAGTTACTTTCACTCTTTTTTGTCGGATTTCTCATTAATCATTATCACTTTTGTTGAAAATTCACCTATGTGTTTGTCTCCCACGGAGACAAATGATTTTCAGAACTTACTCGATTCACACCACTCACTGACGTCTGACGTATGTTCTCTTACAGAGTACAAAGAACCAATCACAACGAGCGCAGCATGTTGTCAAATAATATAAAAGCTTGTGCTATTAATGGCTGTGACTGACTTTCTTTTCATTTAATGACATATTTTTGAATTCGTTACAGGTGTGTTTGGCAGTTTCTCCTGTGAGAGGTGCGGGAAAGTATTTGCCTACAAATATTACCGTGACCGTCATCTGAAATACACGCGCTGTGTTGATCAAGGAGACCGGAAGTTCCCCTGCACTGTGTGTGACCGGTCCTTTGACAAGCGGGATCGCCTTCGTATTCACGTGCTGCATGTGCATGAGAAACACCGTCCTCATCAATGCACAGTATGTGGGAAACGCTTCTCTCAGTCATCCAGTCTCAACAAGCACATGAGAGTTCACAGCGGCGAGAGACCCTACAAGTGTCCACATTGTGTCAAGGCTTTCACGGCTTCTTCTATTCTGCGCACGCATATTCGTCAACATAGCGGTGAGAAGCCATTCAAGTGTAGGCATTGTGGGCGCGCGTTCGCGTCCCACGCGGCGCACGATAGTCACGTGCGTCGCACGCACACTAAAGAGAAGCCGTGCATATGTGAGTATTGTGGAAAGGCTTTTGCGCAGTCCTACGAACTGAAGTTCCACATAAACATGCATACAGGAGCCAAGCCTTATACCTGCGAGAAATGTGGCAGAGCGTTTTCAAGTCCCTCGTCACGTGACCGTCACCGTTCGAATTTTGACTGCATTACGAGAAAAAATCGTGCACCTAAAGTAATGCGCAAGACATTGATAAACATTTAACTGTCATTCTGTTCTTTAAAACACGATGTAACTTAATATAACAATCGGCATTTATTGATTATCATAGTTGCTGTTTTTCAGTTTTGTTATAAATTAGAAATTTTGGAATAACATTGGTTAAATTATTACGGACGAAGAGTTTTGTATAAATGCCTGTTGGTTGGCTAGATGCAGATATACTTTTGCGAGCTTTGGTTGATTAACCTCTTTGGCCAACTGCCAATATGGCACTGTATTCAGAAGTGCAAAATGAAGTGAACTAAGAAGCTAATATAGTTAACAGAAAAGCATTTCATGAATATTAAAGAAAACGCTGGTAAATAGCCCATTTCCGAGTTACTTTTAGCCTCCTTTTCAAACCGAGGCCAAGTGCAAAACCATTCATATGGATGTGAATTTTATTTGCATGTGAAAAAAAACTCATTTTTATATGAATGGTTTTCAACTTGGCCTCGGTTTAAAAAGGAGGCTAAGTAAGGGCAACTTGGAAATGGGCAATAGCCCATTGAAGCGTTTCGGGCTTGCCTTTTTCTTTTGAGTTCTCAGCGAACAGTCTTCGAGTGAGTTTTTTTGAAAGTACTGAGTGACTAAGGGGGGACAGAGTTGACTACAGTCCACACACAAACGTTATCATCAAACTTAAACTAGTATCAGATCGGCAGTAAAAAAAATTATTTGAAACTTTTTCACTAGGTGAAAACAGAAGGATAGAAAAGGAAATGGAGATTCCGTTTGTTTGACCACGAGGCTACGTTTCTAATCAGCCATCATTGTTGGTGACAAATTAAATCTGAACCCACGTTTTTGGGCGGACAAGTTTAACCAACCATTTAGTGACATGATTTTCACGTATTTTCCGTCCTCAAAACTTTTTCATGGAATTTCGAAAACAAGAAATTAACGTAGCGACTGAAAGCTCCTAACATAAGGAACATGAATGCGATAAATAATTAATTACATGTGACTACGCGAAATGCTTGAATAACCTAATGGAAAGAATAAACGACCTTACAACTGGTGAACCAGAAATACAAAGACCTTGTCCCCAATAAAAAGATTCAAAGATTGCTTGAACACTCCTTTTCATGGAAAATAATGAGATATTATTTTGTTATTTTGTTTAGAACCAGATATAAATTTGAAATCTAGGTAAGTGTTTATTCTATTTACAGCAAGTACCGTCTCGCCCGAAACAGCTAGTCACTCCGTACCCGTCTCACCCGGGACAGCTATTCAACCCGTACCCGCCTCCCCCTGGACAGCTAGTCAACAACCCCGTTTACACTTGGTACCCTAGCAGGGTGGCTGGGAAACATATTTACGGTTTTTTTTTTCTCAAATTTATGATCCCGGTGAATTTGAATATGAGCTCTACGTTTGACAAAGTGTTCTCTACGTTTAACAATTTGTTTAAGCTCTCAAAACTTTAACTAATCATCTCTTGTAAAAATAACAATTCTCCAAGTCTTAGACCATTGGTGCCAGAGGCTGTCATTCATATCATACGCCCCCTTAAAACTATATATTACTCTAAAAAAAAACGCTCACGGGCTCCAAAGAACCACTTTGGGGATTTTTTACGGGGAGAGGTATTTTCGGGGATTCGGTTGTCTTCTTTAGAAGGAATTTCGCGTTTTTAAATGGATTGGGCTTACAATGTCACAGGCATTTTCTACAAACTACTATTCCCTAAACACAACACTCAAAACAGCCTAAATAAAGTAAAGTATCAAAACAATGCAGTCAACAGAACCCTCAAAATCTAAACTATCATCCATATAGACTACGGAATGAAAACATTTCGACCTCCAGAATACAAAAAGCAGCATTCACAATTAAGTAAAAATATAAGATATTTATTTACCAATTAAGTCTTCACTCTTTACAGAGTATTGCAGACTGCTTTAAATAATAAAATTACAATAATGAATAAAACAAAAACACAAAATTGCTGATCAATATGTAAGGTTACGCAGGGATTGCCTAAATGAAGATAACGATGTAGATGCAATAATTTCAGGCGGGAGATTGTTCCACTGTGCAATTGTTCTAGGGTAAAAAGAGTTCTTGTAATAATCACATGTACAACGTAGCTGTTCAAATCGATGACTGAGAGACGAAAGCCTGGAGTCCATTCTACTCTTATTTTCTTTCTGAAGCTTGTCGCATTCGTAAGTTACTAACCCATTACTCTGTTTGTACAGCATACAGAGACGCGTGTCTGATCGTCTTAGCTCTAGGGGTCTCCATTTGAGAAAAAATAACATATCAGTGACACTGTCTAATCTATCGTAGCGCCCGAGTACCCAGCGAGCTGCTTGGCGTTAAATCATTTCGACCTGATGTATGTTCTTAGCTACGTAAGGATCCCAGATAGTGGCACTGTATTCAACAATCGGTCTCACTAGAGCTTTGTATGTTCGTTCTTTGGATTTGACCGAACAAGTGCGGAGATTGCGTCGTAGAAAGCTCAGAGTCTTGTTTGCCTTGGTGGTAATTTCATTTACATATTCATTCCAGCGTAAATCATGCGAGAGGTCGATCCCTAAATATATTGAGTAGTATCAACAGCCTCTAAGACCTTGCCATGAAGTTTGCACTGAAATTTGAAAGGAGTACGTCTGCGTGTTACCCGTAAAACGTTGCACTTGCTTGGATTAATTCCACACTCCACTCGGATTCCCAAGATAATTATGAGGCAAAACCAACTCCCCTGAGGGAGAACAATGAACATGAAGTATCGTTCCCTTCCGTCAGGGAAAAGTCCACGCAAAACCTAAACATTGTCGTCTATGATGAGGACACATATCCAAGTACCTCGGACGTACACGCAAACTTATACCCCCACCGTGGTACAAGGGGTGGGGGGGACTGTTGCAGCTCCCCTTGGGTTTTTGGATGTTGCTATAGTTCGGAAATGTTTTACATCTAATAGATAGCCCGCGATGTGCTCTACAAGATAAGGTAAATATTATGGGTTGTGGCGCTGCTATTTACTAATTTAGAGTTTTATTTGTTTTTTTATTTGATATATTGAAAAATGTATGCCTGTTTTTCTCGAGTATGAAAGTATGACGACTGGACGGGAATCACGTTTGGCAGAAATACAAGGGTCCCGGCGTAGTCAATAGATAAAAATCGGTACCGGTAAGTAAGGGTTATTGACCGGGAGCGAGGGGATATGTGATATATTCGGAAAAGGGAGGGTCGGACACCTTATTGAGATTTATATAACGGAGTAACCGGTTAGCTTTCAGTTGATGTTAGGGGTAGCAGTTTATATAGTTAAATTTAGGACTAAGCAACCCGAGAAGCTAGGTGGTACAGTGGTACGGTAGGCTATGTAAGCCTAAGCCTAGCTGAGGTCACAGGTTCAATCCTCAGTGTGGATTTTAGATTTTCTTTTTTATACTTAAAAATATATTGAAAATAAAATTCTAAGTGTCGACATTACGTTATATAAGTCTCAAAAAGGTGTCCGACCCTCACTCTACGCCTGTGTTATAGCCAAACCCGATATATTCCCCTCGTGGCGTACCCGAGGGCGTAGCCCGAGAGAACGCCACGAGGGGAATATATTACATATCCCCGAGGGACAGGTCAATAACATGCTTATTTTTCACCTTGTGAGGTTTTCTAAAACAAAGAAACTTTTAATTTTTCTGAGAGTAACATTCCGTTCAATTCAAATGCAAAAAAGCACGATTCCGCAAGGCCGCATTGGGATCACGGCACATGACGAAGCGAGACGGTAAACATGTTTTGCTTTTGCCAAATTTACATTGAGCACGTTGCTTCGTTATGAGTAGAAGGAAGGAGAGAGAGAAGAAAATGTATGAACAGTACTCGTGGTCTCGCCATGGCTCAGCTGCCCGCCTTCATCTTTTGAAGATCAATGGAGTGGTTGCGGTGTGTTTTCCAAGGGAAACCGGTGGAAACATATTCAGGTTCAAGCGTTAAACGAGGCGTCATACATTATTGAAGACTCGAAACCTGAATCGAGGTACGATACCATCGAATAATGTTATTAATATTTCGCTTTTTGGTCGCGACCGGCAAGTTAATTACGTAGGAATAAGGTGAATGAAATTGTCTTTTTATGTAAACAAAAACTATTGACCGATGATAGAGTGTTTTCTTGTTATGTCCTATTTTGTCTTCACGTTTGTGTTATCCTATTATGAAGGGAATAAGTCGAGGGGACTAAGGCGAGGGGAATATGTTGGGGGGAATATGACGAGGGGAATATATAATTCTTTGTTTTGCTATTGTTATCAGCTATTGTTTTCAGCCCCGCCTCTCCCCTGTTAAAATCAAAGCCGCACCCAGCTTTTCAGACACTGTAATGAACGGGGTTATGTGATATATTCCCCTGGAAAGAACAAAGAAAACTGAGCTAAGTGGAAAATAAAAATCGATAATTGATAACGCAAATCGGTAGAAATCGTGAAAACAATACAGTTTGCCAAATCGATTTATCGATTTTGTGTGATTATATCGTTTTTTAACAGAAAACGTTCTTTGTTAGTTTTTGGTATAAAAATAGCTGATATACATTGAACAAAATGTACTTCTTCAATTAAACAAATTTACTTCACCATTTGTAACGTAATGGGGAAATACGAAACGATAAGCAAAACAAAGCAAACGATAAATGCAGAAACTGCAACACTCTATTCATAGCTGATTTCTTCTTTACAATGTCAGCCACATTGAAATAACAAAACAGCAACTACTATTATTCACAGGTAAATATGATGCAAAATGTTTTTCTAGGTTTACTGAAACTAATAAAAGGTATAATATATATATATATATATATATATATATATATATATATATATAGGCTGAGCCTAACAGCGTCGCTCTGTGAACAAGCTTAACTAAAGTGAAACTTAACTAAGGTGAAAGGTCGGAAGCACAAGAATTAAGATTGACGACCAGGCTATTTTTCAATTTTAGCAATTCTCAAAAACAGTATTACGCGACCGTCTGCACAGTACATTTAGACCGTACAAAAGTTCACAAAAACAACTTTTTCTCCGTCTAGAATAACTAGTACGATTACTTTCCGAATAAAATACACTTGTTGCTTGTCAAAAATTGCCCGAGAAACTGATTTGGAAATCAAAATTGCAAATATACGCACACAAATTTGCATAAGGCGACGCGAGTGAAGTCTACGTCTTGTTTTGTTTCCATAAAATCGCTTTTCAATCTATGTAATGAATGAACAAACACATAAAATGGACAACACAATCTTCTTTCGAAACATTTTATTCAAATCTCCATTAGTTTATGTTTAAAAGCAAAACGCGTACCATTTATAGCGCATCAAGCTGCCTTCGATGAAATTCAAGAAATCGATACAACTGAAGTTTTAAAAACGATTTTCCAAAACTACACAAGAACACACAAAAAAAGTCAATCACAGATTGATATCAAGATAAATTCCCATCGAAAAGTGTAATCTGTTTTACCTTTGAGTCCCTTGCTTGCTTGTTACTTCTTTAAATCTCCGCTACTTTGGTTCTGAAATCCGTAATAAAAACAAACATATCTCCCTGCATTAAAAAACGTATGAAGTTGCTCGAAGCAAGATTTTATCCCAGAAAGCTCTTCTTTTTCTTCTTTTTTAGTATCCCTGTCTTGAGTAGAAAACCGCGAAAAATGCAGGGAAATAACGACTTTACTTCTCCGTTAAACACTGACCAGCGAAAGATCTAAACAATAAAAGTGTTTACCGAGCTGAGGGCTGTGTAGCCGCGCGAAAAACAAAGCTCGAGCTACTGAACCCTGCGCGACGTACGGACGCGCCCGCGAAACATTCCGCTAGCCATGACCATGAAAAATGACCGACATGGTTCTATGCCTGGTTCTATGAGTATGGGGCTCCGCGCGGGCCCTCGGCCCGCAGAGCTCCGCTATTAATATAATATATATAGATAGCCTGAGCCTAACAGCGTCGCTCTTTGAACAGAAAGCCGATGATAAACTTAACTGAGGTGAAAGGTCGGAAGCACAGAATAAAATTGACGACCGGGCTATCTTTTAATTTTAGCAATTCATTAAAACAGACTTACGCGACCGTTTGCACAGTACATTTAGACCGTACAAAAGTTCACAAAAACAACTTGTTCTCCGTCTAGAATAACTAGTACGACTAATTTCCAAATAAAATACACCTCCTGCTTATAAAAAATTGTCCGAGAAACTGATTTGGAAATCAAAATTGCAAAAAATACACAAACATATTTGCATAAGACCACGCGAGTGAAGTTGGAACTATAAAATCCAAGTCTTGTTTTGTTTACATAAAATCGCTTTTCAACCTATGTAATGAATGAACAAACACAAAAAATGGACAACACAATCTTCTTTCGAAAAATTTTATTCAAATCTCCATAAGTTTATGTTTAAAAGCAAAACGCGAACCATTAAGAGCTCATCGAGGCCGAGATGTCTCCGATGAAAGAAATCAAAACAACTGAATTTAATTGAGCGCGTGTTATAAACAATTCTCAAAAACTAGCGAGAACACAAAGAAAAAGTCAATCACAGATTGATATCAACATAAATTCTCATCGAAAAATGTATTTTGTTTTACCTTTAAGTCCCTCCACTGCTTGGAAATTGTTAAATCTCCGCTTCTTCAGTTCTGGAACCCGAAGTGACAAACATCTTCCCGCATTGCTCCCATCCTTGAAGCAAGATTTTATCTCTGAAAGCTCTTCTATTTCCACTATAGCGGCTTCTGAGTATCCTTTAATTTGTATCCGTCTTGAGTAGCAAACCGCGAAAAAATGCAAGAGAATAACGACTTTAATTTAAACGGTTTTCTCCGCTAAACACAGCAGTGTTTTCCCAGGTGACGAGAAATTGCAAAGATCCCGAATGTTGTGTGGCGTCATTCGCGCATGTTTTACGACGGTATACGCGCCCGCGAGTTAGCCCTGCGCGACGGCGGGCACACAACGCGCCCGCGAAACATTCCGCTAGCCATGACCGTGAAAAATGACGGGCATGGGTTCTTTGGTTCTCTGGTTCTATGAGTATGGGGCTGCGCAGCCGGGCCTTCGGCCCGGCGAGTGCTCCGCTATGAATATAAAAATACTTAGTGAAATTGTGTAAAATTCGCTCAGCTCCTTTTATTTTCCTTAGCCTTGCTAACATAGATGTACCACCATGATGGCTACAATTTGGCACCGAATAGAATAACAAGAACAATAACGATAATATAACAACAATAATAAAACTAACAATTCACTGTTTAGATTAGCTTTAGATGGATACGTACCCAGCTCAAGGTCAGCTGAAGCGAATTGCGTTGTATCTTCGAGAAACACAGGCAAGTTGAAAACAAATAGCTGAAAACAGTTTTAGTAATGCTCGGCATCGACAGAAAAGCAACAATAAGAAGTTCAGAAAGTTTACAGTAAGTTTACAGTAATAATCGAACAAACTGCATTCATGAAAAATATTAGTTCAACTGGCCGGTAAGGAAAACACAGCTGTCAAATAATATAGGTAAGCCCAAAATAACCAGACTTTCTTCCTTTTTCCAGTCTCCAAATCAATAACATAAATAGGCCTGTCCTATCAAAACCTTTTACTGATTACATGTACTTCAGCTGAAGAATTAGTAAATATGTGCTCGGCTACATTCTGATCCGTCTTTAATCTTCTGTCGGGCTTTCTTATCCTTTAGAATAAGTTCTCTTTTTTGTTGGAACTTGTGACGTTTAACTCGCGCAAGACTCATGCTTTTTGGAGAGCCATCTTTTCTTGCACGTTTTTTCCTTTCCATTTCCTTAATTTCTTCAGTTTGTCTTTCCCTCTCCACCTCTTCAAGTCTTGGTAACATTTCCTTTACCTTTCTTACATCTTCTGCCTTGACACTATCCATTCCATTTAACTTGTTGTCTCTTGATTTTAATAAATAATGCAATTATTATCGATTTTATAGGCCAAAAATTCTCTCGTTAAAAATCGATAACCATCGGTAAAAATCAAGAAAAATCGATAAACAAATGAGGGTGTCATCGATTTCTTCCGATTCATCGATACAATCGATATCAATCAAATCAAATTTACCGATTTATCGATTGATAAATAGGTACCGATTTTTATCGATTGACTACGCCGGGAAAGTTTTATTACCAGATCGTATTTACTCAACATATGGTAAGCCAGACTGACTTGAATGATTACGGCCTTACTTACATGGCATTACTGATGACTGATAAAAAGAAATGAGAACATTTTTTTAAATTTTTTTGGGGGGGGCCCTAAAACACACAGGTGATACCAGTCGTGAGAGTTATTCGCCTTTGAAGGTAAAATTAATAGGTGTCGGAAGTGCCTTTTTGCAAACAGATTTGCTTGAGGACCCTTCATGGCGGCGGAAAGGCGGTGTACATAAACTGAAATGTTGTAATGCAAGTTCCTGCGTTTTTGAGGAACTGATAGAAACATGGTCCCAACCTGTTATTCGCAAGAGATCGATTGATTGATGGTTCCTTTCTGCAATCATCAATTGTAGAAAATCCAATATAGAGTGACGAAAATACTATTAGTTTTTTTTCCAAATCATTTATTCAGATAAAAGACTTTTTCCGGTACTCACAGGAGGAATTGATATTGTTTTCGGTATTTCAAATACCGTGAATTGGCACAGGCGACCCAGCCGTGTGGTTCACCATTTGTTTGAAACACCTTGATTTTATATAACATTGTCTTTCATCTGCACGCGCATTAATTGATGTAACTTGGCCTTTTTCTGATCTTTTCTTTTAGAATCGGCTGATTTATTTTTGCTGAACCGATTTATTTTTGCCCAATAAATGAAATTAATCTCCTTCTTCTTCTTTGCTTTCCTTTGTTATTATTGTTATTCTTGAGCCCGGTTCATTTTAGCTAGTTTGCTGAAATGTCGGCTAAGAAGTCATTTTAATTACATGTACATGTAGCCTGTGTGGCAGGCGCTAAAGAGGGGAGGGGAGGGGGTGATTTTCTGCGCGCACGCGCAGGCTAAATTGCATAACGAATTTTGATCCCCAAATTGTGTGGGGAAAACAACCAGAGGACGTCTAAAGTGAGTTTTTTGTTTCGGTGATTGCTTAAGTTATCGAGGTAGCCTTCCCGGCTTACACTCGAGAAACACTGGAAATGAGCGTAGTGGCTATATTACGCGTCGATTTGTTTTCGCGATCCGCATCTTGATAACGATGAGCTTTCCTAGATTTTTGTACGTTCGACAGCGCTTCCAAGATAAGATCGGTGCAACTGACACCATGGCCAGATCGTACATACAAAGGAGCACAAGGTATCATTTATTCATAACATGCGACAGCTTGTATGAGAGTCAGATCAGACCAGTGAGTATACTTGAAAAATAACATCATTTGTGCATTTCCCAACTGATAACCATGTGATTGATGTTGTTTATTTAATAAGGGATCTCAAGAATCAGTCTAAATTTTCAGTCGGTAGCAGAAGTTGTATCCATTTTTTTTTCTCTAAAATTATGCAATTTGCATGTCTTATCATGTCTATCTCAAGGTTTGTGGGCTCTAAATTTGGAAATAAAATGTTCTCTCTTAGGGTTGAAAACTTGAATCATGATTGTTCATAAAAACTTTGTAAACTTCACTCTGTCGGCCTGACAGCAGTATAGTTACAAGATCAACAAATGAGATCTGATTTCGATTATTACGTATTTATTCGACAATTATGCATTTTCAGTTCTTTTTTTTTTATCATCGACCTTTTTTGTCAGTTAAAACTGAACATCATCTGCACAATACCGACGACCCAGTCCCTTAAGCGCATTGCACTGCAAAATGTTATTATTGACTCAAGCTTTGTTCACATCAGCACCGAAACATGTTTAGAGTAAACACATCACAATGAAACACGTTTCCCGTAAACATGTTTGCAATTTCATTGTTCACATTTGTTGTTAATTCCAAAACACGTTTCACGCCTGCTTCTATAATTGATACTGTTTTACAAAACATTTATGAGCTCGCATGAAATGATCTGTATAATTACACATGAACCGAAAAAATAGAGCTCGAACTTGCTGTTGCATTATATTGCGGTTTAATCTCACTTATCGAGTTCTTCGGGAACGAAGGGCAATGCAATATTTAACAAGGATTAGATCGAAACTACTGACTTGTGAGATAGTTTCAATCATGCTCAGAGTAAACATTTTCGATCATGATTCGCGCAATGCGCCGCCTGATGTGACACTTTTCATTCGTGATCAGACTAAACATGTTTTGCGGCCCTAGTGTGAATACTGCATAGGTCACTCGCGTGACCACAGATCCACAGACTAAACATGTTTCGCTCTCGTGTGAATACTGCATAGGTCACTCGCGTGACCACAGATCCACAGAATGATGATTCATGCGTAAAGTGATGGAACAATAAAAACAACACTTCTGGAGGGCATTTACAGCCTTCTTTTTTCTATTTCATTTTCAATGACCAGTCACTACATTGATTCATGACAGATATTCATCACTGATATGCCACCGTGTTAAATAGGTTAACCACGTAACTAGATCGAGTAACGGAGTCGAATGTCGGATTGTTAACATACAATTTAGCCAATTTAAATATATGTAACCAAAGATGAATAATCGTCGTTGTCCAATTGTTTAAGAGTTTAATAATATTTCAGTAAACACACTCTGGATCGATCGATCATCCTCTGTGCGGCACTTCATGCTCTTCCGCTCAACCAATCAGCGGCTTGGCTGAACGGACGTTGCTGTCACTCGAAAACGGAAACCAAGACCAACTACCTACTATAGCTTTTTTAGGTGACTGACGAGGCTATCCGAGGTCACAAGTGAAATTTGGCTTTGCGCGAGGCTCTTGAACGTGAAAGCACACAACATGAAAGCACAGAGAATGAAAGTACTGCGTACTGTAAATGAAACCATTATGTCGACCAAACGTAAAAGAAAATACCTTAACCGATCTGTCAGTGTCAACGACTATAATAGACTGTGATTGGTGCAATGTGAATGACAGGCATAACGTCATTTAAGAGAACGCGGCCACTATGTCTTCGATAAGAGAGGGATCTAGGGAAACGACCTAATTTTACACGCCCAAGGTAACCTCATTGTGCTAATAAGATGGCGTCTAGAGGAGACACATTTTCGGTATTTCATCCTGTTAATCCTCCAAACTTTGAACCAAACAAGTCGTTTTCAATAAGAAGTATTTTAGATCTCCCCGAAGACAGTGCAGACGAACGTGCCCCATCTTCAAGTAACAGTTCTCCGGTCGAAAGTTGCCCCATTTCTCGGCTCCCGCTTGTTCCTCGAGTTGTTCGTCCCATGGTGCACCATAATGGTGATTATGTACCACCAAGTGGACTTATGAATTGGCAAAATTTCGGAGTCACGCCTTATGCTCCTCATTGGGGATATGGAGCTCTTCCCTTTACGGACCAGGGATTTCCATTAGGTGAGTAAAACAACAGCGTTAGAACATTTGATGGTAATGCTCGTGTCGTGCTCGCGTTGGAAGAAACACGTCTGTAAAACAACGTATCTGTCTTGTTTCACCTCTTTCACTCTTCTCCTGGGACTATCAAGTACAGATTATCAAGACTTTGACATTCGGTTTTATTTCTGAAGTGATAAAAGGAAAAAATAAGATTTAAGAGTAGTTTCACTGCAGATAAATGTAAATTTCATTGTTGCCCAAAATTTTTCTACGCTTGCATTCCTTAACACAGCGTTTGTTTGTAGCATAAAAGAGGAGATTTTCAATTCTACTGCAAAGTAATATTCGTTTAGTCATTGTTTAGATATGGAGAATGAAGAGCTTACCACTGAGGACTGAATGAAATGTTTTCGAGAACGTACCAGTTTATCAAAGGCTTAGGGATGCTTCGTATCAGTTGATGCAATAGAGAAAGAATTGCCAAGTTAACTTAGCGTATTTTAACGCTTTTCTGGATATTAATACTGTTAGTTTGACAATGTTAATCTCAAACGTTTAAATTATGTCTCCAAGATAAATAGTTCCTTAACTTTTAGAGAACATTACATCGACGTGTACAAAAATGCCCTTTCGTGCTAAAGCGTATGACGGCACTTATCCACTTCTTGTATTCTCATAAAAGATTCTCTCTCCTCGGTAGTACAAATCGCTTTTTAATAGATGTCCCTGAAAAGGAAAAAACTATTAATTTAACAATAACACGAGGAAACATCGTTGGATTTGTAAGAACGCCAAGGGTTACAAGTCAAAGTAATCCTTACCTCGGTGAAAACAGTAAAAGTATGTTCAGCTTTCCGGTAACTTGTTTTGCTCTTATCTCCAGGGGAGTGAAGGATTCTCCACGAAAACAAAGTATGGTACTCAGCTTTTAAAAATTTCCTAAAAATTCTTTTCTGTATTTGGCATTATTTGCACATTTTAAACTTAAGCTTCGTAAAATACTACCTCTATTTTCTAGAAAGGTCGGGGGTGATATATCTTAACTGTTATAACTGTTATAGGTCTACTGAAGATTGAGTCGTCTCAATTTAACGTCATACTTTTCTTTTGAAGTTTATTTCTTGTCGAAAATTAAAAAGAAGAAAAAAACAACAACGCAACGCATTTGGTTTGGAATTAGTCAATCCCAATTCTCAACAACAGATACGACTACAAAAAAAATACGAGACTACTTGCATTAGTGCTCCTAGTTTGGCTTTGCTTGAGATTGTTAAAAATACATAAAGATATTTTATTCTTTAACTTTTTTATTGACTGTTTGCTTCTTTACTTTAGGGATTTTCCCAAAGAAGAGAAGACGTCCCATGAGGAAGAAGAAACAGCGTCCCTTGTTTTCACCGCATCAAATTCAAACCATGGAAAAGGAATTCGCCAAACAGCGCTATGTAACGGAGGATAAGCGAGCTCGGTTGGCTTTAGAGGTGAATCTTACAGAAACCCAAGTTAAAACATGGTTCCAAAATCGACGAACAAAGTGGAAAAGGGAAACAAGAGATGAAGCGAGCACAGCAACAAGGCGTTCCCAGGGAGAAATGCAACATGTTTTACTCGCAGCACAGGGGACAAATCATTTTTGCCAGAACATTTGTGTTGATGCACTTGTTAATCCGTTCGCAGCTTTGCCTCAGTATTGTGCTGCACCAATGTTTTCGACTTTCGACTTTAAAGGTTCGTTTATTGCGTAAAAATACCTTGAAGTACAAAACACGATTGTTGCGTGTTGTATTCAATAGTAGCATATCATGTTCGAGTTGTGTTAGAAGTTCGTGTATATTTTCTTTTACGGGATACAGCCTGATATATTTTCATATCATGCTCTCTGAAATTTACAAACAAGTTCAGTGGGAATCTTTTGATTCCTCAACTTTTTTATTTTCTCAGCCTTATCCGCCATACTTTATATTTATCTTTGAGCGAAGCTGAGCTGTTACTTCAGAAATTCAATGCATTCAATCCATTTTTTATCATTCGTGTCGCCGAATATCTTGCTAGTTTAATATGCGAGAAGGGAAAACTGTTTATATGTACGCCTTCAAATATTTGTAAATTATTTCCACCCAAGCAGCATTTACTCTTAACTGACATGACTACTAATATTAAAGACCAAAAATGGTCTGTTTCTTGATATTATTGGCCGTTAAATTGGAAAACTTCGTTGCGAGGAATTGTTGTTATTAAGTAATGTTCACACCTATTTCACAGCCAATCTTTTCAGTACAAATTGTATAATAATCTTTTTATATCCATTGCTATATGTTTCAACAGAGGAAATGTACAAACAAGTTTAGTTCAGAAACTCTTGTTTGTTTCACTGAGGTTTTGTATATTAGCAACCTTACCCGTACTTTATTTTTATCACGGAGGCTTCAAGTCAGTTTCCATGTCGGAAATTCTATGCATCCAATCCGTTTTGTATCATATCAAATATCTAGCTAATTATGGAATTAAAAAAAAAAGAAATTATATTTACACCTTAAAATATTTGTTTTATTAAATTGTTTCGACGATCTAAGGAACATTCATTCTGAACAGAAATGACTGCTAGTATAGATTTGTTGTTCAGAGACGAAGCAAGGTTCTGTTTCTCGATAATCTCTCAGCCGTTTACTTCGAAACCTCCATGTGAAGTTATAGATTGATCATGGTTAGCACCCATTTTACACAATATAAACAGCCCATCTATTGTATGATAAAGTTAACTTAATGAAATAAGTTTCAACAGAGGATCTCTACTCAGATTATAAGCTTTGTTAATGGTGCGAATTAAGCCGTCTGCACAGTCTACGAAAATCTTAGCAAAATCCTTGTTACGTAGGAAAAGGTGGCTTACATTTAACAAGTTTAACATAATACTTTCGTATACGATTCTCATATGTACATGTCTTGGAAAGTGAAGCAAACAGCACAATAAAGTTATTATATTTTTAATTTACCAACAATTGTGAAATTGTTTTGGATGGTTGGGATAAACCTTACTGTTTAATATGATTTTTTAAATGACCATTAAAACAAGACAAAGGAGTTTGTTCTCAAAGGCATTACTTCTAAATCGTAAGAGCATTCATTTACGGAGCGTTTGAGGCCTTATTTCTAAGATTTTTATTTTAGGATTGACTGCTACATATTTACGATCAGTTGTTAGAAAGACCGACTGGAATTTTGCGCGACAGCTACAGATTTTCCAGCTTCCTTGCATTAGCGTTTGGAACAAAGCCAGCAATATAATTGGCATATATGTTTCCGCAGATATAATTATTTTTCTAAACCTCTTTATTTATACAAATAGTTTCTTCATCATCAGGCGGAAACTCTGACAAATGAAATGTCACACAGAACTTGATATCAGAATGAAGGCGAAATCTGGCAAGCTAGCTAAACTGTTTGTAGAGCGTATTGTTTCTGTTTACACGAAAGTGGCATAATGTGGCTGCCACTATTAATTTCACTCCAAACAGATGCAACTGGAAACTCAGCTTCAATCATCAAGCGTATGGAAAAGGCCTTCATATCTAGGATTCACCTTGCCATTGACCCACTGTAACTAAACGTTACTGGATTCGGATATGATTACTGCGATTTTCAATGACCATTTTAAACCCAATCTTCGATATGTTCATTTCAGTTTTAGAAATTGCACGTGTCTGCAGTGAAAATGACGTCGATTTACAGTGATCAGTGAGTTACAGTACATGTATGGTTATACAAAGAATCCAGCTGCTTGAAATTTACATAGAGAAATACAGAAAGTCTTTGGCTTGACTGAGTGAGAACATCTGTTGCAGCTATTGTTTTAACTTTAGTGGTAATGGGGGCAACCAATAAATTCTGTTTTCCGCGGTTAAAAAATGGTTGCCTCCAAAAAGAGACAGTCTCCTAAGTTTAGCAGTTCACAATAATCTATTGGTGTCAAAAAAGCCATTGACTCGTTTTTCACATAACATGTGCTCTTTTAACAGGCCCTTAGAAAATGAATAAGAGAAATTGATGGCAAAGACAATACACACATGTTAGCAAGATTTCAATTATTCGTTATTTTAGCCGGAACTGTGTTACGCGATCAAACTGTTGATAGATCATTTGGCTCTAGTTTAGATTGTGATAAACGTTTTGACACGTTATTTATTCTTATTTGCGTTTTTAATAAAAAGGTTGAATACTTATAATCCACTGTTAGCAATTTTTCAATTCATAAGAAAATTAATGCAAACAAAAAAATTAGGCCATTTCGAGGTCGAGCAGCGGACTGGGACGAGTTGCAAATTTAATCAACGTCTTTACATCTGAAGATCACGTTAAGATTAGTAATTTGTCAAGTTTGGTGGTGTTTACTTGAATAGCGCCAAAGTTACGAGCCTTTAAACATGGTTTAAAATCCATACAAACGTCTCTAATTATTCGAGGGCTTCGAGAGCGTCCACCAAATCCATCCATACAAACTCTAAACATTTTTCTCATTTTTGTGATACCTGCTAAAATTATGCCACATTACTACTACGTATATAATATGATTACTATGTTTGCCAATTTTCAAGAAAATTAATATCATAAAACTAAATGATTTTCAATTTTAAGGATGGATTTGGATTTGAGGAGGCTTTCTCATAATTAGAGACGTTTGTATGGAGTTTGAACCATGTTTGTCGCTATCCAACTGAACCGATCACTCATCTTAGCAAAAAGTCTTTCATGTGGTGACGTTAAATTATTAACTAGATTGAATTTGCAACTCAACTTAGTTGAGTTGAGTTCAACTTAGCTCGACCTCGGCGAAATAGCCCAAAACTGCATGTCTCTTGACGGAACTAAAGCTGACTTGTAATCCAAACAGAAAACGTGGTCGAAGAAATTTATACTTGTAGCTCAATTCAATAAATCGAAATTTTGGATTTGTCGTTTGAAAACATGCAACTGAATTGAAATGAACTTTCTATTCGTTCTAAAATAGATGACTCTTTTCGCGAAGTGCTATTGAAATTCGCTAAGGGTATTTCAACTGCACGGGCGGGTTCTAATATCGTCATTTCGGAAATGGATAAAAATACATTATATGATATTTATCTACAGAAGGCAATGAAGTCAATGAAGGCGAGTAAAATAGTTCTTCTAAAAGATGTTTCGGACCTTGATTGTTTGATAAATTTTAAAAAGTTATGCGTGTTGCAGCATTATTATCAATAATCAATAACCGTTGTTTACCTAAAACAAATCGTTAATAAAATTATGGTCATTGATTTCTGTTTATACCGTAGTGAAGCCCGCTTGGATGAACTGAAGAAAACATCCAAGCGGACTTTTTCATACACCACTGAGAACAGGATCGATTGTAAAAATTCCGGCATTTCCGACATCAATAAATTATCTTTTCAATTATATTGAGCCCAATAACAAATTTTGACGCCGGAGTATAGAATGTCACAGGCCGTGCCTATTTCATTGAAGAATAGACGCTCTTGTCATCTAACAGGTGATTGTCACAAATCTCTCGTTTGATCTACAGACCTCCACCACTGAGTCTAGTGTTGTTGCTTATAAAAAAATGTATGTTATGTTTCATACAAACGTTTAAGTGATTATTTAAGGCGAGTGATTAAGTGATTATTTAAGCGCGATATCTTCTACAGCACGGATTTTTTCAAACTTTTGCCACTGCTAGATAATTAGTTAACTATGTCAGAAATGCAAAGAAAAATTGGGGGTCATCGACTTCGTTTCAGAGATAATGCGTGTGGAAAAAATACCCTGATTTTGAAGAGTAGCACTTTTTGTCGCGGCTCGCGAGTCGCGACTGAAAGTCGTGGGTGCGGGTGATAAGTGCGGGTGCGGGTAACAGGTGCGGGTGCGGGAAAAAGGTGCGGGTGCGGGTAAAAGTCGCGGGTAACAAATTATCAAAAAATTAAAATAAAATACCAAAAATTAAAAAGAAAAAAAATACCGAAAACTTACTTCTCCCAAAGCGGAGTTTCGAATTTTATCGTCCACTAATCATATTAGAAATTTGCAGTGGCATAGCCACAATTAGTGACTCTTCACTATTGTTAACAGATCGAATTACAATGTAAAATTTTTTTTTTTTTTTTTTTTGTGTGCGCGGAGAGAGGAAAATCGGAAAACCCGGCGAAGCCTTTGCACAGCGGTATATATATATATATACCGCTATATATATATATAGAGAGAGAGAGAGAGATTTAACTGAAGCAGAGGTTTCTTTGTTGTCGAAGGGGCTGAAATTTTGTCCAACACCAGAAAAAGTAGACATTTATTCTTTACGGAAAGACATTAAGGAATACGTGAGACGGGTGAGGTTGAGAGAATATTTTTACTCAGAGCAGGATGATGTAGGAGGGGATTTTTCGGACCTTCCAGCATTTAGAAAAAAATCCAGTTGGATTCCTGACGGGAATAGGGAACGAGCAATTGAGGCTTACGTGGAAGCACTTGAAAGAGAGATATTGATCCATGATTTTGATATGACTTATCAACGGAATCTTACGAGAGATGAACAACAGGCACTTCAGAATCTTCGCAAGTATGACGATATCATTATCAAACAAGCTGATAAAGGTTCTGCGGTTGTCATCATGGACAAAGAGGCCTACTTACAGGAGGCAATGCGGCAATTGAACGATTCAGAAATATACCAGCCATTAGTAAAAGATCCCACGAGAGACATGATTAAGAGAGTCAACGAGAGGATACAAGAATCGCATCATAGAGGGAACATTGATGATAAAACTAGAGATTATTTGTTAGCTTCAGGAGAGGAGAGAGCGGGAAGGTTCTATTTGTTGCCAAAAATACATAAGAAAGGATACCCGGGACGGCCGGTAATATCGGGTTGCAACACACCCACAGAGAAGATTTCAAGATATGTAGATCACCATTTAAGACCTTTGGTTCCTGAAATTAATTCTTACATAAAGGACACAAATGATTTTATAAGAAAACTAATGGAAATAGGCACTTTACCAGAGGGAGCCATATTATGCACAGTGGACGTTGTGGGGTTATATCCTCATATACCACATGATGAAGGGTTACAGGCGGTGAAAGAAGCATTGGTGGCCTGGGACTCCAATTTGGATGAAGGAAAGAAACTCGGAGATTTGAAGAATGACATAGTGGATTTTACGGAAATAGTTCTTAAAAACAACAATTTTGAATTTGATGGGAAACATTTCATTCAGAAATTGGGCACGGCGATTGGAACTCGAATGGCACCGTCATATGCCAATATTTTTATGGCCAAACTTGAACGACAGTTAATTGCGCAGGTTGAAATAAAACCTCATACGTGGTGGCGGTATATTGATGATATTTTTATCATTTGGACAGAAGGAGAAAATAGCCTCAGAGACTTCATTGAGTACCTAAATAGTGCACATAGAACGATCAAATTTACATGGAAATGGTCTTACAAGGAGGTAGAATTTTTGGATGTTAAAGTAATTAATGATTCAGGAAAATTGGAGACCGATGTGTACATCAAGCCAACTGATAGTCATCAATATCTTCACCAAGCGTCTTGTCACCCGAGTTCTTGCAAGAAAGGGATTCCTTATGCTCAAGCATTACGGTTGAGACGGATCTGTTCTAAGGATGCGTTCTTTGAGAAAAGGACTCAAGATTTATGTAGCTTTTTGGTAGAAAGGGAATATAGAAGGAAGTTTGTTGAGCAACAAGTTGATAGGGCAAGACGAATACCCAGGAATGAAACTTTAAAGGAAAAAACAAGGGAAGATAACAACAGGATTCCTTTCACAGTTACATACCATCCAGGCCTTCCTAATATCGGAGGTTTACTGAGGAAGTTACAGCCTGTTTTGCATTCATCAAACAGATGCAGAGATGCGATCAAAGAGTTTCCAATGGTGGCCTTTAAGAAACCTAAAAGTCTTTCTGATTATTTAGTCCGAGCTCGTTTTAGAAGTGGCTCCAAAGATGAAGTGAAAGGGACATCGAAATGTAATTCCAATCGATGTCAGATTTGCAATTTTCTTTGTTTAGGAAGAGTTTTTCGAAACAACAAAACTGGCAAAGAATTTAGCATAAACTACGACCTTAACTGCAATTCTAGAAATGTGATCTATCTTATCACTTGTAAGAAATGTCAAATTCAATATGTTGGATCCACTACCACTGCGTTTAGGACAAGGTTTAACAATCATAAGAGTAGGGTAAATGCACATGTTAATCTGTCGTCGGAAAATAAAAAGAAGGATGACGTTCTTTACCAGCATTTTTATAGCCAGGGACATTCAGGATTGGAACATATGAGCGTTCAACTGATAGACTGGGTCAAATGTGAGAGGGAGCTGCGTGACAAGGAAGGACAGTGGATGTACAGATTAGGAACTTTGATACCGAATGGACTTAATGACAATGATGGTTTTTATGCTCAGAACAGGAAGACGCGTATAAGTGCGAGCGCACATGTATGAATAGTTTTTGTAAGCGCGAGCGCACGCGTATGAATAGTTTTTGTCGTTTTTTTGTAATGCAACGCGATACGTTTCCGTTACAGTTTCAAAATAACAGTCAGTTTTGGTACGCACGCGTTCCCTTGACATCGGAAGCCTCAGCAATTTTAAAGTGTAATACGTTAACGGTGTTTTAGTCACCCTGAAGAAGACCACTAAATGTGGTCGAAATATAGGTGTCAGAAAAAAAGTATTGGTTCGTCTTCATTTGTGACAAATTTATATATATATATATATATATATATATATATATATATATATATATATATATATATATATATATATATAACTAATGTAGGTAAAGAGTTCTTTAAGTTAATAGATAAATGCTTTCCAAGCGGCCATGTATTAAGGAAAATATTTAACAGGAACACACTTAAGCTAAGCTATAGTTGTATGACTAATGTTAAACAAATCATAGATGGACACAACAAGATCACTTTGAAAAAGGCAGAACAGCAAGGTAGTATAGATAATGTTGAAAGGAAGTGTAGTTGTAGAAAGAAAGAATTAAGAGTGCCCATTGAACGGAGAATGTCTAACTAAAGAAATAGTTTATCAAGCTACCGTCAAGACGCAAGAAAGTGCAGAGACCTATATAGGTTTAACAGCTAACGAATTTAAAACTAGATGGCGTAACCATAAGGCGTCATTTAACAATGAAAATAGAAAGAACGATACAGAATTAAGTAAATATTTATGGCAGTTAAAGGACCGAAAACAGGAATATAACATCACCTGGAAAATTCTAGCAAAAGCCAAGGCATATTCGAATCAAACGAAACGATGCAATCTGTGTATTGCAGAAAAACATTTGATAATAACTAAACCGCAAATGGCTTCGCTTAATAGGAGAAACGAGCTTATTTCAACGTGTAGACACAGACGTAAATATATTTTAAAACACACCCTAGAATAAGTTCTACCGAAGCAAGTAGTGCGCGCGCATGTATTCTTTAGGCGCGCACATATTTTTAACGGTATTTTTAACGGTTTTTTAACGGTTAGGTAGAGTGTGCGTCTTGCGAAATCATACATATAAATAACGTAGTCAAACAAGGGATCAATCATTGTAAGTTTAACTGAGGAGTGGGTGGCAACACCTACGAAACAAGTTTGTATTAAACTTATGGTCATCAAAGTTGAGTGATTTTCCTTCTTGGATTATATATATATATATATATATATATATATATATATATATATATATATATATATATATATATCTGACTGGATTTGACAAAACATGCTCGCTAACTTTTCGCTTGGACATGGGCCCGGCCCATGTCCAAGCCACTCCCGTCGCTGAAAATTGAGGGGGCTTGCCGTAACCCGATATGCTGCGACATAGCCCAGGGACAGGGCTAACAGCCGCTGGTTGTCTGGGGGTTGTGCGTCAAAACCACAGGGGTGGGGAGGGGGGAGTTTTGACACTTTGAGTGGAATTCAACCTGTTGGTCTGTTGTATTTCGAGTTGAAATCCGTTTTAATAAATGTTAGTGCAGTCAGTTTTAGTGAAAATTTTTTTAGCTGGCCTGCGGTTGGGCCGCCTTGGTCAGGGCTAACCGTGGGTGGGTGGCTGGGGAGCCGGTGTTGTGTGTCCGAGGAACAGGGGTGGGCAGAGGGGACTTTTTAAGACTTTGACTGAAATTCAATTGGTTGGCCTGTCTCAGTCTTGGCAGCCATGTTTTGTCAAATCCAGTTAGATATATATATATATTTACCGTTTCGTCATGTTCAATCGTAAGCCGTCGGTAACAAAAGAATAACCGCTAAAATGGGACAAAATAATTTATAAACAAAAGCAATAATTATCAATTTAAAGTGAAAATTCCTGATAACGTCCAGGCATTTATGCTAAGCCGATTTCAAGGAATCTTCAAAGGAAATACGAGGTTTATTAATATGTACCGATCAAATTAATAAAGACCTTAATACGAAACCACAACGGCGACACCAACGCAAACGTCACTAAAAAAACAATCCGCAGTTATAAAACTACTTCGCGATTATATAAATCGACAAGTTCAATTTGTATAATGTAGCCGAACTACCCGCGTGTTGAATTTGTAGAGAAGGCTTCTTTAAAGTTCAGATAGAGTTTCAACGAAAATTCACAGTCACGTGTTCGCGTTTTCTTCAAAACCTCGAATTTGGTAATTTCACGTAGTTGTTTTGCAGAGAACGTCAGAGAATTGTGCCAAAACGTATACACTAGACTTTCTCAAAAGTTCTTCGCTTCTTATTTCCGGTTCCGGTAGTAGGCCCGTGCTCCCGCTCCCACGGCAAGTGTAGATGATGATTCGTCTTGCTTGGAAAAATTCAAGAAAAACCTTATGGCGGGGTGTACACCCGTATACACCCTTTGTACACCCGAGGGTTAATCGGTACATAAACTTACAATATTACAAGGAAATTGCCGGTTTGCTCATCTCTATGTAACAGCGACGTGCATTGAAATGGGAGTGAAAAAAATCCATCTGTCCACTGTGAACAGCCGCAAACCCCCTCGGACCGAAAAAGCGCAGCGTGTAAATCGTCTTTACTTATGTCAACTTATTTTAAGTAATGCCACATTATTTTCTTTTTCTGCAACTCAAGACATAAAAAAATAATTTTTGGTTGGGATAAATGCGTTATCTCCGCAATTATTTTTTAGTTATTTTTTTATCTCCGCAATTATCAGCAGCCATTAATTTAAATGCTTTTTGTCACTCTATATAGTCTGTATGACATTTTCTCTTCTTTGTTCCTCTGTGCTCTGCAGTCCGAATAGGGCGTCCGCTCAATACACCGAGATATGCAGGATCTTTGCTGTGATAATGAGAATGTCACTGTCCCCTTCATGCTAAATCGTGCTATCATTTTTCGCGTTGATTGAATTGCTACAATGAGCGCCGCAAAACGTCTTTTTCCTTGCTTTTCACTCTTGTAAGGATAAGACACGTCAAATTGAACAAAGGAAACTTGGATTTTATTTTCAGTGGCAAGAGTTTCATTATATTAAAGTGTTCGTTTTATAGTACAAGTCAGGTTTTGACGATGAGAAATGACCATTTATTCAACGTAAGTGTCCGCGTCCGCTTTATTGAGGTGTTCACTTAAAGAGAGGCAGTTTTTACGGTTAATCATGGGTTAATACGGGAACAAAATTTTGGGACATCGACAATACAGGTTTGACTGTTTTTTTTTTTCTTCCACAAAACTTCACTAGTTTCGGGTGTACTTAAAAAGAAGTTATGATTTGATAGTGAACATTGGTCGTTCGTGTCAATGTCGGCGCGGTCGCACGAAGGAATTTGTCATCCTTGGCCCGTCGAGTTTTTCACACGGTACTGGCTTGATCAGCGCCGGGGTCAAAAGGGAAAGAGGGTGCCATGGCAACAGTATGCGTGCACGTGTGCTAAACTTTAATTTATAGTTTTGAATTTCACGGAGTATTAAACAGTACGAAGAACATTTTCTTTTCCGACAGTTCGCCTAAGCCAGGGCCTAGTTATGAGGATGTTGTTAACTAATGGTTCCAAATCATCCATGCGAAACAGCTGGTGGTTGAAGTATCAGGTTGAAGACTTTGCAAAACAACTACGTGAAATTACCATATTCAAGGTTTTGAAGAGAACGCGAACACGTGACTGTGAATTTTCGTTGAAACTCTATCTGAACTTTAAAGAAGCCTTCTCTACAAATTCAACACGCGGGTAGTTCGGCTACATTATACAAATTGAACTTGTCGATTTATATAATCGCGAAGTAGTTTTATAACTGCGGATTGATTTTTTAGTGACGTTTGCGTTGGTGTCGCCGTTGTGGTTTCGTATTAAGGTCTTTATTAATTTGAACGGTACATATTAATAAACCTCGTATTTCCCTTGAAGATTCCTTGAAATCGGCTCAGCATAAATGCCTGGACGTTATCAGGAATTTTCACTTTAAATTGATAATTATTGCTTTTGTTTATAAATTATTTTGTCCCATTTTAGCGGTTATTCTTTTGTTACCGACGGCTTACGATTGAACATGACGAAACGGTAAATATATATATATACCGCTGTGCAAAGGCTTCGCCGGGTTTTCCGATTTTCCTCTCTCCGCGCACACAAAAAGAAACAAAAACAAAATTTTTACTTTGTAATTCGATCTGTTAACAATAGTGAAGAGTCACTAATTGTGGCTATGCCACTGCAAATTTCTAATATGATTAGTGGACGATAAAATTCGAAACTCCGCTTTGGGAGAAGTAAGTTTTTGGTATTTTTTTTCTTTTTAATTTTTGGTATTTTATTTTAATTTTTGATAATTTGTTACCTGCGACTTTTACCCGCACCCGCACCTTTTACCCGCACCCGCACCTGTTACCCGCACCCGCACTTATCACCCGCACCCACGACTTTCAGTCGCGACTCGCGACCCGCGACAAAAAGTGCTACTCACAGCAATGTGGAATCAAGTGATTTTGTTCTCATGAGTAATCGCAGAAACAGCGAGAAAACATGCACTTGCACTTGTGCGTTGCTTGATTGATAAAGTCTGGTTATCACATGTAAAAGTACTGTGTACTGTTCCTGTTCCTGTTTCTTTTGCCGAAAAAGAAATTTGATATCGCTGATAAATTAATAACTACATACACCTTATTCCAAAATGGCGGCCAATTTATTATTCTTTTATATGCATGTTAATTAGCCCTCTTGGCCTCATGTTCGCTTGAAAATTCTTTTGTGTTTTGCACATGCTGACGAGGCCAAAAGGGCTAATTTACATGGATATAAAAGAATAATAAAAACGGCCGCCATTTTGGAATAAGGTGTATAAATACAACGAATAACTATAATGCTATAAATAGTTGGCCTTGAGACTATTTGTAAAGCATCATGAGTAATTCTCTCAGAATGGACTTCTGATGCTCTCCGTGATACCATACTTCGTCTTCCATTGTGATACCACTGATTTCATCTTCCATTGCATTGATTTTTTGTAATGAAGATATTTATATATTGCTTTTCCAAGCCTAAAATTAATTCCTTAAATTTGATCTCCAAACTATCATTGAAAAGTCCCCTCAATTCAATCACGAAATGATTATCCTTCTCTATGACCTCTATGCCGCTTATATGAGGTGGATATCAGGGGGATTTTTCGTTGAGAAGCACTTGACCCAGGGTACTTTGTCTTGTTAGATTCCCCCACCCCTGGGGAAAATTCTCAACTTTGCTCGAACCATTTTACAATCCCCCCGGTTGTCCCGGGGACCTACCCCAGGGGCAAGCCGATGACAAATGCATTAAATGTTCTACGTAGTATCAGCCTTGCTCTATACTTTGCTTTTTCCGTACTACAAGGATCACAAATTTCACTCATGTTTATCCGCAGTTCACAAAAATGATTTTCATATATTCATATTTATATATATCCCTCAATTCTGATAAGTAAAATCACTTTTCTGGTTTCTCAAGTTTGTAGCAGGCAGGGTTCAAAACATGTCAGATGCGGTACATAATTTGAACGGAAATATTGGTGGTCGGATTCTCAGACTTCTCATACAAATACTGAATATATTTTGCGCCATGTTGGCCACGGACCGTTTGCCCCACTTTCACCGTGAAAGTTTATATAAGATTTACAGACGAACTGTGAATCGCGACGCACCAGAGTCCCTGGGGGTTGTTTTTGTCGCGTGACTAACTCACGCTTTAAGTACCTGGCACGAATAACTTTGTCGTCTCAAAATGTACAATAAGTACAAAGTCTATTCTCCAGCCATGTTGCAATCCAGTCTGGTACTTTTATAAGATTAAATTTGTATGGCTAACAGCTTTAAATATCCCTATTCATGTCTCGTGAATGCCCCGTGAGTTCCTATGATGATGGGCTAGTATTAGACATGTGTCTAGCTATAAAAGGTCTATTTTAAGTTCAAAACCGCATTCTCTAGCTGTCTTGCTTACTGTGAGGTATTCCTTAAGTTCCGCGAAAATTTGTAATTCCTACCCTCCCTCCCAATGGAGGCGTCGTTGTGGTCATTTAAATAAATCTGGGGTCACCTCTCGAGTTCGCTTTCGGTTATGTCTTGCAGCGACTTCCCCAAGCTTTCTTTTTCTAGCTTTTTTTAGTTACGCTAGTTTTAAGCTCGGTTATTTGCCATATTCTTGTATGATCCAGCACGTACCGGCGTTGTCAGCTCGTAGTCACTAGAAAGATAAATTGGCATGAGCAATATAACTGCCTACACTCGTTCCATTATGTGTAGCACGATGCTGGCCGGAGGTTTCAGCTCGTAGGGTCGTGGAGAGTTAGGCTTTAAGGTATAGGTCGCGTGAGGTATTTGACCTACTGGTCCGATCCGGCGAAGTTATTTGCTGGGGAGATAGATGGAGCTTTTTGGTCACGCAATGGAAGTCGTACGTCACGCCGATACTTTGTTTTGTTATATAAATTATTATATCTGACATTTCAGTGACCTACCTGCTAATTTTTTACTCAACGATTTTGTGCAAAGAGAATTCCATATCGCTGCAAAGCATCGTTATTTTTATTTAGCGAATTTTTAGATGAAGCTAGGATTTGACCTTTCCCTAACGATTGAATATTCATCTGTACGAAAGCAAGAATCAGATCGATAAATAGTCAAAATTGAGTTGAAATAAAATAATAGAAAAAAGTAGAAAAGAAAAAACAGACCCCGAATCCGACCCCGACCCGATCCCGGCCCCGACCCCGGCCCCGACCCCGTCCCCGCGTTTTACTGACACTCCAATTCAGTGAACAGAATCCTAAAATAGTAATGCTCTAGTTTTGTTTAAAGCTACTATTTTACTAGAATAGTAGATAGAATGGTTGAATAGTAACACAGGAGCATAGCACATGATGAATGCGCTGATGCGGGCATGGCGCCATGGCTGGAATGGAAGTAAACTTTGAAATGCTTCACGAACTTGTTAGGTAATGTGATCCAACTGTGATATCTCACTAAGGCGGACATCCACCATATTACAAACTTTATAATTCAACACATTGATACACTGCCCAAATAGGTCATAAAGCTTTCAATATACATTAGGTCTACATGACGTATATCCAGCGATGGAGGTAAACTTCGCATTTTAATAGTGTAGGAAAGTGAAAATGACCGCTGCCTGCAATTTCGTGTTTTTGGAAGAACAAGTGCGTGAACTATTGGATAAAAAAGGGAAAAGAAAGAAGAAAAGAGAAGAAAAGAAAAGAAAAGAGAAAAATTATTGATCACATGATTGGACAAAAAAGGCGCAGAAATTTTCCCGTTGTGTCTCAGTGTTCCTCGGCGAAGCTAAAACGAAAGTTCAACCACTCGACACGGAGTAAATGAAGGAGCACAATCAGTTCGGAAAATGCCTTATAGTAATAACCTCTGGAATATGATATAGACTTGATACTTCCTCAGAAAAAATTCTGATCTTTGTTTTGCGGAATGAAGTCAAACGATCTCGTCATTACGGCTGTAGGAACTAAAAAAAAGGAAGTTTGTAAACAACAGCGATCGACTCAGCTCGACTTCGATGTTTGAAAATTTGGTGCTGATGGAAGGGACTGAAAAGCCACATCAACTACAGGTAACGATGTTTAACGATGTTTTAACCATTTCTTGTATCCTTTAGCTGTGAATTTTTGTAAGACATACTGTCCTCGCTGCAGTTCTTTCAGACTTTTCGCTGCTATGTTTAGGTAGCCGTGTGTTTCTTCAATTTCTTTTGATTCCGGCTGAATTGAACTTTTTAAGACACGAAACACCTGTAACTAAACTAAAATTCTATGCCATTTTACTGTGTTTTAATTCGTGTAGTCACAACTCTGTCCCATTCTTTACGTAGACTAAAGCTCTCCGTAGAAACTCTCAAATCATTTATGTACACTAAATTAATTAGTTAGTATGGCAAAATTTTCGGCATTTGCTGCTCAGTGTTGTGTAGGAAAAGGTAAAATATTGTTGTAAGCCTTTTTACTTAATGAAAGGTTGTATGTCTCAAAGAAATTTTTCAAGAAACTGTGATTTGTTATCAATGTGTTGAATTATAACTGTTAAATATGTCCATGGGAAGATAATGAGCCACATATTTTATAACTGAAAGGAGTTTTATGAACACTGTTCGCGAATCGGTGGATTTGGCCTTGAAAAGCGCACGGATTGCGGATTTTAGCGATAAATTAAGCGGATTCGCGGATTTGAAAATTACCATGGATCGCGGATCAGCCGAAAATTTTGGCCCGGATTCCGGACTTTGCCTATCTAGAAGTTCGGATTGTGGATCTGATCATTGGTCGGCCTTCGACGGTATGTTGGTGTTTTGTCGACTACTTTTTTCAGTTTCACCTATTTAAAGGCAGAAAACTTCGAAAATCTAAATACTCCACAAGAAAAAAAAAACTAAACAATACATATACCCATGTACAGTATATTTATACTGCGGAAACTTTTCAAATAATGTGGATCCGGATTTGAACGAAAATAACGTCGGATCGATGGATCGGGCCAAAAAATAGCTCGGATCGGCGGATTTGCTTACCCCTATTCACCCCCCTCAGTAAAGATAACTCATTTTTAGCTACAGAAGTTCTGAAGTATATGAAAAGTTAAATATAATACGTGATGAAATTTATAAAACAAAACAGTTTACTCCGCTTCAGGGTTTCTCTTGATATCTTCCTTTTTTGCTGGCGGGAGCTTCTCAGTCGGTATAGTTATAATTTTAACACGTCGTTTTTGACAGAAAAAGGAAAAGAAAAGAAAAGAAAGAAAGAAGCCGAAAAACTCGACCATAATTTTCTTCATCTAAATCATGATGAATAGTTTTTGATACATGAACATCTTGTTGCAATGATAAATGACAGATTCGTTTTAAGTGTTATATTCTAAATATTTGGGTGAAAGAAATATTATATATTTTGCTGAGGTCATTTCAAGTGTCGTTTGTTTGCTAAGTACCATTTACATTCGTTTCATGTTATTTTAATTGGGCGTCGAGTGACCTTCGTTTCCCTAGATTTGTATTTCAAGTTGTAGCAAAGAGTACTACCTAATAAAGAATATATAACTTGCTTACGAGAGTGCTGATAGCGTTGTTGTCGTTGTTATTTAAAATGGGTAACCTAGTGGTAATATTTCTTTTCACCCTTGGGCTTTCTTCAGGATTTCTGCCTCTCCTTTAATTAATACTCGTCCCTGTTGTAAGCAACATACTTCTTTAATATTTGTGGCCGCTTATAGCTTCGTCTTCCAAGACACATACTGATTATTTTCGGAAACGAATCGCTCATATTTAATTTAGCGACAATCAGATCCCGTTATACTTTGAAATTTAGCAGCCGTATCTTTACCTGCTAAACCAAACAAAACTAGGTGACATTGGTCGTTGAATGCGTTGAAATTAAAACGTTGGTTTTGTTGATGTGGTCATAGGACTTCAACATTTGAAATTCAACCGGAAGTAAAACCTTATGCGTAGAGGCGTAAAATTTTTTACCTTGTTGCGCATTCATTTTTAAACGGCCAATCAAAAAATTCAAATTTTTGTCCGTTACCAGAGCTACACGAGACGCCATTTAAAAAAAAAAACAGTGGAACTCTGGGGACGAGAATGGCTAAGTACAGAAGTAACCGGTTAAAAATGGGAAATAAATACCTGGGAAATTTCCGGAACCTCAGTCGCTTTTCTTGACATTAATATTTCAATCAACGATAACAGTTTATCTACAAGTGTGCACAACCTACAGATTCCCACAGTTATCTGTTACATTCATCCTCACATCCATCGCACGTTAAAAACGCCATTCCGTATTCTCAATTTCTCAGACTTCGACGTCTATGTAGTGATGACTCTGATTTTTCCAACAAATCAGAAGAAATTTGCCAGTTTTTCAAGAAACGTGGGTACCCTGACTCTGTTGTTAATACGGGCCAACAACGTGCACAACAGATCGACAGACAATCAGCACTATAAACGCCACAGAAGGAAGAGAACGAGAGAATTCCATTCACCCTCACTTTCCACCCACACAACAACACAGTCAAAAGCATCATTTTAAAAAATTTCAAATTACTCCAAACTGACGACCCTGAAACTGGCAGAATTTTTTCACAACCCCCACTAATTTCATTCAAACGTGACAAAAACATAGGCAACTTTCCAGTTACGAGCGCACTGAAATCTGACGATGAACCGGGAACTTTTAAATGCACACGCACACGATGTAACACTTGTCCTTTCATTCACAACGCGGACAAAATAACAGGACCCAAACGATCTATTAAAATCACTGATCGTTTTACATGCACCTCCGTAAATGTTATCTACTGCATTACATGTACTTTTTGCAAAAAGATATACATTGGCGAAACAGGGAGGAGACTGGGCGACCGTTTTCGTGAACATCTCCGAGACGTTGAAAAAAATGACAAAAACGCATCCAAACCAGTCGCGCGCCATTTTAATCTTACTAACCATTCTAAACAACACATGACAATCTGCGGCCTTTCCCTACACCAGGGTAACACAGAAAGCCGTAAAAACTTAGAACAAAAAATCATCTTTCAAATCGGCACTCTCAAACCCCACGGAATCAACGAACGCTTTTCATTCAACTAATTTACATTTGTTTTTCACGTCACCAAATTTATAAAACCACACACTACCCACAATTCCTTGATTCGCTCCGACGAAGGGCTAGCGCTCGAAACGTCAGCTACTTGAATCTTTTTACGGTGGTCAATTTACCTTATCGACTCAGTCGATAAAACTAAATTCTCGTGTTTCATTCCCCCACCGACGCAGCACCACAGTTTCTCTAGAAACTAACCCCATTCATTTGCGGTTTAAAAATGACTGTGCGAGCATTTACAAAGTTATGCGCACATACGTCCCCTATTTTCTGCATTCGCAGGGCAGAGATCTCATGTATATACCCACCACAAAGACTAAACAATAGACTACACGGAAATAATAGATCACAAACAAAGAGAATACAATGTAAAACCGTGGTGGGTACATACATGAGATCTAAGCCATTCGCAGGCTAATTACGCTCCTGCGTTGAAACAATTTTTTTTGTTATTTGTTTGCGAACTTTTTTACATTTTTGAGCGGCCGTTTAACTAACTTTCCTTTACTGAATTAGTATGAAACTTACAAAAAATATTGTACATAGTTTGAAGTTTATACGAGTGTAATAATTTTCTAAATCGCATTTAAAATTGCGGAGATAAACGAGAAAAATTGAAATCACTTGAGTCTAAATTCCGAGCGATTGCGATGGTATCTAGAAAAATCAAAACTATTACGATAAACTATGACATATGGCAAACAAAATATCTAAAAATTGGAAACTTTTGTCAAGCTGATTTTGAGTAAATCAGAAAAACATTTCGAACTTGTGATTTTGCATGTGTATGAGCACATCCATGAGTTCCTCAATTAAGCTTATAAAAGTTTAATTTCTCAGTCTCAAATTTACGCCAAAATGTGTGTTTTGTGTATGAGATGAAACTATGAAAGTTTGAAAGCATTTCTCGTTTTAGTTTTGGAGATTCGATTTTCTATAGGAAACCATAGTTTTTTGACTGAGCCCTTGATATTGTAGTTTTGGCACTTTTCTACATATTTCAAAAACCGCGGGATAGATTTATTTTAAACTTTTATGGTCGTTACTTTATAATATGAACAACATTGTCTCGAAGTTTCATCTTGATTGAAACATTGCAACATGGTCAAATAAAATAATAAAGTTCACCTAAAACGCGATCGAGACATTGTGCTTTGATTGCACGGTTGAAGGCGCTCAAAAATGCATTAATTAATCGCGGATCTAAACGAGAATATTACATCGGCGGTAGTTTATTACTGGTTCAGCGATAGTTAGTTCTATATGAAACTGACTGCAAGGAATATTCTTACTAAATAACTATGTTACATCGTGCAGGAATATTCTTACTAAGTATATAAGTATGTTATGTCGTGCAGGAATATTCTTACTAAGTAAGTATGTTATATCGTGTAGGAATATTCTTACTAAGTAAGAAAGATGGCAAATGTTCAACTCGGTTATGAAATGAACATCACAATCTTTGTCAGCTCGTACTATTACGGTACCGAGATGTGTAAAGAATGATCACCACGAGCGTACTGGAGAACTCGTGCAACCAGTTCCACTTTACCTCCACTGATCATGCTGGTTGAGGTACATCTTCAACTGTTTCGACGTCAAAGATTCAACTTCAATCTCCTCTTTCCAGGAAATTTCTGGAAGAGTGTTTCTTTTACTAGCCCTTTTTCGCGCCTTTAGAGCAAGAAACTCAAGGTGCTGGAGAAAGCTCTGGCAAGTACCCTCCTCAACATTGACTTCTTGGCATACCTTCTGTACTTCATTTGTGCTAGAAGATGTCAATTTCCCAGAGTCAAACATTTTCTTGACTTGCACACTTGGAAGAATCCTGTCGATGTCATCATCACTGCTGCCACTCGCCACACCAATAGATGAAACATTATTATATATTAAAAATAGGAAGCTTGCGCCATGCATAAGTATATCAGTAACAAGGTTGCACAATAAAATTAAGTGAAGAAGGCGTCTTTTTGCAAGTGGCCTTAGTAAAATATTGGTTCTTTTTTCTGTCTGGTTTTGTCAATTTTTTTTTTTAGAAATCCCTATGGATGTACTAGTATGGTACAGTATGCATAGCAAAGAGAAACAAACAAAAAACGAACAGTCAAATTACACTGAACAAAGTTTTTCTATAAATATTAAAGCTTCTTTATAGTTGCAAAAGTCCCTATTATCAAGCTCTGCAACTTCTCCAAGCTGCAATTTCAATCTGTTGCAATATGATTATCTATGTTGTAGTGAATTTATGATTTTGGTGCAATTTTGTCTGCACTGGTTCAAATTTGTTTTGAACCAGGGCAAAATATTTGCACTGGTGTATAACTATATTTTACCGTTCAAATGTTGTTGACAATACAAATTTAAAAAGCCAGAAACGCTTTATCACAATATTTGTCTCTATATTATAAAGATAGAGAAGAATAGATAATCGTATTGCAACAGATTGAAATTGTAGTTCAGCCACAGAACAGATCATCAAGCTTTTCAGTGAGAACTATAAACACTTGAAATAAAATGTTAATTTAAGCCCCCCTCCTCTTGAGTGACATATTTTACTTTGAGCCCCTCTATCCTTGCTTTGATTTTACTTTATGCCCCCCCCCCCCCCCCCCCTTTGGTTTTCCAGCTCCCTCCTGATAATTATTGCACAGTCCTTAAATGTTCTTTGTTTTAAATTTTAAAGTGCGCTTCTAACAGCAGTTAAAACTTGCCGTCCTGAAAGCTGTTGGAAGAAAATGCGTAAAATCATGCGTGTCATTTTTAAATTACTTGTTAATACTTTTTCAATATGATGTCAGACGAACAAGCGGGGAAAACGAGGGGAGACTGGGAAGAACATTACGTCAATCTCAGACGTCTCGGAAGCAGTGCATATGCATTAGCCGACACTCTTTTAATATTAGGTAAAAACGGCTAACTGATCCTTACGGCAAGGAGAAGAGATTGAGACAGAAGTAAAATAAACTGAAACAAACAGTTTTATATATTGATAAGATTAGGGCAAATATATTCAACTGTTTGGTTTTTTATTTCACTTCTGTCTCTATCTCTTCTCCTTGCCGTAAGGATCAATTTGCCGTTTTTACCTATTATTTCAAGATTTTTACTGATCCAGATCTACGAAAGATCCATCACTCTTCATTGGTTTGTCGCTGTGGTTTTGCCGTTATTATAGTTTCTCTATTAATAAGCTTGATGCTGACAACTACAATTCCATTGTGTCCTGGGCTGTAAAAGTATTTACAAATGAGAGTCTTGTGTGTGATCTTGCGTGTGCTCTGAGGGGACTTTTATGATTGTTAAATTTAAACCTAAACTTCGTCGTGGTAGACCCCCGGTGGTAGACCCACATATTGAATGCCACATAGTTTACAACACAGTAAATAAATAACATTACTAGAGTTACAGTCTCATTGATAGTTAATAGAATATGACTTACCAGTTACAGAACTTGTAAATGCGTCCTCCGGACTAAGATAATTACACACATGACATCGAACATTCTCGCATATCACATTTCACTTTTATGTTCCCGCTGCGTTGGTCTCCACTTGGCATGCACAAGGTAGTCTCCTAGACTTTTGGTTAGACTGCTAGCAGTCCCTCTCTGGATAATCGAACGAGCGAGCAAATCATGCGATCGGCAATCGACCGAGTGAGCGAAAGTAATGCCAGCCGAGGGGGCGCTTGGAAAGAGGCGGAAAGAGAAAGCTATTTCTCCGGCCTCTCCCCCAGTTTCCCCTCGGCTCGTATTATAAATCGTGCCACCCTAGCAGAAGAGTAAGGCGTAGAAGATTAATCCTGATTAATTACTTATTGATTACTGCTATAATTGTCTATAATTTAATCACTCGATAAAAATACAAATCAAAGTTACAAAGGTAAAAAGAATTATTATAAAATACAATATAAGATTTTTTTATGAACCTCCACAAACTATACATCAAAAGAAGATCTTTGCCGTTTTGTGATGGGGAGTTGGATCAACAATGGTAACACGGGTGCGTGGAGAGCTACCTATTAAAATGGATAGCTCTCCACGCATCACCACACAACAAAAACTTACAGGGCCCAAGTGACCCTGCTCTTAGTAATAAACTGAAACACATTAAATTGACAGTCGGGTAAGACTTCTACTGGGTGTGATGCCAGATTACTGCTCCAGCCACTCTCACACCCTACGACTAATTAGGAAACTGAACTAACAAGATCCCGTGGTACTTCATTGAATTTTTCTACTTTGCAAAGTCTGTGGTTTCCTTGGTTGTCGTTTTGAATCTACTTTGCACTTTGTACATCTACTGTACACTTTGAGAGTAAGTTTAGAGGTAGCAAGGTATGCCGATAAGCAATGGCAACAGCGAGGATAGATCGCGAGGAGGTCTATTTCTGTCGACGTTGTTGGGTATTTAACAGATTTCTGCAACTTAGCTGCTGACAACTACAGTCAAACACATCTATTGTAGGTACAATGATTAAAATGTAATGAACATGATGAGCAATTAAACTTGTCCCGCATAGAAAGCGTGTTTCGACAACAACAACAACAACAACAACAACTTTTCTTTTATTAGTGAATTTTCGAGACCTCAGTTTTGCCATTCGGATAGTTTTGGTAATGAATGTACAATTAGATTCAGTTGGATGTCGTGATCAAGTATTAATCTAGTATTGTTTCGCTTGAAAATAGAATATAATTCTAATTAAATTTACAGAAATATTTTATGAAAGATATAAATGCTTATCCGTATTTCCTTGATTTTCGTAGGTGACAAGAAATTGCTTTGCAATCTTATGGTGTTTCCTGGAAGTTGCTGGGATCATGACGGTAGAAAAATTAGGATATTTATGTTAATCTTGTGAATAAAAATAATCGTCCCATATTTCATAACGGATTACAAGCTCTTTAGCTCTTTAGCTCTCTCTAAACAGAACTTGAGGAATTGATTATGTGTAGCCTTTCCATTGGGTCTTTATCCCAGTTATTTTATTCTGGCTTGTAAAGGTAAATATCTGTACCATAGCTCCTCCCTCTTCCACAGATCTCAGATTGCTAAAAGTACCGATTGAGAGCAGAGATTTAAAAATCAAGGTAGGCTTTTGCTGAACGGATCGGGAGTTGTCATGGGACGTCTGTAATATTGGCCTTTGTACGTCGGTCAGTCTTCTTGTTCCATGCTGTTTTAAATTTTAATTACCGTCAGTTTTCCTTTCCATGTTTAAGGGGCACGTCAGTTTCTAAAAGGGGTTCAAGGCTCCATCAATCAGTCTGGCGGATAACGGTCAATTCTGGTGAATCACATTTCTACGTTAGTATCCGATTCCTCAGACAAGTTCAAGCGGTCAAATTCGGAAACTGCCGATGAATAATTATGCGAGCTGATTAAGAAGGTCCGAAGAGCTTAAAACGTCTAAACGTAAAGGTCGGATAAGTTTATGATATGTTAAGAGAATTTAAAACCTACCTTGAAGCCAGCGCGGTAGAGAAAAAAACAACAACAACATGGGATCCCTCATTGAAGGTACGGGTTTTATCTGCTAAGAGGGAGAGGCTTATGTTGCTATTCTGTAAGCCGTTAAGTTCGAGTCTGGATGGAAAACGGTCGACGAATCAGTCACAACACGGGTTCGCTGATGACGAGCAAGACGGCAAGGGGATTTCGCGCAGAGGAAAGAGCAGGAAAAGTTATCGGTCTCTGACCAGCGAAATTTTTAAAAAATGTAACAATTGTTTTCGAAACCATCATACTTTGCAGAAGACTGTCAGCCCCCGTCTTTACCATCTCGCAAAATCAGCGAAGTTCATCTTCATTTCTTCCTTGGCGAAGTCAGTGGCCAGCCTTTACACAATTTGCTGGGGTCCCATTAAAACCAGAAAAGGTGACGGCGAAGGAAGCGGAAAGTAAGTCAGAGTTTTCAATTTCTTAGCCCCGCTTGATTTAGAACTGAACTGCTGGAAGACAATCTTGTAAATAGCTGAGAGATTCAATCTGAATCCAATTCATCAGTGTGTTTCTTTTTAATTACGTGCGATTTTTAATTCCATCGGCGTATTTGTGATCATTGGTGCCCCTAATTCATTTTGGATGCCATCGCAGTTTGTTTCCCCTTTTATTACCACTCTGCATTCTCATAGGTTAAAAACCCAGGGAAGGCGGTGATTCTGAAAGAACCTACATTGCAGATTTTGACGGTGAAGATCTTTAGAACTGTTGCGTTGTTTTTTCGCTTTGATTTTAAGTGTGGATACCATCAGGTAGATACTTTGGCATGATGATACTTGGCATTCTCGTCTGATTTTCACACCAAACGCACCAGATATATCCAATTTACTTGGTTGCCCTTTGCTCTTTCAAGCGTGTCATTAATCTTTAATAAATTGCTTAAACCTGTAAAAAAAAAGGGAGGATCACAAGAGATCCCAGTAGTTATTTCTTTTGATGATGGATAAGACATATTGTTATCAGATGACTGACTGGCTTTTAAGAATGGTTTGTGGTGGTTTGTGGCAGAGCATTTCTTGAAGACTTTTAAGATAAATAGATTCTTCCAATTTGTTACAATATTGTAGAAATGGTTTCTGGCGACCAGCAGCGCTTTCAGTTAACGCAAGACTACACCATCCACATAAAATAAGCCGTGAATAGGGAGCCATTTCGTAGGATAACTGGGTTGTTAGTTTTCAAGAAGGTAAGAAATCTCGATATAAATTTAATAGTCAGCCAGGAAAAATAATAATAAATACAAATAAACAAGTATGTATGTAATTCCTGACTGAATAAAACAGTCAATTCTTCTGACTCCAAATGTCTTTTTACTACATTTAGCAGTTCGCCGAGTACATATCTGATATCTGTTATTATCATAACTCAGAAGCCTCGAGAACACACCAGGATGCAGATGAACAAAACAAAGCTTCCCTTTAAGTTGCGTATCAATTCATATTCCTTAAGAGAAAACGTGATCAGTCGTTCGAGGGAGAATCTGTGTATTGATACATTAGATTGTTCCTGTAGAAATTTATTTTACTTCGAATTCACTATACTTTGTATTGCGATGATTAGTGGACAGCACTGACATGTGCGGCTTTTTTGTTCGAGATTGCAAAGTATGAATCCTTTTAACCAAATATAAAAAAAACTACGGAATAAAAGTTACACATGAAAAGGACTATAAAGTGTCATTAGGATAATTACGCTTAAGTCTTCTCCTATTTTTAATACACAAACTGATCATCTTCGTATTAAATCCGAAACACCAGTCGGACCACTGGATCTGTTTTCAGTTAATTGCAAGATATTGGGATAATTATAAAAAACTTTTATTTTAACCCTTTGATTGGAAACTGATCACATAGACCATGCATGCGGTCAAAAAGTCAGTAAGGCAATTGAAATTAACGTCAAATGAAGACAACTAAATGACCCATGCCGCCGTCTGCTTCTTAGTATTTTAGGGTATTTTTAATTTTTAATAGCTCCCTTTTTGAAATGGTAACGGTTAACTGTGCTTAGATCTCAATATGTTCATTTCTTGCACAAAACCGAGCGTTAAGTTTGATATTCTTCAAGGTAACATGCAGTTCCTTTTATTCTGAATGTCTCCCATATCTATCAGGACTTTTTTTCATTGAATAAATCAGTCAGCATGGTGTTCATAACTGACGACTAGATCAATGAATTGGTAACAGATATTTTTCACAATAAAGCAAACTGTACTCAGTTCGTCTGTAATTAGCTCGTCAGTAGAATTACCAAGATTATTACTGTTTTGCTCTAAATATTTTGTTTTTAATCGCAATGAAGTGTTGCTATGCTACCTTCCGTGGACTATAGAAATTACCTTTCCTTTGATTAAAAAGAGTTGTTGTATTTTCCTAAACAGCTAAACACAAATTCCTCTATTTTGGAATGGTCTGGTTTAGCAGCCGAGTTATGAATTCCGTTTGACTAGTAATAAAGAAAATTTCTAAAAATTTAGGATTAGTAAATTAGGCAAGGTAAAGCCAGCTACATTTTAATATGCCATCCCTCGGGTGAGGGAATTTTTAGTTTTTCAGTTCATCGGGGTTACTTTGTCTGTCTGACGGAAATGTTCTATTTGTAAGTCACAGTTCTTTTAACGTCAGTTTATTTTCTCCCTAGACAGGCACTTGAATTCTGAATTTGGATGTCGAAAGGAGAAATTGTAACATAATTTGTGTACGGCAATAGATTGGTTGATTTTCTTTCTTTGCGATAGTTATCCCGAAATCCAGATGTTAATGTGGATGTTATTCCGTATTATAGTAAAATTGTTTCCTGTATCTCACCATTATGATACCGTGCTATGGTATGGTAATAATAATAATAATAATAATAATAATAATAATAATAATTGGACGAGGTTGAGCAAAATATCGTGATTTGTCAGTGGCGATCAGATCAATTATTGGCTGAGGCAAATAATTGATCTGCGATGCACTGACAAATCACGATATTTTGCGATAGCCGAGTTAAATAATTGTTTTATCATTCGATCACTGGTTTATTTTTCAATTTAATATTTATTCATAACTGCTAAAACAGAGCAGAATTTGGGCTGCCATTGTAGAGGACGGGAGCAGAACAATTATTCGCAGAAAAACAACTTTACACTGTTGTGCGAATGAGCAGAATTATTCGTAGGCAGTTATTCGCAGGTCACGTGGTAAGCTCTCGGCCAATGAAAAGGGAAAAAAATGCATCGAATGATAATAATATTTAACCGGAGGAAGCGCTTGTCACTTATAAATGTGATTTGGTTTTCATGAAGAAAAAAGACGTTAAAAAAAATAAAATATATAAAGTACAAAACATATAACAAATAGTAACTCCATTATGGTATGGTACCAACATGGTACGAGTAAGGTATTAGCATGGCACCAGTATGTTATCAGTATTGTATCAATATTGTATTGTATCAGTATTGTATGGTATCAGTATGGTATTGTGTAATCTTGCTCGAACCAGAATTAGAATTTCGATTGCGATCTAGTCCGAGAACGCTTGGCAGTAGCTCGATCATATGTTTATCCGATTGTAGCTCCACTTGGCCAAAACACTCGTTTTTCCCTCTGTTACGCGAGGGATTGTTTTAATACTCTGAGAGGAAATGCTTAATGGATAACACGAGTAGGAGGCGTTCATTCGCGGAATTTGTCAATCTACTTATACGTAAGTAGTAAATGTATGTGTAAAGTGGGCGAGCAAAGAACATTTCGCTTCCCACCCATTTTCTTTCTAGGGCCCACATCCTCTATGTCCAGCGGCGTTTTTTGTAGACTTATCTTTTCGAGACTGTCCGAAGCTGTTGCAGGATTAAAAAAAATCCATTTCCCTCGACCAATCAACGAAATATCTAAAAGGAAGTTGTGTTTATTCGAAACGGAAACCATGACCAACTACGCGCTATAATCTTTTGAAAACTGGTGAGGCTATTCGAGGTCAAAAGTGAGGTCTTGAGATTTGGGTTGGCGAGAACCTCTCGAACGTGAAGCAGAGAGTGATCAATCTTATTGTCTTGCAGAACTGCATGAAAACGAAACCATAACGGCGAGCAAACATTGCAAAAATATTTTAGTTCATCTGTCAGTGTTAACGATTTTAATAGACAGTGATTGGTTCATTGTAATTGACAGGCATAAACGAACGTCATTTAAGAGTCTGGGGCCACTATGTCTTCAAGAAGAGAGGACTGTACAAAGGAACGATATTTTACACGCCCAAGGTAACCTCATTGTGCTAATAAGATGGCGTCTAGAGGAGACACTTTTTCAGTTCTCTATCGTGTTAATCCTCCAAACTTTGAACCAAACAAGTCGTTTTCAATAAGAAGTATTTTAGATCTCCCCGAAGACAGTGCAGACGAACGTGCCCCATCTTCAAGTAACAGTTCTCCGGTCGAAAGTTGCCCCATTTCTCGGCTCCCGCTTGTTCCTCGAGTTGTTCGTCCCATGGTGCACCATAATGGTGATTATGTACCACCAAGTGGACTTATGAATTGGCAAAATTTCGGAGTCACGCCTTATGCTCCTCATTGGGGATATGGAGCTCTTCCCTTTAGGGACCAGGGATTTCCATTAGGTGAGTAAAACAACAGCGTTAGAACATTTGATGGTAATGCTCGTGTCGCACTCGCGTCTAAAGAAACACGTCTGTGAAAACAACGTATCTGTCCTGTTTTTACTTCGTTCGCCCTTCTCTTTGACCGAACAAGAGAGTTTTACATTCTGATTTGTTTATGAACTGCCAAACGAAAGAATGAGATTGCATTGCACGTAGATGTAAATGTAGATGCCAAAGGTAGATTCATTGTTGTCTTTAAAATACTCTTTATACATAACTCAAAAGAGAAGATTTTCAATTTTGCAACAAATCAACTTACACTCGGCCATTGTTTATTAGATGGAGGTTTAAAACTGCAGTGAGAGCTAAATGAAATGTTTCGAAAATATTACTGACTATGTTATCAAAGGTTTAGAGATTCTTCGTGCCAGTTGAATAGTATTTGTCTACATCTACAGAAAATATAAGACGGCGGTGGCGTATTTGAATGCTCTTTGGGACGTAAGAACCGTTTTAATGTCAGTCTGTTTTCCTTAAAATAAAATGATAATAATAATAATGCAGTTTCAAATAGAAGACAAATAGTTCTTTACCTTTTAAAGGCAGATTACAACGTTTGCACTTTGTTGAGCTGTATTACTGCAGTTTTCCATTTGTTGCTTTCTTGTAAAACTGAGATTCTTTCTCCTAGAGCAAATTGACATCGAGTAGATGTTACCTTGAAAGAAAAATAATGGAAAGTTAAATAATTTATAAGGAAACTTCGCTTAATTTTTACGAACACCAAGGATTACAAATCAAAGGAACCGCCGTTACCTCGGGAAAGAATAGAAGTATATTATCAAGCTTCCCGGTAACTTTTCTCAGTCCTGTCTTCAAATAATTATAGGATTGTCCATGAAAAGAAACGTTGAGATCTAGCCTTTATTATTTCAGGAAAACTATTTACTGCGATAGTCATTTACCACATTTTTAAACTTGAATTTCATAATTTGGAATATTCACGACTAAAACCATGCAAGAAAGATCGAAGGTGATTCTGTTAGTAAAGTAAGCTTACTGAAAGTATATTTTGATTGAACTATATGCAAATGTATTTCTACAGAAGATTGAGACGGGAGTAGTTTCAGTTTAACATCATAAGTTCATTTCTTGTGCGCTCTTTTAATCACTAGTGATTTGGTTTGGAATTCAATCCCAATTCTTAACAGGGCTATCAAAAGGACGAGACCGCTTGCATTCGTCTTCGCTTTTGACTGTTGAAAATGAAGACTTTCCATTCACAATCCAATGTCGGTAAATTCTTTATATCTCTTTTAATTATTGCCATTTTGCTTCTTCACTTTAGGGATCTTCCCAAAGAAGAGAAGACGTCCCATGAGGAAGAAGAAACAGCGTCCCTTGTTTTCACCGCATCAAATTCAAACCATGGAAAAGGAATTCGCCAAACAGCGCTACGTAACGGAGGATAAGCGAGCTCGGTTGGCTTTAGAGGTGAATCTTACAGAAACCCAAGTTAAAACATGGTTCCAAAATCGACGAACAAAGTGGAAAAAGGAAACAAAAGATGAAGCGAATACAACAACAAGGCGTTCCCAGACAGAAATGGGACATGTTTTACTCGCAGCACAGGGGACAAATCATTTTTGCCAGAACATTTGTGTTGATGCACTTGTTAATCCGTTCGCAGCTTTGCCTCAGTATTGTACTGCACCAACTGTGTTTTCGACTTTCGACTTTAAAGGTTCGTTTATTGCGTAGATATACCTGAAGTACAAAATACGATTGTTGTGTGTTGTATTCAATAGAAGCATATCATGTTCAAGTTGTGTTAGAAGTTCGTGTACATTTTCTCTTATGCATTGACCTGATACATCTTCATATCATACCTTCAGAAATTTGCAAACAAGTTCAGTGAGAAACTTTTGTTTGATCAACTTTTGTTTTTTCTCAACCTTTATATTTATCTTTGAGCGAAGCTAGGATTACCTCGGAAATTCATTGCATTCAATCGCGGTTTTAGGCTATTTCTCGAACAATATCTTGCTATGTTGCTTATGCAACAAGGAGAAAACTATATTCATCCCTTAAAACATTTGAATCTGTACATTATTTCGACTCAAGCAGCATTTACTCTTAACAGACATAACAACTAAGTATTTAAGACTGATTTTTTGTTGTCAGTTTGTTTGATAATTCATAATGCTCTGCGGTTTCTTAATATTATTGGCCGTATACATAATGTCGTGGCAAGGAATAGTTATTATTAAGTAGTGTTCACACCTATTTCACAGTTAATTTTTTCGGTACAAATTGTATTATTTGACTGTTATATGTTTCAACAGAGGAACTATATTCTGATTATCAGCTTTGTCAGTGCGGTCAGGAAGAGCTGTTAACGAATGTCAAGTGCCTTGTGAGTGCATGAAATCACAGCAAAATCCTCGTTACATAGGAAGAAATGGCTTAAATTTAACAAAGTTTAATATATTTTTAATAATGTTTTCATATATTCTCAAATATGAAGTGCTCATGAATATACATGTCTTAGAAAGTTAAACGAAAAAGTATAACATTTTTTACCGTTTGTTTTTATGGTTGTTTATGTCAGGTGGTTCCACAGAACATGAAATCATAACAAAAACCTTGTTACTTTGGACTGGAGGAGTAACACATGTTTAGTAAAGTTTCATAATCATCTTATTGTAAGCTTTTAGCACATAACGCTCATAAAGGCAATGCTCCTATATAAATATATATATATATATAAATAACACAAATGAACTTAAACCAGTATATATATATATATATATATATATATATATATATATGCATCGGAAATTCAAGCTGATGAAATAAAACTATTTTGTCCTTTTTCAGTAGTCGTCACCCTTTTTGTGTTATGCCGTTTTGGGGCGAATTTAAATGGCAATTACTGATTACTTCGTCCAAAGTAAGACAGATGGGTTCCGTTTTTCTCTGCGTTAACCAAGTTTGCTTCTTTATTGTTATAGTAAATGCTAGTTCTACGTCAGAAGCATGCTGGGTATTTGATGCTCACTATTTATTCTAAGTTAAAGAACAGACTACTTTTTTTCAGTAGGATCGACGAGATATAATTCGTTGGTCGCTTGAAAGTCGACTCAGGAATTTTACGCAGCGACTACACATTTCCCGCTTCCAATTCCGTGCATTAGCAATTGGAACAAAGCCAGCAACTAACTGGTAAATATGTTTCCGTAGATGTATAATTAGTTTTTTAACCTTTACTACTGATTTAATACGATAGTTTCTTCTCTACCATTGCATATGAAATAGAATGATACATGCAACAGCGTCCAACGAATCGTTTGGGTGGAAACTGATCTGTTGGGAAGCTGACCTAGTGGGGCAGTGGTCTAAAACTAAACTGAATCGTGATTTATCAGATTAAAAAGACTAAAAACTAGATGTTTTTTGCAAAATTTCGTCTCCAAGTTTCGTAACAAAGCAAAAATTAACGCTTTTTGTTTTCGGATGGATATACAATGTCGTGTTGGATACGAAATAAGGCCTGCTGGGATTTTTTGGAAAGGAGAAAGCAGCTATTAAATTTGGGGAGAACATTCCTTTCCCTAAAATGTTCTGCCGCGGCTAAAATAAGCCAAACGATCAAACTGCGTTTGCTTTCATATTGTTTTCTTTAAAGCGTTTTCCTAATCATTCCTCGTTAGGTGCCACTGCAAATCGTGCCTAAAAGAAAACTGTTTGTAGAGCGTATTATTTCTGTTTACACAAGAGCATGAAATGGCTGCCACTATTAATTTCACTCCAAACAGATGCGTATAAGGCCTCATAGCCCATATTTTCTCTAGGATTCATCTTGCCAGTGACCGGACAACAGGATTAGTTTTGAAACCGATCTTTTTTCATTTTGTGTTAAGAACATATCTGCAAATGAACAAATATTGAATTTGAAAATTTGTGAATTTGTAAACAAAGACGATGGTGTACCAAAAAATCTAAATAACTGTCTGCCCAGAACCACAAACTTAAGCCTAATAGCTTAGTTATCAGTAGGTAGTGAATTTCAAACATTGTAACCTGCTTTTTTCTCAGATACTGTATTATTTTGTTAAAACGAGTTTATCGATTTAACCGATTCTTGCCTTTTTGCAACCTGACACATGGACCATGAATGGTAAGATAACGAACTAATCAGATGTTTTAAATTACCTTAAGGGACCAAAGGTTAGTATGTGTGTAACGTTTGACCACACAACACATAAAGAAACTTAAAACCGAATGCATTGCGACAGTTTTTTTACCCCAGTCCGAAAGAGGTCGTTTGTTAAACAATACCGCAAACTTATAAAGAAATCCCTGTTAAAAATAGAACGCTATGTATTTACCATTTATTTCTAATATAGGTTCTTGATTAGACACGAACATAAGGCACCACCAGTATGGCAGTTCATTTTACGTACCATACAAATGTTCTTTTGATTATGCCGCTATTCTTTATTCTCGCCCCCATTCCCTGCGGCGATCTTAAAAGGTGCTTTCAATATGACATGAAATATGAAGCACGCTCCATCCAATTCTCAACTTTGTCTTGATAATGATTCTTACGGCAAATCATATATCAGTTGAATAAGGCGTGAGGCAACTTTGGTGACAAAGTTTTCTCGTTTATAAGTAAGACTAATTTTTTTATCAAGGGAAGCCTTGCTCTGTTTTCAACGGTCCGTACTTATCTGTCAGTGACGTCATTAGTAACAAAGCGCGCGAAATACTGAGAGCGCGGTCTGCTGGTCAGTTCACCAGGCGTTCATTATGGAGTATCAAGAAAGGTAGTGTGCAACCAAATTCAAGAAGATAGACTGAAGTGGTGGACGAGTTTCGGGATTCCAGCCTTTTCCTGATCAGCAGACACGGAAACTGGCTTTTTGAACAGTGAGTGTGATTTCATACAGTCGAACCTCCACTAACGGACACCTCCCGTAAGCGGACACCTCCCTTAAGCGGACACTAAACCGCGGTCCCAGCGATTTATCCTCCTAACACTACATTTTTAACCTCCCGTAAGCGGACACGGACACCTATTCGGGGTCCACAAAGTCTTAAATAACCTCCCGTAAGCAGACAGTAAACAATATTGAGAAAATTTCTCACAAAGTAGGTTCGGTTTTAATGGTTTTGATTGTGCTTGACCTAAACAAAAGCGAAATGTAAGTCTGAACAGTCAGGAAAATAGTCATTTCGGTTCCAAGGTGTTGGATATCTTAGAGAACTAAGATCAGGGAACCGTGAAAGAAGACACTCATCGACAGTTTCTTTTTACGTACCAAAGGACACCGTCTTTGCGTTTTAGAAAATGAATACATGCAATGTACATAAAATATGTACCTCTTGGCCTTTCTGTTCTGTTCACCTCCGAAACATGGCGGATTGAGTATGTTACTGCTTACATCAGTTCGTGTGACGCAATGCGAGAGCTTCACAGATATGTGCTTGAAGAAATCACTTGATATTATCTTCTTGGTGTTCTAAAAGCAATTTTATGTTTGAGCAAAGGTACTTTGTCATATATTTAGTGTATTTTGACCAAAACACAGCAACATCTACGTGAAATGCCCCTTTAAGTCACCTTAAGTCGCCAATATTTTAAAATAATTTTTTCTTAAGTCGCCTTATAAGTCGCCTAAAGTTACGGCGACTTAAGGTCCCAGAGTAGGCCTTATATTTAGCGGCAAGTCTTTCAATCTTGAACCGTAGTTTTTATGATTAGTGTTAAATTTAAGCGTGATATAAAAAGCAACATCCAGCAACTCTGTGATGGATAATACAATTACAAGTGGTTTTAAAAGCTTTAAAAGACATGTACTGGTGCATTATACGCCCTCTAGTGCACTATTTTTTTTCAACCTCCCAAAAGCGGACACCTCCCGTAAGCGGACTCTTACCCTTGGTCCCGAGGGTGTCCGCTTACGGGAGGTTTGACTGTACTTTTATAGAAAATCAGAAAACGGCAAAGTGATCCTTACGGCAAGGCGATGAAAGAATAGACAAAAGAATAAAACAAAATATATATATTCAAAGTGGGCAAATTTGTTTGAATATATATATTTTGTTTTATTCTTTTGTTTACTCTTTCATCGCCTTGCCGTAAGGATCAGTTTGCCGTTTTCTGATTTTCTACAAGTAATTTTTGTACTGATCCAGGTCTACAACTGGGAGATCCGGCACCTCTCAACGGTTTGTCGCTGTTTTATATTTTTGTATTTTTATACACTGACATTGAAACCTCCCGGTTTCAACATTTGCATCAACTTTCTTTCAACATTTTTTAGATTTCAACCTTTTCAACTAACGTTGAACGGTAGTTGAAAAACTTTTGAAACTGTTAAACGGGTCTTTAAAAGTATTTACATTTGCTCGCTACTGTGTCTACTGTGATGCATGTAGAATAATTCAGTCCAATATCATAACTCTGGATTTAGTGCGCGATGGAAGATTTCACTCGGGATCGCATGATACCTGGAAAGCGTAATAAAACCATCGACGCAAAAGTCCGATTTCTAAACAATTCCACCATATTATTATTTCAAGAAACGTTATCCAGTACGCCTGCTAAAAGGACCAGACGCTCGGACTAGACCAGGGAAAACGGATCACTTCATCATTTTAATCTCAGAAGAATTCATCCTTGGAGACCCAAGGGCAGATAATCGAATCAGATCGGGAGGAAGATAAACAAACTAGATTCACATATATACACAAAACCTGTAGTAAGGGGACACCCTCAGGCCGGGAATGTTCTAGTGTCCGCTTAATTTAGGGTGTTTGCCTAAAACAGATACCCGCAGAAAACGTCAAATATCTGTCGAATGAACGTTGGAAGCCCTCCTTTTCAACAGTGCATTTCTGTTCATTTAGTTTCTTGGGATCAAACAAAATAAAACAAGGTTTTGACAAGCAAAACACAGACAGTCGAACCTGCATGTGTGACCACCTCTCGTAAGCGACCACCTCTTCTAAGCGACCACGAAAACGTATCACAGTAATGGCTCCGTCAATTCCAAGCCTGCTCATCCCCCCCCCCCCCCCCCCCCCCCCCCCCTCCAAACCCGGGCACTTGTCGGGCATTTTTTTTTGTAATAATGTTGCAAATGCCCGACGGTGAGGTCAGCTTATACGTACAAATCCCTAGGGTGGAGCTTCTGGAAGAGTGCAAATGCCCGACCCATGGGACAAGATCAAAATTGTATTTTAATGATTAATGATGGCAGCAACAATTGTTCACAAATAAACGGATCTTCAGATTCATGCTAGGAATTCAATCGTTTTACCTCAGTATTACTTATATCCGTTCCCTCATTCGTTCTATATATTTGTGTTAATGTTTCCGCAAAACTTTGGACTCCAATAATTTCCTGTCGATTCTTGTTGTTATTTTTGTTGATTTTGACTACAATTATGCTTACGTTCAATCCATGTTGATTGAAACGCTTTTTTAAGTAAAACTGATAACCGGATTCTTCTGTTGCGACAGACCCTGATGGGAAGACATCACGGCCGGGCCACGAATGTTGGGACTAGACGTCAACATCATAAAAATTTACCGTGATATTATCTTCTGTGGCACTTGAAATGTAAGACACTAGACTGTTTTGAAAATTGTGTGAAACGTATTTTAAAAATGTGAACCCGAGTCGAAATGGAATATGACTGCGTTCGGTCTGTTGCTCCTGTTAACTTGAAAAGTGCGGGACCCAAGCGACGTTTATCAACTCAGTTTTTATATTTTTATATTGGGGGCAATGAGGAAATTTAAAATAAACAAAGGAGCATGTACGAATTTTAAAATCCGACAATGCCCCACCCCTGGGATGACCTGTTTTAGCAAATGCCCCACCCTTGGGAAGGAAAACTTATAAAATGCCCGACAAATGCCCGGGGAGATGAGCGGGCTGGGAATTAACGGAGCCATAAGGTAAGTCTTCACAAGTCTAATGGCTTACAACTGCCAGAGCCTAACCCGGTTTCTGTAGCATGTAGCAACTGAAAGTATTACTACTCCCCCTGGATGGGATGCTTGTCCTTAGCAAGATTACCCCCCAGCATTATGTCGCCGGTGCCCATTTATACACCTGGGTGGAAAGACAACGTGGAGAAAAGTTTCTTGACGCGCTAACCACTAGATCACCGCGCCTATTACAGTACGAGTCAAATAAAACGAAAAGTTTGTCCTTTGCATGAAAACTTCAATATGAAACAATATTTTGCGCTGATACGTGTTTAAAATCGGGGTTCATGTAACTCATAGTTAAGACCCCTGTGGTCTAACCTCTCATAAGCGACCGGCCCCCGTAAGCGACCTTGACTTTGCATTTTTGGTGATCGTTTACAGAAGGTTCAACTGTATAAGACAAAAAGGCAATTATATATTTCACCCCAGCTCAGTCTTTACTTAAAATGGCATTCGTGATTTCTAACCAAAAAGAAACACTATTAATTTTGTTTTTAATAAACTCCAAGGGAATTACTGTAGGTAAGTTGAAAAAGAGAACTGCCTTATTTATTTTGAAATTTATAGCGGCGCTAAACCGGAGCTGTCTTGTAGTTTGTTTTGAAATTCCACCCGAGACGACGAATCGAGTGTTTTGAAAGTTTGTAGCGCGAGGAATGATATTAAAATATACTTATTTTAAATTTTAAACCGAGAAATTAATCGAAATAGTATTAAAGCTTAGAAAATCTGTTTAGTCCAGTATTGTGGAACAATTATATTTGTTTAAAGGTTATTTTTGTGATTTTCGCCTAAGCGGCTGCTTATGTATTAAGCCTTAAGCTTTTGGCGTTCGCAATCAATTCACGCCGACTCTGTTTTCGTTTCACTTTGTCCCGAAACTATTCTCCAATAACATCCGGATGCAAGGTTAATTTGTTCATTTTATTATGGTTCTTTTTTTGTTAATTACAGGTTAATTTTATTTCAAGTAGGTTGAAAACCATACGGCGAATAAAATTGGCTCACCAGTACGTACATCCAATTGGGGCAATTAAGAGCGTGTCTCCGTAAGAACTGGGAGATCGGGCGTCACAGATCCAGAGCAAAATATGCGAGCAAAAATCCAAAATGGAAACCCAAATTAATAAGAGACAAAACAGAATCGAGTACATCCACATTTATTGTTTAATGTAGTGCTGATAAGCAGACAAACAAGAAATCATTACACAAGATTTCATGACAAGGCAACCATTTACATGGGAGGTTTGAAATCTGAGCTTCCACTGATTCTTGGTTGCCTTCTTCCAACTTCTGAATCCGCCCTGTTAACCCTTGCAAAACATCTACGGGCTATAAAGCAAATCAGAAGCAACCTGCTCAGAACAACGGAACGCAAAGTGGCAAAGAAAACCTGCAAGGCATGAGAGCCAACACAAGCCCCGAGAAAACGCAAGTACAAGAACAAGGATCAGAAAGAAGTCCGATCCCCGCGCCCGCCCCTGCGCCTCCCAGAGCCCGCGCGAACCCCACCTAACGCCCACGCTCGCGGCACCAGTGAAAACCGGGCCAAAGGCTTAAAAATCGTAATACAGCCCGTAGGCACAAATGTCGTAATAAAGCATGTAAGTACGTAACTCAAGATTACCCGTAAGTCGCCTAGTACGTAAACCAGCCCGGCGCAGGTACACATCTCGTAATCAAGCCGTAGGCACCCATCGCACGCACATTAACTCGTAATGGAGCCCGCATGGACATTTATTTCTTTTCAAAACCTTTCTTTTCTTTTCTTTTTTCCCTTTTAAAATTTAAATCATAATCAAGCCCGCAGGCACATAACTCACAATCAAACCCGCCGGCCCATAATCTCGTAATCAAGCCCGCAGGCATAAATTCGTAAGGCCGCAGGCACATAAACGCATAATCAATCCCGCAGGCACAAACTCGTAATCAAGCCCCCAGGCACGTAATTTCATAATCAAGCCCGCAGGCACATAAAACTCGTAATCAAGCCCGCAGGCACATAAAACTCGTAATCAAGCCCGCAGGCACAAACTCGTGATCAAGCCCGTAGGCACAAACTCGTGATCAAGCCCGCAGGCACAAACTCGTGATCAAGCCCGCAGGCACAAACTCGTGATCAAGCCCGCAGGCACAAACTCGTGATCAAGCCCACAGGCATAAACTCGTGATCAAGCCCGCAGGCACGTAGTAGTAGTAGTAGTAGTAGTAGTAGTAGTAGTAGTAGTAGTAGTAGTAATAGTAGTAAACTTTATTTCAACTCAGATTGAAGAGTAGCGCATAAGCGCTAATATCTCCGAGATAAAATATATAACTAAATAAATAAAATAAACTCATAATCAAGCCCGCAAGCAAAGTACAATCAACTGAAACTAATCATAAAAGTTTCTTCTCGAAATTTCTAGAAAGTTCAAAACCGTCCAGACTCGTATATAAAAAGTTCGCGTCAAACAAAAGTGAACAACCTGGAATATGTCAGGAGAAATGGTACAACGAAATCAACCTTGCGCCAGATCAAAATGTTAATTGGAAAACAGCTTACCAGTTATCCTTTCAATGCACCAAGAGCTCAAAACTAATAGTTTTTAATTTCAAATTTTTACATCGACGTATATCAACCAATAGTTTTTTTTTTGCAAAAACTAGGAATCATAGCTGAAAAAACTGTTACATTTGTTTTGGGAATGTGAAAAAACGCAATTTTTTTGGAGCAGTGTTTCTACATGGCTACAGTCTTACCGCGGAGTAGCTATAAAGGATGAAAACCATTACATGTAGCAACCGCCTTGGGTCTGAGGCCGGATACTTCTAAATTACAAAAACAGGCGCTTAGAACTCGTAATCAAGCCCGCAGGCACATAAAACTCGTAATCAAGCCCGCAGGCACATAAAACTCGTAATCAAGCCCGCAGGCACATAGAACTCGTAATCAAGCCCGCAGGCGCATAGAACTCGTAATCAAGCCCGCAGGCACATAAAACTCGTAATCAAGCCCGCACGCGCATAGAACTCGTAATCAAGCCCGCAGGCACATAAAACTCGTAATCAAGCCCGCAGGCACATAAAACTCGTAATCAAGCCCGCAGGCACATAGAACTCGTAATCATGCCCACAGGTGCACAGAACTCGTAATCAAGCCCGCAGGCACATAGAACTCGTAATCAAGCCCGCAGGCGCATAGAACTCGTAATCAAGCCCGCAGGCACATAAAACTCGTAATCAAGCCCGCAGGCGCATAGAACTCGTAATCAGGCCCGCAGGCGCATAGAACTCGTAATCAGGCCCGCAGGCGCATAGAACTCGTAATCACGCCCACAGGCGCATAGAACTCGTAATCAAGCCCGCAGGCACATAGAACTCGTAATCGAGCCTGCAGGCGCATAGAACTCGTAATCATGCCCGCAGGCGCATAGAACTCGTAATCAAGCCCGCAGGCACATAGATCTCGTAATCATGCCCGCAGGCACATAGAACTTGTAATCAAGCCCGCAGGCACATAGAACTCGTAATCAAGCCCACAGGCACATAGAACTCGTCATCAAGCCCGCAGGCACATAGAACTCGTAATCAAGCCCACAGGCGCATAGAACTCATAATCAAACCCGCAGGCGCATAGAACTCGTAATCAAACCCGCAGGCGCATAGAACTCGTAATCAAACCCGCAGGCGCATAGAACTCGTAATAAAACAGCCCGAAGGAGCATAGAACTCGTAATGAAGCCCGCAGGTACACAGAACTCGTAATCAACATGATCAAGCCCACAGGCACATAAAACTCGTAATCAAGCCCTCAGGCGCATAGAACTCGTAATCAAGCCCGCAGGCACATAGAATTCGTAATCAAGCCCGCAGGCACATAGAATTCGTAATCAAGCCCGCAGGCACATAAAACTCATAATCAAGCCCGCAGGCGCATAGAACTCATAATCAAGCCCGCAGGCACATAAAACTCGTAATCAAGCCCGCAGGCACATAGAACTCGTAATCAAGCCCACAGGCACATAGAACTCGTAATCAAGCCCGCAGGCGCATAACTCGTAATCAAGCCCACAGGCACATAGAACTCGTAATCAAGCCCGTATGCGCATAGAGCTCGTAATCAAGCCCGCATGTACATAAAACTCGTAATCAAGCCCGCAGGCACATAGAACTCGTAATCAAGCCCGCAGGCGCATAGAACTCGTAATCAAGCCCGCAGGCACATAGAACTCGTAATCAAGCCCGCAGGCGCATAGAACTCGTAATCAAGCCCGCAGGCACATAAAACTCGTAATCAAGCCCGCAGGCGTATAGAACTCGTAATCATGCTCACAGTCCCGTCCACCGCGCGGATTCACGACACTGGCGGAAATTGTCGAAAATCCACACGACAGACAAGCACCGCACGCACGCGTCCCCGAACGAAAGAGAGACCACCCGGAGATTAACGAAAACAGAAAAAAGGGGAAGGGAGGGCAACGAAATAAAATCACGTGTAAAACCCCAAAATAAGAAAAACACTGCGGAAACCAACTTGGTAAACAAGCGAGATAATGAAAACGACGGGCAAACAAACTTGGCGAGAGTCTATGAGACAATTTTTTAGAAGTGTGCAATGGTGACATCGTAGTTTGCTATAAATAAAATCCGTGATTGTTATGTAATTAACGGTACGGTGACTCGTGTACACTTGATCCAAAGCTCCTATTTGAAGTCAAAAACTATAATAACGGTAAGACCACAACGACAAACCAGTGAAGGGTACCGGATCTATCGTAGACCTGGATCAGTAAAAATCTTGAAATCGTAAAGGTAAAAACGGCAAACTGATCCTTACGGCAAGAAGAAAAAATAGAGACAGAAGTGAAATAAAAAAACAAACAGTTGAATATATTTGCCCGATATTTCGGTTTGTAAAACAAACCTTCTACGGGGACTAAAAAACAAAAATGAATGTGTTTTTTTTCATTGCGTGCCATATTATCTACCTGGATTTTTGAAAACCAGGTCCTTCGAAGTAAGGGCATGGTAGTGCGTTTCTCGTTGTTTTATGTCGTTCAAAAACCATGTCAAAGTTTAAAATATAAAAAGAAAACGCTACTCGTAGTTTTTGTTTTTCGCTCTCACTTCCTTTCGCTTTTCTCTCTGTTGTCTGTGATTTTCGGGCTATTCTCACTGCTAAAATTCCCGCGATGCTGGCCCGCGCGGAATTTTCTCCGACTCCAGACGCCTTCTGTGAATAGAACTAATTACCCGGTAGCCCCCCAGGGATCTCGCTTGCCTATTTAAGTAATTTATTCTGTTCTTTCTGCCTCTTTCGCCAAGTTACGCGGTCTGTTTCGCAGTGTAGGATATTTTAGTGCTATTTCCTACGTCGCCGAAGCCTTTTCTCCTTCTCCATGGCTGCCCCAGTCGAACCTGGCCCGCGGCCTTGGCCGTTCTACAAGGCGAGCATTTCCTCCACCACGGCCTCTTCCAGCAGAAGCTCTCCAAATCCCTGTTTCGCAAGGTCCCGAACACGCTTACGGACAGGTTCATGAGGTATTTTTGGTCCGATCATTCTTTGCTTTTTTGTAAGCCTATTAGGACCTTTTTTCCTTCCCGGCTAGTGTTCGCCACGCGCAGTCTGGCTGCTTCTTTGCCTTTGCCTTTTCCTATTTTTGTTTTTAATCTCATGCGCTCAGCTCTCGCGTTGTAGTTGGCCTTTATGTTAGCTGCCCACGTGCTTGGTGTTTTAGCCGCTCTTGTGTTCATAGCGTAGTTTGCCATGCGTATTATGTAAGTTTTTGTTCATGTGTCGAGCGTAGGTTGCTCGTGTGTCGCACTTCATAGTTGCTCGTGTTTCTAACGTGCGCGTTTTCTCGTGCGTTTGGGTATAACGGCTACCCAGCTGTTGCGTTCTAGGATTTCTGCGTGTGTCGTGCGTGTTTACTGCTCGTGTGTCGAGCGCTTAAGTTTGCTCGGATGCCGAGCGTTTTAGCTCCTCGTGTGTTTAGCACTGGTTCGCTCGCCTGTCGAGTGTTATAGCTCCTCGTGAGTCGATCGTAACGGTTACTCGTACGCCTACGTTTACGTTTGTTCGTGTCTAGTGTGGGGAAAGTTTGCTCGTGTGTCGAGCGAGAGTTTGCTCGTGTGTCGAGCGAGGAGAGTTTGCTCGTGTGTCGAGCGAGAAAGTTTGCTCGTGTGTCGAGCTGTAAAAGTTTGCTCGTGTGTCGAGCTGTAAAAGTTTGCTCGTGTGTCGAGCGAGAAAAGTTTGCTCGTGTGTCGAGCGGGAAAAGTTTGCTCGTGTGTCGAGCGGGAAAAGTTTACTCGTGTGTCGAGCGGGAAAAGTTTGCTCGTGTGTCGAGCTGGAAAAGTTTGCTCGTGTGTCGAGCGATAAGAGTTTGCTCGTGTGTCGAGCGATAAGAGTTTGCTCGTGTGTCGAGCGAGAAAAGTTTGCTCGTGTGTCGAGCGAGAAAAGTTTGCTCGTGTGTCGAGCGAGAAAAGTTTGCTCGTGTGTCGAGCGAGAAAAGTTTGCTCGTGTGTCGAGCGAGAAAAGTTTGCTCGTGTGTCGAGCGAGAAAAGTTTGCTCGTGTGTCGAGCGGGAAAAGTTTGCTCGTGTGTCGAGCTGGAAAAGTTTGCTCGTGTGTCGAGCGATAAGAGTTTGCTCGTGTGTCGAGCGAGAAAAGTTTGCTCGTGTGTCGAGCGAGAAAAGTTTGCTCGTGTGTCGAGCGAGAAGAGTTTGCTCGTGTGTCGAGCGAGACAAGTTGGCTCGTGGGTCGAGCGGAAAAATTTTGCTCGTGTGTCGAGCGAGGGAAGCTTGCTCGTGCGTCGAGCGAGAAAGTTTGCTCTTGTGTTTTGCTTACCTTTATATACCCCGGGTCCACGTTTCCTATCCCTGGGTGCTACCTCCGTCCCCTCACCCTCCTCCTTGCCGCGACCAGAAGGGTAATCTTAATCACGCCCTATAACCTGTCTTAGGACGGGTTCCTGGTCCGGCTTGGCTGGCGGGTAATTTTCCCTCCCGGTTTGGGGTTCCCCCCTTTTTTCCTTTTGCCAGTTTTTCTTCGTTTTTACCTCAGGTTTGTTCCCCTGCCCCGTTTACTTTGGCTCTTAGCGGGTTAAAGCCCATCCTCGACCTATGCAATAGTGCGATTGGTAGAGAAATCCCGTTAGCTGGGCCGGACCACTGCCCTTCTATAATGTGTACCCTTCCCCAGGATTTAGTTAGATGATTACGGATTTTCTCTGACTCCCTTGCTTGGGTGTTTCTGAGTTTTGGAGGGGTGTTCATTAAAGTCGCTTATATGGACTTTTCTGTGGTGTTTCGTCTGCTGTTTTTCGACTGAAGGTCTTTGCTAAATTTTGGGCTCCCATATCTTAATTCCGCGTGGGCAGTTAGTGGCTGTTTTGGCAGTGAGAATGGTTTACTATTCGGGGCCATAGAAAGCCTTATTCGAGTTTTTTTTTTTATATATATACCTCTTGTGATCTTTTGCTTTTGAAAACCGGGCTCACAGTCACACAAATAACACGTGACCAGGAAACAACGTAGTTTTCCTGGCCAATACACCTGCTGCCTGGTAATGGTGCTGGCTATTTCGACTATCTACAATTATTAGGGGAAAAGTGACATAATCAACCAATTAGGTCAGACACGTGAAGTGCCCCCCTCGCCCTCCGCCGGCTCAAGTTTGGGTTGAATTTCCAATGATTTCTGGAGGATACTACACGCTTAAACTCAACAAAAAAAAACACTATTATTAGTAAAATAATTGGTTTTGTTACTGAGATAACGTTGCTATATATTTTTCTAGATCAACTTTCTTCTGCACAAGGGCTATTAAATACGCATATAAGTATCTCGTGTCATGCGCATTTATAGCCGGAAAATTTTATCAATTCTTGGTTTTCACGTGACGTCATCAAATTCGAAAATCATAAATTGTAATGCCTTCTGAATTTATATGTCCACCAGGTTGAAGATGACTTAAAAATAAATCTTTTCACAAGTATCCAACCCGGTAGCGTCTTTCGTTTTGAAAATACAGCATTTTGAATTTCTGACTTTTCACCCTACGTGACACCAACATGGCGTCCGTGACAAAGCTTTTTCCTATGAAACAAGGGCTTCTCCTCGTGATTTTTGGCACTTTGGGCAGTTAAAGTATTAGGAATGCAGTTTATGCGAATGAATAGTAGTTCACGAGAGAAAAGTAATCGCTTTCAGAGCGAAAGTGAAGTCCAGGAGGGGCACCAAGATGGCGTTTCCATACAAAGCTCTGTAAATTTGAGTCGAGTGCTTCGGCGAATAATTCAACAACGGGATACTGCACAGATCTGAGACTTAGCGAAGTTTTTATTTGTTACTCTTTTATAACATTACAAATTATTGGCTTCTTTCACTAAATAGTTTCGATTCTAAAACATTATATCTTGGTGTCCCTCCGGGATGGCGTTTCCATACAAAGCTCTGTAAATTTGAGTCGAATGCTTCGGCGAATAATTCAACAACGGAATATTGCACAGATCTGAGACTTCGCGAAGTTGTTTATTTGTTACTCTTTTATAACATTACAAATTATTGGCTTCCTTCGCTAATTCGTTTCGATTTTAAAATTTTATGGCGTGACAGTGAAAACCAAGAAGTTAGGGTTAAACATGATGCAAGATCTGTATTACATCGTATATAATTTCATTTTTTGTAAGGTTGGGTTTTTTATTGCAAATATGATAGTTCCAATTGATAAATTCGGCCAAAAATAACTTGCTGAAGGACAGCTAACGAAAAATGCAGAATGGTATGATCAGTATTGACACGAAAAGGATAGGTAGGCGGGTTAATCTTTTTCATTTCATGCAAATGACTATTGGTACAGAGTATCTTATGTATAATCTCGTATTTTCACCCCTTTTTATGGTGATAACGTAAACAATAAGTTATTCTAATAATTTCCATGCGTGAAATTTTATTTTTGGTTTTGTTGCCGCTTTTTGCTGAGTTTAGTTATTACAGTTTAACTGAGTTTAGTTATAACAGTTATTGCCATTTCAACCAATTCATAATTATTTTGTCCAGCCCGGCAGTACTAATATATTATGTTCTCCTTGTTTTATGTTATTGTATTTTGTAGCTGAATTAAGGAATCTATGAAAAAATGACATAGTCAACTGCTATTGAGCCAAATAAGTGAAATTGACGATCCTTGCAGTAAAGCAAGATAACTGAACAAAATTCAGGCCTGACTTTAGGCTGCTGCAGCGACACAGCTAAAAGAAAACATTTCGAACACATAAAGAAACCAGGCGTGGGAAAACGTCTTCTTAATTTTATTCTCCGTCAATCAGTTACGGTATTTTTCACCTGTCTCAGAAAGTGTGAAAACGTCGTACTTTACGCCGCCTTCGGGTCTGCCTGGACTATTAAAACAAACTTTATTATAAAAAAAATTAGCCATACCCATGTTTAAAAACAAAACAGAATACGTAACACACATATGACCCGTGCAACTAATCAGGCTTTTCTTTCGCCATCTCAAAGTTAAGAAAGCAGTTTGTAGCCAAAGGTATTTAGAGTCTCACTAGGTTGAACAACATGGGGAAAGAATATTATTAGCGCAAGACAATAAAGCAATGAAGAAAAACATAAATCAAGTTGACATAGCGGAATGGCGCGTGATATTTTCCAGGACAGTTGTTACACGATGTTTGCTTCTTCGCGCCACGCTTTTCAGTTAAGATTTATTTTGGGACTCAATAACCAAAGGACCAACCATAAAACATAAACCCAACAACGGAGGTTAGGGCCTTAATCCGAAAATCTACCAATAGCGTGTATTTATATTGCAAACCAAACAACCTTCTTGAAAAGGTGCCGCCATAATTACACAAAGTTGACAGATTTTATTAATTATCGCCAATCATAGGTGAAAATCTGATTAAAATGGACGCCAGTGGTCCGCCATGACAAATAAAACCCTCCACAGTTCTGTGCTGAGGGTAGATTTTTTTCAACATTCTTTTCTAAAAAGTAAGGGACTTTATTTGTGAACTGACACAAGAAATTGTCTTACGTCACCATGAGTTGTGATATAAAATATACTATGGATCTGTGGACGATGGACGATGCTCTGAAGTGTCAAAGGAAATGTCTCCTTCTTTTTTAAATAAAAGTATTAAAGTTGAACGAAATTCTTTGTACTTTAAGACATTCGTGATCTGTCATGAAACAGACTTGGATTTATCTTTACAAGACAGGGTTAAATTAAGTGTTACTGAGGGGGTCTTTGATTTCCGGTAGCCTCAAAAGTACACTAAATAAAAACATCATTGTAATTCCTTGGCCTAAGAGAAAAATGTTATATCCGGCTTATCCATTATCCTGCAGTTACCCTATCCATTATCCTGCAGTTACCCTATCCATTATCCTGCAGTTACCAGAGTTACCCTATCCAAGACTCCATCGAAGTACGTTCTAGTTTGTTTGGGTCAAATTCTTTAATGTTTCTACCCTATGCTTCCCAGTTTATGTTGCCGTTTGCAAATCAGTACAGCTCAGTGACTCGTGAAAGGTTGTATCCTTGTGCAATTCTGATTTGTTTATTTTGGCAAATTGCTTGTTTTGCTCAGAATCTTTAAATTCTGCTACAAAGCGCTATCAAAATGTAACACAAAGAAAAAGCTTTCATACAAATTCCCTCCTTGTATAAAATTCGCTGCGGTTGTTAATACACTGTAGCTGAATCCAAATTACGCGGACAATCCTCAGTTGTTTAAATGTGGGGTATTTTTCTTTCAATGCACAGGGTCAAATTCGCGTTTTGTAACCTTTTTAAAATGAACAAGAAAGAGTACATAAATGCAAAATTATTTCGAATACAAGCTAGAAACACTCAAATAAAGGTTGAAATACAAATCGAAGAAAGACGATTCAAAACAACACTAAGTAGCAGATGCGTAAAAAATGAACGCGTAACCAGGGTTAAACATAATTAAAATGTAAAAACGTTCTCAGCTGATTAAAATAATTTTAAAATGAACTTTCGGCTACGTATTTGTATCCTTCGACGAATAGTGAAAAAAAAAAACAAGTAGCAGAGTTCATTTGATTTTGGAGTCAGTTAGTTTTACTTCAAGAAATGTAGCTAGGGAAACGAAATGGTTCTAGAAGTGTGCAAACCATTGTCAGCAGTCTGAGATTATCAAATGACAACACGCCAGCCAATTGACTTGAAATGGTTTTGACTGTTTCCGATTTTTCAACGGTCCTTTTCCCATAATGGAAAGTAAAATAAAAAAAATAACCGTATAAAAGTCCGTCGTTCAACTGATGGGCAATTTTGCACTTGAAAAGCAGATCATTCGAATCTGTGCCGAAAGAAATAATCTGAATAACAGATCACAAGTGAAAATAATCAAGCTTTGCCTATCCCGTGTGTCTAGAAGCACATGGTATGACTGCAATCTTTACAGCTCTTTAGTATAAAATTGTCCACAAGATCCGGAAAAATGTCTGCTCTCGCAGGTTAAAGTTTTAAAGACTAAATCCATTTAACCTAAGGACATATAGTATAAATAGACCCGCGCAGATCACTTGAAACGTGCAGTTCATTAATCAACAAAGCGAGGAAGAACATTGGGAATAAACTATCAAGCTTGTGGGACCCTCCTTGTGGCAAACTTTAGCAAAACAATTGGCCCTTCGATTTTAAAAACACTAGTACTTTGCCAGTTCATTACCCTTTAAAAACACTTATTCTTTTCTAACAAATATGAATAGGCTAATTACACCACGACGACAAGCGAGTTGTGGAACATGAATTGTTTGCGTTATTTTACTTCAACTCCATTCAGTGTAAAAAATGTTTGTTGAGTAGAACAGACCCAACAGTGGTTTCTTGTAAAGTGTGAAGTGCCAGATTAGTTCTAAATTGAAAGGAACAACTCCTCATTAAAAGATGCTGTTTTCACACCCTAAAGTTGCCGCAAGGATCCCAAAGCATTAAATTGTAGACAAGCTGGCCACCGAGGTGCGAAAAAATGCACAGAGCAAAAATACACAGTAGGATTTACTTGTTTTTTTCTGTCTAGAATTATTTCTACGCTAAGAACGACGAGGTAGAAAATCGAAAATAGTCCTAAATGTTTATCCACAAAAAATGAATTGTAATCACGTTTAAATGAAGTGTTCATCAATGGAGGACTTTATAGTATGTATTCAAATTGCAGACGACGTGAATCTTGTTGAATCAAGAAACAGCAATGTATTAGTTAGTGTTGTTTCGGTTGATCAAACACCATACCTTGTTTTTGACCATAGTCTTCTTATCCTCAGGCATTACAATTTTTAACATACAAGTAACAACAACCTGAAAATATCATACAAATATCCATCAGGCGTGAACAACTTGAACAAAACCGATGAAGAGAAAGTGAATTGCCTGCAGCAGTCATATTTACGGGGCTCAAGCAACGCGTAATTGTTCCAGCAACACATAATTGTTCCACGTCGCACACAATCGTTTTAAAACTACCAATGTCATTTTCCCTGCTCAATAAATAAATAAAAATATGTTATCTTTCTCAAGAGATGTGGAGTTGGTTTGTTGGCGTGTATCTGTTCACATGAATCGGGATAGGTACAACAAGTTTTGGAGCGTGGAGTTTCCTGTTGCCGTGAGCCTGAGGTCCGCCGAGCGTTCTTACTCGCTTCCATTTTGCGCGCCTGTTTTGAAACCAAATTTTAACTTGAACTTCGCTGAGTTTCAATGTCCTAGCAATCTGGGATCTTTCTTCAAGCGAAAGATACTTTTTTATGTGAAATTCTCTTTCAAGTTCTAGGAGTTGCTGGCTCGTAAATGCTGTTCTTTTTCGTCGTGATTTGGTTCCTCCCTCGGAGTCGGAATTTTGGTCTCCTTGTTCGTCTTCAAGTTCATCACTTCCACTCGGTGAACTTGGAGTGGGCTGGCTTTCGTCTCCTAGTTTACGATCAAAAACAGAGAGTGGATCAGGAGCTCTGCGTTAAGTTATGTTAGAAGGTATATAACATTCTTAATTGGGTGGCTGACCATAGTGACTACTCGGAAAGGGGTAATCTTTTCTCCAGAGTGTGAAACAACATAGCTGTGCCCCACTGAATACAACGCAGCCAAGCGTTTGAATAACTCCCTTACAATTAGCAACAGCGACAATCCCAAAGGAAAGGGATATTTTACATATATTTTTCGTATATATTAAAACATGCGAGTTGAAAGCATAGGACTTTCTGACTGCATTCCACGGGTTGCCTTGAAAACAAGTTATGTAACATATAACAAAATAAATGCTTACTTGATAGAGAAGTAGAAGACTTATGCATTAAGTTCTCTCCATGAAAATGTTTGTTCAACTTTTCTCGCTCCATTTCAGAGCTAGGGACGGTCTCTTCCAGATAATAATCTCCCCTTGGTGTGAGCTCAACCAAATTCTGCATTGCACTCAGCGGACCACGGCTGAAAACAGTTTTACTGTCATCCTCTTTTTGTTTCGGAGGGTCTATTCTGGAAATAATCGATTCTATAGAGAAAGAAATCGAATTTTGCATTGTTGAATGTCGCCCGTTGTCTTCTTTGTATAATTATGAGCGGACACGAATTACTGACTGGCAGAATCGATATTGTTTTTTATCGGATTACCGTCTCTCTCTGGCAGACGTTACTAATTACGGGGGCTGAGTTGCTATACGTCAGCCATATTCATCCCATTGGTTGATAAGTTGTTAACTGACAGGCGCGAAACGTAAATCCTCTCAAGTTACCCTAACTGGAGCACAAGGGCAAAATGTAGCGCTGCTATAGGTCAACTGTAAAGTCAAGAAATAGCTGGACTCCGCCAAACCAATAAAAAATGATTGATCACGAGTAATGAAATGTTATGTCTTTCATCAATTTAAACGGTCAGTTTGCATTGTTCCTTTACATATTTAGTGATCGTTCTGGCGGTATTTTAGCTCTGTTCACCAATAGGAATTTAGTGTAGACACAAGATTCGAATTTGACACGAGGTTAATTATAGTTGTTTGGCAACCAAACAAAGCGAATTCACGAAAATCAACTGTCCTTTATTTCTTGGGAAAGCCATGCACGGTAATGAGGCCTCCGCTATTTAATAAAAATTCACAGGCTCATTACTGTTTATATTCGTTCACTAAATATTCGTAGTTAGGAAAACAGCAAAAACAGAAAAAAATAATTCCACCTTCACAACAACTTTTCGTCATTTTGTCTGCTGTTCTATTCTTAAAATTCTAAAATCTTAACAATTTCCTAGAAAAACGACCTTTGAATTCAGGTTGGAACTGGAGAGTGAACATGCCTGGCTGTTCTAATATTTAAGATCTTTCTGCGTTCCAATCCATGGGTAGCCAGCTTATAAAGATTTGAGAAATGTTGAAGTTGTCCTTTTACACCTCGTTGAACTGAACTTCCGCAAAATTTCTGACCAGACAATTATGTGAAATATTGCCATTGACAAGGACGACGTCAAGGAAGGAAGCAAGTTTCATCGAATGACTTTGAGGTTTCAGCGACGTCGATTTTTTTCTTCCTTTCTTATCCTTTTCAAGTTGTTGGTCTGTTTGTTTTTTGTTTTATTGTCTTTCCACGGCAGTGCAAACAAGGAAAACGGCAAACTCGAATTTGTAAAGTGCTTTTAAACCCCCGCACTTTCATCAAGCTGACCAAGCTAAACCAACAAGCCGGGACTGACAAATCCAATCTGATTTTATCACTTATGCAGGTGGAGAATAAGGTACATTAAGTCTAGATCTGCAAATCTAAATCATATACATCGCAATGTAAAACGCTCGGAGTCCGACGTATTCTATTCTAGTCGCACACATAATTTATAACGCACTTCGAAACTGGCCAGCAATTAAACATATGTATGATCGTTGTCGCTGGAGGTGTGAAAAGTTGTTAGGAGCGGCGCCTTCGGGTCTGGTAGCCCTTGTACAAAGGAAATGAAATCAGATTAGGTGGTTACACGCTGTTTCTTTGGGTAATTACAAGAGTTGATGAAATGATTCATTTAAGAGTCCAATGTACACAACACAAAACCGACATCATTGATTAGATAATCTCTTAAGCTGTTCCAGAACAAATAGTTGCATGTTCGCGCGGACGCACTGTACAGTCCGTGAACAATGCCGTAGAAAAATTATCATAAAATGTTTTTTTCCTTCATGCACAGAATATTGAGAACGTCGAACTTTACATGTGCCGAACCTAATTATTAGATTCGGAACATGTAAAGTTCGACGTCTGAATCAAGTAAGTTCGACCTTGCCGTTCTATAAGTTCGACAGGCGACCCTAAAACCAGGAATCGCGGAATGAAGGAATGGCGGAATAGAGGAACGGTGGAATGGCGGATAATCACCCCAAATCCTAAAAGACGGAACTATAAATATAAATAAATAAATATAAAAAATATAAATATATAAATCTAAATATACCTGATTTTTTGAAAACCGGTCTGCTGGTCCGTCAGCCTCCACTTGCCAAAACAGACACTGACACTTGATTCCTGGTCCTCGGCTAAGACAACTAAACCAAGTTTTCAACGAAAAAAGCAAGGCTGGTTCGACAGTGAAGGAATATAATGATCAGCCTTGCTTTTTTTCGTTTATTGCTATTATTTATAGCTGATTAGATCCTCAATTTGGATCCGGTGCTTCTGTTCTGTTACGTTGGTCCTTGCCTTCAAAAACAGCGTCTGGAGACACAAGCTTTGAACCACCCTACCCCCCTGGATTAAACGAGAGGGACCCCTTTGGCACCTTGCCTGTTAGCCTAACTCCAGTACAGTTCACAGGACCCAGGCTAGACGCCCCCCCCCCCCCTCCCCCCTACAAATGAATAAATAAGTCAAACGTTAAGGAATCAGAGTGTTAACTCTGTGTGTAAATTATGGTGCTAAGGTCAACCCATAAATTTCCCTGTACTGAGCGTTAGCCCCAGTAAGGAAAATGAGGGACCACACGAGGGAAAGTAAAAAATCTTTAACCTCGGTGGGATTCGAACCCACGACCTCCGGATTAGGTCTTCCGTCGCTCTACCGCTTGAGCCACGAGGCCGTACGGGAACGTTGCTTGTTTTGAACTGGAGACACAAGTTTCGGCCCACCCAACCCCCCTGGATTAAACTAGAGGGACCCCAAATGAGTGTTGCCTGTTAGCCCTATTACAGTAGATTTTACCACAACCATGGTTGACGGAGCCCCCCCCCCCCCCCCCCAACAAAAAAAAAACTAATCAGCCAGCCGCTAGGCGGAACCGCGGCCCTCGTCCCACCACGGTTCTGTAGAATCCAAAAACTAGGGATCACGTTTTGAAAAATCCAGGTATACATAAAAAATAATAAACATATAATATGATAAGTGCTCGCGTTAGAGATGAAAGAAAATAAAGTAGAAAATGGTTAGGTATCAGGAATAACGGAGACGTCGATGCGCTCTAAGGGTGGCAAGCCAATGGTGTGAGACCTTCTAAGAGCTGCGACATCACCCCGTCGATGACGCGCCCCTGTCATGATTGGAATCTCTTTTAGCCGATACGTTGACGATTTAGAAACTTTCAAACCAAATTTTCATGTATTCCAAGGGGCACATGATATATGACACCAAAATGACCTTGAATGAGAGTGCGATCACACCAGGTCTATTATTTTTGCACTGTTTGGTTTTCTGATGATTGGTCATTAAGGTTTCCCCAAAAATATTACTTCCGCGGAAATTTACGTTTGAAGCGGAACGCCGGAGTTATTTCTCATCCATTGCCACAGCAATAAACCACACTAGCGAAATATATTGACACTTATTGGCGTATTTACATATGCGTGGTTTACACCCGGGGGGGGGGGGGGGGGGGGGGGGTACTCAACAAAATTTTGTACGGGGATGCTCCGCCCCGAGATGCAAACCCTTACCCTTTCATATACTGTTTTTGACAGAAAAGGTACCCCTTTCATATACCTTTCATTGAAAATGGTACCCCTTTCATATAGCCTTTACGTGCGTCTGTTCGATATATTTTGAAAGGCGCTTTTTATAATACTTAAATCACAGTTTTCCCTACGTTTTTTATACTTCAACTCGTGTTTTCGCTACCCTTTTCTATTCTTCGTGAAATCCCTACCTTTTCATATACTTCAACTCGTGAAATCCCGACCCTTTCATATACCTCCAGCCTCAAAAAGGTACCCCTTTCGGGCGGAGCATCCCCGTATAGCCCATTATAGGGAGTACCCCCCCCCCCCCCCCCCCCGGGAGTTTACACCGAGACATGCATGCTTTTCAATTAAACGGGACTTTCTGAAACCGCAAAAAAATTACTTCCAAAATGCAAGACTGGAAAAAGCAGGCCTGCCCAAGGACACAAACTGATCAGCAGGTCTTGTACTGCAGTGTGAAAGGATAACAAGCATCACCACATTACAAAAAATAGTATAACACTTCTCATGATGATCTTCTTTTATTTACTTGTTCATTTCAAATGATTTTTTTGGCACTCAGTGGCTGTTATTCAGTCACTCATCCGGTCCGTGCAGATCAACATTTTTATGACCCCTAGCCTGTGACAGCCGCCTCCTCTCCTCAGAGGGGAGGAGGCGGCTGTCACAGGCTAATAACCCCAATACAACGTATACAGTGCAGTGCCATATCTCAGTGTTTGTTTTGTCGTCGTACACATCCGGCTACATTTCGAAACACCACTTATACATATGCTTGTGACTGGAGTGGAATTAAAACGTATTTTTTAGTATACATGTAGTGATGTTTAGCTTGTATTTATAGATGTTTAACATATTTCTAATACCATGTATGAAGTGACAATGTAGTCAATACATTGATAGATATTTACACTTATATTCAATTATTATTTTCCTTATTTTATTTTACTGTGTGAATACCTGTAAACTAGCTGGTGTGTCATTACCTGTGATGACACACCTTATAGAGCGTTTTCACTTGACGTCATAGCCGCCATATTGGTGTTCCCGTACAAAAGAATTTAATTAACTTCTTTTGTTAGGAACGCCAACATGGCTGCCATGGCCTTTGTCATTTGAGTCCCACGGGACTGAAGGTCACGTGAGTGAAAACGCTCTATAGCTAAGTGTATTTTACACAATAAACTCAGTGTCTGTCTGTCTGTCTGTTGTTTATTGTTAGCTTGGGCAAGCTCCCGTAAGCGGTCATCTATCCCTTACACCTCTAGTGGCCGCTTACGAGAATGGTTCTCGTAAGCGGCCAGCGGCCAGCACGGTAATCACAATTTCCTATGTTTGACAGCTCAGTAATAGTTTTCTTTGTCGATTTTTCATATTTCATATTTGTAAAGCGTAACTTCAGCACAACGTGCATGTGGCGTCGACTGCATCGGCTAAAAAAGCTTCCAATCATGACAGGGGCGCTTCATCGTCTCCGTTATTCCTGATACCTAACCATTTTCTATGGTATTTTCTTCCATCTCTAACGCCAGCACTTATTTATATTATATTTATATTCCGAGTTCCAGATGGGATTTGAACCCACGACCCTCCGTGATCTAGTCGGATGCTCTACCACTGAGCTACTGGGACTAAGTGGTGAGCAAGGGTGAAATGTGGGCTTTTGACTGGAACCGCATTGCGCGGTCACACAGCCAAATGATGACTGGCACATGACTCATAACTGCATCTCGCAGTCACATTAAGGCATATCAAAGATGCAACCAACCAACCTCCAAAGTGAGCGATTAAGAGCAAATCCGTGCAAAAATCAAACATTACACGGCAAAGTTAAAAAACTAAAATTCGCTCTTCTTTTGCATACAGGTAGCCTTTAGTAAGTATACAATTGCTATGTAGTTTTTTTCTTGAAAAGCTTATTTGTTTCTGGGAAAACGAAAACATTAGTTTTCAGCCCGGGGTTCGATTTGGCGACACCAAACAGGCTTAAAATAAGCCATGATTCACTCGACTCGCGTATCAAAACTACTGCGCCAGAAAAAGCTGTCATAGCTCCGATTTGTTTTACAACTTGTCACAGTCTAAAGGTGATGTTACACGAGCCGATTTTTAACGCCGATTTTTAACGCAACATTGTTCCGTTAAAAATCGATATAGGCCGATTTTTAACGCAACATTTCGTTGCGCCAACATGTTGCAGGTTTTTGAAAGCGATTCAAAAACCTGCAACATTGTTGCCCGAATTTTGTTGGAGTTGGCGCGTGTAACATCCCCGCCGCTGACTTTTAACGCAACATCGTCCCAGAATGCGCCACGGACAACCGAAAAGTGTCACGTCGACACACGTAAACAGACAAAATGGCGGAGCTTGTTGAAGATGAAGTCGAATTTGTACCTGAAGTTCGTTTAGATGACGCCGACGCTGATTCCCCTTTCGTAAACGGTCGATGCCATTTTTAACGGTCGATGCCATTATTAGCAAACGGTCGATGCCATTTTTAACGGTCGATGCCGTCATTAGCATTCATTAGTAACCAAGCCTTTTGTAATGGTCGATGCTATTTCTCTCTAGTTTATGCCTGGATTGGGACGAAAATAGGCTATCATTATTAGATCAAATTGGGCCTAGGTAAAGCGATTATTAGATCTAAGCTAGATTCGCCGTTAGGTAAGATTTAGGGTTAGGGTGACCCGTTATTGATATATATTAAGAAAAACACCTTTTATAATTAAATTTTTCGTGGTTTTGCCTGATCAACCCAGTGGTCTAGTGGTAAGAGAGAGATGTTAGCATGCAGAGGTTCCGGGTTCGATTCCAGGTAATTATATTCCATTTTTCTTTTTCTGATAGAAAAAATAATTCTAAAATTGGTAAAAATTTTTCTAAGTGTCGCTAAAATGGCAACGACCGTTTACGAAAAGGAAATGCGCGACGCCGACGTGACTTATTTCGATTTGTCGAGCAGGAGCCTGGGCTCAAACGTTGCGGACAATGTTAAAAATCGTCTCGTGTAACATACCGTTGCCGACTGTTACCGCAACAAAGTTGCGTTAAAAGTTGTCTCGTGTAACATGGATTAAAAATCGGCGTTAAAAATCGGCGTTAAAAATCGGCTCGTGTAACATCACCTTAAATACCATGATTTCATAAAAATTAGATTAATCTAAGTATTCAAATGAAGTCAAAAGCTTATGGCTCCCCCGTTCTCCGTAAAACGGTAGGCGAAAAACAGCGATGATTTTGAGCATGTGCCTTTGTTCAGAATTTCGTAATATTAAGAATGACAATAACGTGAGAGTTGACGATCTTTCAAAATATGTAAAGTTTAGTTTGGGGAAATAAATTTGGGATTTTTAAGAATTTGTTGAAAATCGTGAACGAAAGACGTAAAATCACGCCATCTTGAGGAATCTTGGCAACTCTGACGCCAAAAAACAAAAAAACAATGACAATATACAAACCTTAACTTGGATATGACATTCTTGAATGTCCATAGTGTTTCGTTTTGACGTCTGTTCAATTTCATTCGTGAAGTTTATCATGAATAGTGAAGCCCGTAGCCACGATCAAAAACGCTTTTAAAAACTTTTTGCTGAATTCTTTGTAGCTCACTTTGCACTTTCGTACTCTTTATACTGTTGATACAATTTTCTACCAGATTTCTGGCGGAAACTGTAAAAGGGCTGACAATAAAGCGAACTAGTTCAAGCATGTGTTCCCAGTTTTCCATCCTTGCATAACCGTGAACCGTTTTGAGACTATATGCAAATTACGTCTAAAATTTGCATATCAGGTTGAGCGAGCGTTCGTGATAGTCACGATTGGTACATGCGTGGATAAGGTATTCATTGGGTCTTTTTGCCATATGTTTCACTTATTTTTTTTTAGAAATGCTTAATGCTCGCGCTATGTACAGCGCGGTATGCTTCAAAGCTCTGAACACTGTGCGACTGCAGTACCTGAACTAGAGAAAGCAGAACTTTCCCAAACGTTTTCTGCCCCATCTCACCCAATGGGGTGCATGGGCCCTGAATACGACACCAGAGGGTGTATTGGACTATCATATATTGTACAAGCGACGTAGCACTCGCTTAAAGTGGAATGAAATTATGTATGTATGATAAATTGGAGGTACTGTTGTATTTGGAAGGTTTCAAATGAAACTGTTGTTGTTTGTTGTTGTTGTAAAAACCCCTAAGAATTCAGAACGCGGAAGATTCTTTGTTCCATGGTTTCCTAATTTTCTTTCTAGGACCAGTAGTACATAAGGGTGTTTAAGAGTCCAATGCCTTATAGCTCTTCTACAATATACACCAAAAAAATATCACATGAGTTTATTTTCTTTTTATTATATTGGCATTAATTAATTAATTGATTAGTTGATCAATTATATTTCTTAATGCTATGCATGAAACGTGCCTTGCAATGATTCTTTTCCGCTAGTTTTCAATGTGTTTTTAATTTCATCTTATTGTATTTATTTTTTTCCGTCTGCAATTTTTCGCAGGAATTGATTTCTTATTGCCCGACCTCCCCCTTAAAAAACAGAAAAAGGTAATACCAGAGCAAGGAATGAGCGGAAAGCGCGAGTCATGTATGTATCGGCTAAAGAGAAGATTAACCGAAATATTTCTTATTAAAAGCGGGACAATGAAGGAGGAATATATGTTCCTCTCACAACTAAAGCATTGTCGATTGTCACACTCTAGAAATGAAACTAGGGCTGGCCTGTCTTTGTTGTTGTTTTACCATAGCAGTTCAATCAGATACCAGAAGCGGAAGTAGAAGACTTTATAAAACTCTAAAAATAAAAACAATGACAAGTAAATGGATCAAAATTTCTCAATCTTTGTACCTGCGTTCTCGTTTGAAAGGTTATTTGTGTAGCTTAACATGTGAAATCCAGGCCGACAAGATCCACCCCAACCCAACCCCACCCATGTAATAAATATTGGTTTTCTGTCAATACTGTATTTTAAAACCCACGAGATCTCTTTCCTGTTTTGAACTGTATTAATTGAAGACTTCCGAACGACACTCATCAAACTTCAAGAAAAAAATATGGAATTTTGGCCACTGAGAATACCTTAATATCCACCCTGTGTACCAACCGTGACTGTCACGAACGCTTGCTCAGCCTGATATGCAAATTTCAGACGTAATTTGCATATGGTCTCAAAATGGTTTACGGTTATGCAAGGATGGAAAACTGGGAACACGTGCTTGAACTAGTTCGCTTAATTGTGAGCCCTTTTACTATAGACTATCTATATGCAAAAGAGGAGCGAATTTGATTTTTTTCAGTTTGCCGAAGATTTGCGATTTTGTTTGATTCTTGCACGGATCTGCTCTTAAAAATTCAAACATGAGAGAATAGCATCAAACTCGGAAAAAAATTCCGAGTTCCAGATGGGATTTGAACCCACGACCCATCTGGAACTCGGAATGTTTTTCCGAGTTTGATGCTATTCTCACATGTTTGAATTTTTAATCGCTCACTTTGGAGGTATATTAATATTACTTTTTATTTAGATTTTATATGTATTTATATTTTTTAATGTTTATTTATTTGTTTATTTAGATTTTTAGTCCCGTCTTTTAGGATTTGGGGTAATTTTCCACCGTTCCGGCATTCCGTCTTTGCACGATTCTACGATTCCTGGTTTTAGGGTCGCCCAAGTTCGACTTCAATTCAGACGTCGAACTTTACATATGCCGAATGTAATGCATATATTAAGTATAAATTATATAAATGATATTTTACCCACAATTCTACACTTTTGAGCTAGATGCCATGCGCAAAAGACCTGCATCAGGGCATTCTCGTCCCCAGAGCTGCACGGTTTTTTTTTTTAATTGCGTCTCGTGTAGCTCTGGTAACGGACAAAAATTTGAATTTTTTGATTGGCCGTTTAAAAATGAATGCGCAACAAGGTAAAACATTTTACCCTTCTACGCATAAGGTTTTACTTCCGGTTGAATTTCAAATGTTGACTGTGGCGACTACATCAACAAAACCAACGTTTTAATTTCAACGCATTCAACGACCAATGTCACCCAGTTTTGTTTGGTTTAGCAGGTAAAGATACGGCTGCTAAATTTCAAAGTATAACGGATCTGATTGTCGCTAAATATGAGCGATTCGTTTCCGAAAATAATCAGTATGTGTCTTGGAGGACGCGGCCACGAACATTCAAGAAGTATGTTGCTTGCTACAGGGACGAGTAAAGAGAGGCAGAAATCCTGAAGAAAGACCAAGGGTGAAAAGAAATATTACCACTAGGTTACCCATTTTAAATAACAACACAACAACGCTATCAGCACACTCGTAAGCAAGTTATATTTTCTTTATTAGGTAGTACTCTTTGCTACAACTTGAAATACAAATCTAGGGAAACGAAGGTCACTTGAAGCCCAATTAAAATAACATAAAACGAATGCAAAACAAAAATTCCTCGGTATTTCTTACCACTGTTGGATGAAATAGGCCTAATCAATGACCACAGCGTGTCCATCAACAAACTTATCCAACTTAGCTGTCCCATCAACTGATTTGGTCGGATATAAATCATAGCGTTTAGTGGCGAAACGATAAATACACAGCTTCCGAACGAAAGAAATCGGTTGACTTATCGAGGATTTTCTAAAACCAGTAGGCAAAATACAAAGACAATCTTTCTTCTAAATAACAGCAGCACGTAAAGCTTTTCTTCTTTCTTTTTCACCGCGATGTTTTCCTGTAACGTACAGTCCTTTCGAACGCCATTCCACACACACAACATTCTCGTCTCTCGTTTCGTTTGGTTGAGTCTGGGGACGAGAATGCACACACGAAAGGTTTTATTATTTCCGGTTTCTGGTATTGAGCAAGGGCAATAGTACATTAATGCATTAGGCATGCGCTAACGGATGTCGTGGATTTTACGACATCCGGAAGGCTTTGGTCCCAGAGCCTTCGTTTTTTTCCGCTGACCAAACGAAACGAGGGCTCTGGGGACGAGAATGGCATCAAGGTGGCGGGAAACACAGCGATCGCTGTGATCGCTACGATCGCCGGAGAGTGGTTTCCATATGATCGCTACGATCGCTGAACCTTTTTTTCAGCGATCGCAGCGATCGTAGCGATCATATGGAAACCGGGCTTAAAGTGCCTATGAAATGAATTTTTTTTCTTCGTTTTTCATTAGTTTATTATGTCCAAAGAACGAAAACAATAATCATTTCCCGAGGAAAAGAAAGAAAATCGGTTTTTTAGCCCCTCGAAGATGCGTCACTTCGGTTGAAAAGTGGCTCCAATTTTTGGAGAGCCTGGGGGCGAGTGGGCGTGCGTGATGACGTAAATTACGTAAATAGTATGACACATTGGTTTGTTTACGCTATAATTCCCTTGGAATCCTTTAGCGTGATGGTCATTTTGCCAACGTTTTTGGCTGTACAAATGTCAGACAGCGCCTAATTTGTTTCTTTACAGTCCTCGGAAGGTGAAGAGGATCAGTTTCGGATCACTCTTGATCAACTGAAATGATCGTGTCCACTGTAGTTTTGCCGTAGCGGGACGAACCGACCGTGCCGCTTGAGCGAAGGAAGTGAACATGAAGAAGACGGACATTGATCATTTAGATTATTGAACGTGAAAGGTATACATTTCAGTAGCACAGCGTCTCAGTGGTTCGCCAGTTGAGTTGTAAGCTTATTGAACGCAGAGGCGTTTTTGTTATTTCTTTTTAGTGGCTCGTTGACTAGCGTTTATCGAACGCGAACGATATATTTGTAGTACAAACAATCATGATATTAGCGCATTAGCGACTCGGCCGGTCTTCTCTGAAGTTCATTGATCGCGCGTGGAGGTTATGAACTTATTTTATCGGCTTGGCAATTCGCTCGTCTACTAAAGTTCTTTTTTCAATGCGAAGGATATGTCTTGGCGGCTTGCTAGTTGAAAGTTTCTAAATTATATAATATCCGAGGTGGTGTTTTTCAGGCGGCTTGCTGAATTGAATGTGAATGGTGTATTTTTAGCGGGTGCCTTGATAGCGTATTTTTTTATTTTTTTATTCAAAATGTTTGAACTCAAGTATATACGTAATAATTATGCTTCTTAGTTCAGTGTCTTGCCAGCGATTGATCGTTTCTGGAAATTTTAACCACTTGGCGGCTTGTAAGTGAGTTCAAAGTATCGTGTTTACATTTATGTCTGATTTATATTTCATTGTATAAAAATTGATCTGATCGAACACGCAATGATTCAGCGATGTATTTTGTTTCGAATAGTCTTACGCATTTGTACGTGTAGATTTTTGATAGATGTTCCGTAGAATAGACGCCTTCCAGTGAACACTTGCGTCGCTGCACTTTGAATTTTATAATTCGGAATACCGTATAAACATTTATATTACTCGCCAGTCAGTGCCGATCGAGTCAGTATATTTTTGTAGGCCTCACTGACTTCGACGGCTCTCCAGTCGAGCCGAGGCTTGAAGGAACTTCCAAACAGGATATGGGTTGGAAAAATTATGCTTGATTAAACGGCCTCACCGGCCGGAATGTTATTTTCTTTTGCAAAATAATATTAATCTTAACAATAAGCGCTTTCATTGAAAACAACATCGCTTGACGTACCCTTTCCGATGTCGACGAACAAATTTCGTGTATTTCGCCGGCCTATTTTCCTCTGGAGCAAAATAAAGCTTTGTTACACCCTCTGTTATCGAAGAATTCTAATATCTCGTATGTTTGAGGCCGCTCGCCACATAATATTGGTCCACCTCTAGCGAAGTCTCTTGTCAGCTCTCTTGTTTTCTATATTCCCGCAGCCGTTTGTACAACTATTTACGTCACAGTGTAATATGACACTGGTTTTGGCCGCGCACAAATTGGAGCCACTTTTTAGCGCCAACAACCTAACTTTGAGACCATAAAAAAAGCATTTCGCATCGTCCCTAACACTTTAAACCTTTTATTCCAAGGTCCAAAAAGGTGAAACTTTCGATACATCAAAAAATAAATTTCATTTCATAGGCACTTTAAGCTTGTTCGTTTTGCTTCAAAAACACAAAATATACATGTTTAACATGCGGAGAACACTTTTGTACGTCGATCTCCGTGCTTTTCGAAAGCGACGAAGATGTATCTGGATGAAAGGCAGGCAGTGCATTTGCATATTGTGTGGTGTGCTTTCGCGAAAAGATGGAAAAGATGCGGGAAAGGGAGATGGCCGAGCAAGCAGTGATTCCGCAAGCAAAGATCAGTCAAACTTATTGAATGGTGTAAAAAGGGGGTGACAGGCCTGCGCGACTCCCATTCGTGTTTAGCCGTTCTCATAGTGTTGCTCTCAAGAGTCTTTCAAGGAACGTCCTTTCTTGTATGATATGATTGGCTCGTTAAAAATGTCGTTTAGTAATGGTTTGCTTTCAGGCTGCTGAGAGATGTATAAAAGATCATTGAAATCAGCATGAAATATTGTTGTCGCCAAATGGTTTCAAAATTTGATAAATAAAATCCAGGGCTGCATTTCTATCACAGTGTGTAAAATGAGGGTGACAGGCCTACGCGACTCGCACGTTTGTGTTTTAGCCTTTTTTATAGTTTTGCTCTCACGAGTATATCGTGTATGATATGATTGGTCGTTCCTCAAAAACGTCGTTTAACATTATGGTTGGCTCCATTCTTCATAAGAGTTTATCTCAAGTTAGGCACTGATGGTTGATATTGTGTTACCAAGGGCAAGATTCTTTTGTTTTCTTTGTTTTTTTTTTTGTGGATGGCTAATTTTCTGTCTTCAAATTTCACTTTTGAAAGTGTGTTCTGTATCAAACTTTCTGGGTCACCTCTCTGAAGAAGGTGTTGTTTGAAGTTTTTTACTTTTGTAACTGGCTTTTGGGGAATTTAACTCCATGGCTGAGCGAGGGGTGCCTTGCTACCCTCCGGGATCTTTTATATCAAGTGGACCAAAACTCATTCACTTACAGGCAGAACTCAAAGTTGCTCAGTAAAAGGACAATTATCATAAACGAGCTGTAGCCAATAGTATTTCGACAACACAGTTTGACTTACGTAAGCTAAACAAACAGAGCAAATTCTAATGATATTACTTTTCACGCCCCTAGAACCTCTTAGAACCTAGAGCTTATGTCTTATTAGAAGGCTTTGTTCTAAGTGCAGGTGCATTACACCTACACAACTAGCTTACGATTATGGAAGATTATGCTGTTTCAAAATGAACTGAAATCTACCTTTTTACCGAAAAATGTTCCGTAACACTTTCTCATCTAATAACATTTTAGAAGAATTTCTTCTCAGTAGTCTTAGAGCCTCTCCCTTGAATTGATAAAACCTTTTTTGACACCTGGGAGGTGACATGAGGAGTAATGTGTATATCGGAATGTTTCAGTTGGTTTGAAGTGAGTGCGTACATCAAGTATACTGTCTCTTTTTTAATATTTCGCCTTTGTATACATTAGTATCCAAGAATGTTGTTTCTGTATCAGATATTTCAGCCGTGAATTTGATTGTAGGGTGATGTTTGTTAGCTTGTTCAATGAACTTTGTTATTCTTTCTCTGTTAACGTCCCACAGTGAGAAAACGTCGTCTATGAAATGTTTTCAAACGAGCTGTTTTGTTACGCTTTGGCTAAGGATGTCCGTTTCAATTTTTGCCATAAAGATGTTGGCGAAAGAGACTGCCATTTTTGTCCCCATAGCAGTTCCATGTGTCTGTAGATAATTCTTTCCGTTGAATTCAAATGAGGTTTCCTGTAGGACTAGCCTTAGCGCTTGTTCGAGTATTGGCGTGGGGATAGGAGTTTTATTTTGATAAAATGAACGTATGCTTTGCATACTGTTTGTATCCCCTCCTCTTCTGGTATGTTCGTATATAGGCTCGTTACGTCCATTGAAACAAGAAACGCCTTCTCTCTTATTTTATTTTTTATTTATTTTTTTTTTTTAACCCAACCCCATCCACGCACACAAAAAAAATGTCATGCAGAATGTTGGAGGGAGAAAAAAATATCGTGCAAGCACATACCCCAAGAAAAAAAAATCATTGGGAATTAAGGCGGGAGTTAACGTAAACGCTATTTTTCCGCCACTTAACATGGCTTTAATGGAAATATCTCGTTCACGTTTCAAGCAATCCAAAAACCCTATGCTTAAAACAAAAATCTATGTTATGGAGTGTTTTTTAAATTTTTGGGGGATTTTTGGGTTTGTTTGGGAGGAAATAGTTTTTCTCAAAGGATTGGTAAAATTTAGAGAAATAAGAAATATTGAAGATTTAGTGAAGTTTTAAAATTAGAATTTGTAGTTAATAATTAATAGACGGATACCAAGTTAGTCCACTAGCAACCTGGGGTGCTCTTACGTGTGTATCGACTGTCTGTTGGTGTTCCAAAAATCATTTTCTTTCTCCCATCCCTTCTTAAAACCTCTTAAAATTTCATTAAAATTCAGGTTTACCCTGCCTTAAGGGGGGCCACGTACATGGCTTTCTTGACATTTACATCGAATTTACAGTGCCAGATACAGGCGCAGCCTCGTTTTGGTGCGAAGCTTGTTTTCGTCATATAACGTCATAACATTACTGTTTTCATTCACAACTCTGGCAGAAGTCTTAACTCGTGGATTTCTTGACATCTTTTAGCTTAATGTCGATTACATCAAGGATTTTCTTGAAAATGTTCGTCTTAAGGTGTTTAAAAAAAATTCATGCCAATACCAAAACACCATTTTCCCGCCACTTGACATGGGTTTAATGGAAATATCTCGTTCACGTTTCAGGCAATCAAAAACTCTATGCTCATCTTATGAATCTATGTTATAGGGTGTTTTGCAAATTTTGGGGTGATTTTTGAGTATATTTGGGAGGAAATAGTTTTTCTCAACGGATTGGTAAAATTTAGAGAAATAAGAAATATTGACGATTTAATGAAGTTTTAAAATTAGAATTTGTAGTTAATAGCGGAGCTTTCGCGGGCCGAAGGCCCGCTGCGTAGCCCCGTAATCATAGAACCTAGAACTCGTAGAACCTGCCCGTCATTGTTCATGGTCATGGCTAGCGGAATGTTTCGCGGGCGCGTTGTGTATCCGCCGTACGCGTTTGGCAGGGCTAACTCGCGGGCGCGTATGACGTCGCAAAACATGCGCGTATGACGCCACACAACATCCGGGATCTTAGCAATTTTGAAACCAAAGCGAGGCTTTGTTTTTCGCGCGGTTACACGGCCGAATGTCACGTCAGCTGGGAACTAGACACTTTGTTTTGCTGTGTTTACTAAGCGGAGAAAACCGTTTAAATTATTAAAAGTCGTCATTTCCCTGAATTTTTCGCGGTTTGATACTCAAGACAGGGATACTCAGAACCGCTTTAGTGGAAAAAGAGGAGCTTTCAGGAATAAAATCTTGCTTCGAGGAACTTCATACGTTTTTATCAATGAGGGGAGATGTTTGTTTTTATTACGTAAGGATTTCAGAACCAAAGAAGCGGAGATTTAAAGAATTTCTAAGCAAGCGAGGGACTTAAAGGTAAAACAGATTACATTTTTCGATAGAAATTTATGTTGATATCAATCTGTGACAGACTTTTTCTTTGTGTTGAATTGTTTTTAAAACGTGCTTAAATTCAGTTGTATCGATTTCTTGAATTTCATCGAAGGCAGTTCGAACTCGATACGCTATACTGTAAATGGTAAGCGTTTTGCTTGTAAACATAAACTATACCTGCCGACCTTTCACCTTAGTTAAGCTTGTTCAGAAAGCGACGCTGTTAGGCTCAGCCTATCTATCTATCTATCTATCTATCTATCTATCTATCTATCTATCTATCTATCTATATATATATATATATATATATATCCAGGAGAATCTTTGTATTGTGTGTCGAGAGGGCTCGATACCATCGGTAGAGCAAATATAGAGAGAATAAGTGGACACGGTTAAACTAAACATGATGCTTTTTATACTGTAAATGTTCTTTGTAGTTCACTTTTGGTCTTGCACTGAGGAGTGCAGGTTAGCCCTGTACGAAACAGACCTGTATGTATTAAACCGAAGTCAAAAGTTTAACCGTGTCCACTTATTCTCTCTCTCTCTCTCTCTCTATCTATATATAAACTAAATGTAAAGGTCAAGAAACCAACTTCATAAAGGTCTTTAGCTGTATTTGCTCTACGTTTCGGCCGTCGCGGCCTTCCTCAGGAGCGTACACTGGTTTGACAATAACGGTAACGGTTAGGTCAATATGGAATTCATATTGACCTAACCGTTACCGTTATTGTCAAACTAGTGTACGCTCCTGAGGAAGGCCGCGACGGCCGAAACGTAGAGCAAATACAGCTAAAAACCTTTATGAAGTTGGTTTCTTGACCTTTACATTTAGTTTATTTCAACATTATTCAAGCCTCCACGATCGCTTCCAGTGATCCTTCATTTTAGGACTTTGTGGTTGGCATTGTTTGTTGACTTCTCTACAATTCAAGTATATATATATATATATATATATATATATATATATATATATATATTAATAGATGGACACCAAAATAGTGAATAAGAAGCAAAGGACCGTGAACGAAAATGCTGCCGGCGTACGTAGGATCTGTAACAGATCTAGTCAGCCAAAACTAGAGATGCAATCAAAGTATAGAGCAAGGCTGATACTACGTAGAACATTTAACGCGACAACGCGGGCATAACGATCGTAATCATTTTGGAGACACTGAAAGAAATTAAATTCTTGAGTATTGTGGGGGGTTATAGTGAGTGGTAATAATCATTTCATATTCAATCGAACACAAAATGTTATTATTATTAGTTACAGTTTATGTGTGCATTCTATTCCATGGAGGATCCGCCTAATAGTAATACTGAACATTCATCTAATGGACAATGTTCTGATATGATTTCTTTTATACATTACATAGCAACGATCAAGAGAAGAAACCGCGCGCACTAAGGCTTAATTTCTTGAAACAGTGAAAACACGGTCAAACGTCACAAAATACGTATTTTAAAGGTCCAGCCCAAGGTACTGACAAGGTACGGCACGGTAAGTGTGACCCACGTTTAGTGAAACTTCTTTCTAGAACACGAAAACGATATTATAACCAATGATTATATTATATCAAAATGTCTCGGAAAATTATGTGCTAAATAAAGGGACACATACGACACTGTTCATGGAACCACCTCACAACGTAGCCAAGCCGACCCCTACACCGTACCAGCCTTTTTTGGTTTTGTTTTCTTTTTTTTTTCTACAACACTTTGGTAGGGATGTTCTTAATACATATTATTTTATACAATCGTGTCAAAGAAATTGTCTGCCATCGGCAATTGGAGTGGTGTCATCTCCAAACGGTACGCAATCAACATGCATCCAGGGTTTGCATTTGTCGCACATAGCTCAGGGCATGTTTTCATCATCAGCTTTGTCATACTCCTGGAGACATATTTTGCAGGTATTTTCAAAAACTTCACTGCATTCATTGTGTAACTCTTGTCTCCAACTACGCCCTTTGTTTCGATGGACACTCTTTCTCTTTTTTGCTGCTTTTGTTTTTGCGGCCTTCTCTCTTTCTCGTTTCCTTTCCTCTATCATCTTCTTCTTCTTCTTCTTCTTCTTCTTCTTCTTCTTCTTCTTCTTCTTCTCTTCTTGTTCTTTTAATTTAGCGGCCTTGTTTTCTTCTCTTTCCCGAAGTTTTATCTGCTTCTCAGCAACTTCTCTTGCTTTGTTCAGTTTTTCATCGCGCATGATTCTCATAGAATCCTCGCTGTTCAGAAAATTTGGAAATTATCTCTTGGCAGTTTTACGCTTCCCCTGGTTGTTTTCGGGAGCGGAGGGGTAAGTTAAAATCTCCTGAAGCACTGGAGATATTTCCGATGATGACTGTGGAGGGTAACACTGTGTATTCTGGGTGTCAAAGAGAGGCGTCAAACATGGAGAGGCATGACGCAGTTGTTGGACATCTTGTGTCGGCGGCGAAATTTGCGTGCCTGAAGAAACACCAAGAAACACTGAATGATCCTCGCCTGGTGTTATTGAGCTAGTAAACAACGTTTTCCAAACTTCGTAAGTAGGGCTGCCTGGTAAATCAAATTTCTCATTTATGCGCCGTCTGTACTTCGTTTTGATGGGTGTTTGAAGTGCACTTTAAGGGCGTCAAAGGCTGTTTTTATTGGACCGCATGAAGATCCTGTTTCCATGGTGATAAGTTCGGGCAAATAAGAAGTGGAATAAGCTCTTTTTTTAGGACTACTGGAAAAAGTTGCGTCTAAATACACATTTTGCTGACGAGTAGTAAGAGGTTTAAGGGGTACACCCCGACTTCCTAAAGCATCTACAAGAATGGATGTCCTCATGACTTGACCCCACGTTTTTTAAAATATGAAAGAGAAGTTCTTTTTCGTGATGTCTGTGTTGGGATTCTGCTCTGTGTAGCGCCTTACGTTTTTATACCAGGACTGTTACATACCGCCGAACAATCCAACATCTGCTGGCTGTACAAGGTGAGTAGCATTTTTTTAGCAGTGCGTAGATGTAAATACCATTTTTCTTTGCTAGCTCAAAGGTTTCCAAATCAATATGTGCCCCCGCGCTATCAACTAAAAGCACAACGCGCCTTGCGGGTGGTAACTGTGGGATATAGTGCTTCTCCAACCACGTGTCCATGTTAATGAAAATGCACTCCCGGATACTCCACCCTCTAGGGGATTGTAGTGAGTTGGAATCCTTTTCCTAGCGAATAGAATATACGGGGGAATGTACTGGCCTGTGGCGTTAAAACAAGGCAACACAGTTATGTGTTCCTTAGTTTCGGTCAAAACTCTATAAGGCTGGTCTTTAAAGGATGTGGGCTCCATGACCCTACCTGCTCTTCCTTACAAGTCAAAACCGGTTTCATCACGATTCCATATCTGTGATGGACTGTTTGCAAGCCCAACTTCAAGAAGAAATTTCTCAATTTCCGCAAATCAATTATTAACATCTTGTGGTGAAACTTTTGCTCTCTTTTTGTCAAGGGGACGCACACTTCGTAACTTGACTTTTGCATTCCTTTTTACAAAACCCCTGTACCACTTGTTCCCGGTCTACCAGACTTGAAAACTGTCTCGCGATTGTCTTTTTTCTAAGAATGTTTTAACACTGCTTAAAAATTCTTGTTTTGTTAAACCAAAACCTTGTTTAGATCTTTCAACGAGCCATTCATCAAAACGATCTTCTTTCGCTGGGGTAACTTCAAGAGAAGCTCCTGGTTTTCTTTCGTTTTTAACCCGTTTTTACAAGAAAGATAGAACATACGAATAAACGAGGACATGACAAAGGGAACACTTTATCAGCAGAAAAATGGATAGGCGAAGAAGGTGGGGGTCTAGCACGACACGCTACGGAATGTCAAAGTGACGTCAACTCGGAGGATGCCAGAATCATGACCAAGGAGAGAGGGTTATGACAAAGAAAGGTTCATGAGGGAATAAGTCGTTGCGTGAAAGACACCGTGGAATGAGAGTACTTAACAGTGTCGACCACCTTGAGACATGGAAACCCATCCTAAATAGCTACTTTGACTGTGAGAAAGATCGTATTTTTTTCCATACATTAACAGCGATATATCGCATTCATGTAATGTTCCGATGTGTCTTTAAGTGTATTTCCTGCGCATTTTATTGTCACGATATGTCTCAAAGTGCGGTTAGCAATCAAAAACAACATTTCGCCATATTGACTTTTATTTTCTTAAAGGGAATCTCCGCTAAAAACAGTTTTGTTCAAAATAGTAAGTTCGCGTTTGTGTAAAACTGTTTCAGAGTTTGAAGTCGATAATTCTTTAACTGGTTTGAATACTGGGCGTCTTGTTTCTGCTTTTCATGCTTTTAAATTTCCCGCGCGCCGCCATGATTTATTTTTGCAAAGCTTGATTATGACGTCAGTGCGTTGTCCTGCGTTTTAAATTAAATATGCCTTTTAAATTCAGCATTGCGTGAATTTGGAGATAAATACGTGCTTCTTATGCATATTCCGTGTACGGTTCTACTGAAATCTTCTTCTGTAGACTCCATATTTAGATATCTAACAACGCATTGACGTCATAAATTGCCATAAAGAAAACATGGCGGCGATCGGGCAATTTAAACTGAAAAGCGAACACTTCGGATTCGAGCCAGTTACAGAGATATCGACTTAGAATCCCATGACCAGTTAAAGAGAACCATTAAGTATACTTCAACTGTTTTTCAGCCGAGATACCCTTTAATTTCCTGAAGAATTATATACAATTCATATTTATCTTAAATACGGTATATGTGCATTCAACGACTTATATTTGTGTTCAACAGCATGCACTTCTATTGAACTTCAACCCACGGTATGGTTGTTTGACAGAAATATCCATTCAACCAGGGACTATAAAGTGCATTTCGACTAAATAAAGTTTTAAAGTGTATATGACAGATATTTTTTTATTTGCTTGATGGAATCTACATAGCGTTCTGATAAGAAAATCGAAAAGAGTTTTTTCAATATCGATTTTCTTTTCCATGTTTTAGCCGTCTAAAAACGTGAACTTTCACTTCCGGTGGGTTACAATACCGCGCAAGAAGAAAGACTGGAAATAGTCCGCTGTGACGTCAATACAAGAATGCCGGTGTCGCGGTTTCTCGGTCCCTCGCATTTTTTGGTGTGCCCTGAGGAAGAAAAATGGTTCTATTGAGGTGTGTTGTCTATGATTGCAGCAACACGCACCAAAAAACGGAGGAACTGAGAAACCGCTACACTGGCATTCTTGTATTGACGTCACAGCGGACTATTTCCGGTCTTTCTGCTTGCGCGGTTTTGTAACCCACCGGAAGTGAAATTTCACTTTTTTAGACGGCTAGATCACGGACAAGAAAAATCGATATCGGAAAACTTTTTTTGACTTCCTTATCAGAACGCCATGTAAATTCCATCAAGGAAATAAAAAAAATATCTGTCATATACACTTTAAGTTTTCTCGAGATATTAGCCAATTATGTCGATAGTATGTTTTCACTGTATTTATAATCCTCAAAATTTCATCCCCAAAAATTTCGAAAACGCAAAACAATGGATTCGATTCATAAATAGCGACAGCATCCGTAAAGTCTTGGTAATCAAGCGTTTATTTCGAATCCGAGGCGTAAACTCGTAAAGTCCTGGTAACCGAGCTTTTTTTTTCGAACCCGAGGCGCGGGCGCTAAACAATCGTTGTTAACTCATAAAACCCACTGGGTAGGAAACAAATCCAAACCGTCGTGCGAAGTTCGTAAGACGCTTCTTTGGCCATCTTCATATATGGAAGCAAAAGGTGGCCATTCCTGGGGGTCTAAATAGAAACGAAATTGGAAGTTGGAGAAAAGAGAAATCTGGAAACCAAGTTGTTCGGTGTTTTTATATGCGGTGCGGGCTTAACTGAATACCCGTCCACTTATTTGCATCTCATTGAATAAGAATGGATCCTTTTGTTTTCATATGCTTCGTTCTTTAAAACGTTTACGGATATGTAAATAAGTGGACGGGTATTCTAAAATCGCTCCGCGGTGCGAAGTGACGGTTTTGATTTTCAAAAAATATTTTAGGGAGTTTAAGCAACGACAATGGCGGCGCCAAGGAAAACGTCACTTCAAAAAAGAATTCGTGCTATTTTAAACTGCGTTCCAGTTGTTCCAATTTGTTTAGTTTGTCTAATGTTATGTGACTGGATTGTACAGATGCTGAATTTGTACGGATGGATTTTAACTTCAAATAGAAGAAGGAAAATTAACCGTCGTATGTTCACTTTCTCCGCCAAACCTATAATAGACCCTTTGCATAACGTCACAAATATGTCAAAACAATGAGTGACTGGATGGCATGGAGAACAGTGGGATTTCGAAAACAATGAATAGACAATAGAAATTCCTATCACTGAACCGTGACTGGATGGCAGTATTGTTATGTATGTCATGTTATGTCATGTTATGACGTGAACAGGCTTTTTTTTGGGCAATTCTTTTAGCGCGGACTGGAGAAGAGGGAAGGGGCGGCGCCCCTTTCCTCTTCCCAGTGCTCGGGTCGCTTCGTTCGCCGATTTTAACCTAACCCAATTCCCCAAAAAGAAAGCTGTTCACAGGCTATTGACGTTGTTGTTTTGCAGGGAATGGCAAAGAAATGTACCAAAATGTAAACGCACATGCAGAGGCATCTTTAGTAGATAGGAAAGAAGGGTTCTGGCACACTCCTCGGCCGCTCCTTTTTAGCACAAATAATAATTTATTTTACCTTTCCGCTACTTTTAGCACTAACTCTCAAATTGCACGCGCGCGCACCAAAATTGTTCCAAATCCACGTGTCCCGACTCTCCAGAATCGCAAAAAAACAACAAAAAAGTCTGCTCAATTTCCAGCATAACCCACTCATCTCTGCAAAAAAACAACACAAATTTCTTCCAAATTTCAGAAAAAATTCAATCAAATTCCATTTTATTCGAAAAAGTTTGACAAAATTCAATTAAATTCCATGTTGTTTGACAAAGAGGCGGCCTCGTCGTTCGCGCCAGAACCCTTCTTTCCTATCTACTGGGGATGAGGGATTAAGAAAAACTTTTTCAGCTGAAAAACTTTTGGAAGAAAAACTTTTTCAGCTGAAAAACTTTTGGAAGAAAAACTTTTTCTCCAGCTGAAAAGTTTTGGAAGAAAAACTTTTTCAGCTGAAAAACTTTTAGAAGAAAAACTTTTTCAGCTGAAAAGTTTTGGAAGAAAAACTTTTTCAGCTGAAAAACTTTTGGAAGAAAAACTTTTTCAGCTGAAAAACTTTTGGAAGAAAAACTTTTTCAGCTGAAAAACTTTTGGAAGAAAAACTTTTCAGCTGAAAAGTTTTGGAAGAAAAACTTTTTCAGCTGAAAAGTTTTGGAAGAAAAACTTTTTCTCCCGGCTGAATTGTTTTGGAGGAAAACAAACCAAACAAAAATCACTTTTTTCAGATTTTACAGATTATTTTCAAAAAGTTTTCTCCAAGGAGTCCAATTAGGCCTCTTTTTAGCGATGATTTTCCCCCAAACGAAAAGTGGAAAAATCTTCAAAAGGCCAGGTATCACTACGTGGCCTTTTGATGGTTTTTCCTCAAAAAAATCTACAGGGGTACCCCCCTGGATTTTTGAAAAAAGGGAAAAAAAGTTCATTTCAATTGGGAATAAAGCTGTTTTTCTTCATCAACCACTTTTTATCCCCCTGGAATTGGAGGAGGAAAAATTCATTTCAATCTCCAATGACCAATAGCCAAAGTGTTCACTCCATCATCCATCACAACTCTCTTGTCATCATCAGCACTCAAAGCCACTTTCAAAATCTGCTCAGTGAAAATCTCATGCAGATGTGATCGGAGAGAAACATTTTTCATTGGAGGAAATTTTTCACCATGAAGAACGCGCACAAAATCTTCATGTGAAATCCTATTTTTAACCACATTCTTTTTTGTTCCCTTTGCTTTCTTGATTCCTTTTCCCTCATCCATCTTGATGGAATAACATTTTGGTCTCAATCCAACAAATTCACGAATGATTTTTCCTCCTGCTTCATCTTTAAACATTCCTAAAATTTTCTTGTTTTTCCCAACGAGAAAGCCATTTTTCACAGCGAAATGATCTTTCGGATATCCAGATGTGTCAAACCATTTTTCAACATCTCCAGCAGTGTCAGCGAAGAAATCATCCGTCTCAATCTCCAAAATCAGGGAATCTGTATCAGAATAGAGAACTTTCACACTCTCCCACTTTTTCTTCACATAACCATAATGAAATTTGAACATGTGAATTTTGGAGAGATCAAGAATTGCTGCTCCAACAAAGATTGGTTTGTTCAAAGTAACTTTTGTTTTCCTCATGTGAATAGCAGCCATTTTATCTCCAAACTTGGTTGCGTGTTTGAAGTTGATTTTTTTCACCAAGTTTGCTTTTTTCTTCCTATCATTCACCAGTTTCATGTCAATTCTATTCCTAACATTTTCCATGGTTTTCCCGTAAACAGCATTGCTTGCCAGTTTGAAAAGATCTTTCTCAAAATCATTTTTGGCTGCTGTTCTCAGTTTCGTATTCCATTCAATGAAAGGTTTCATGAAAGCTTCTTTTCTGAATCCAATTCCTCTCCAAATCTTTTTCAGTTTCATTCCCAGGGAAAGAAAGAGTTTTACACTCCTTCCATCCAAAACCATTTTTTCTTTATCCATCAAGTTGGGAATCAACTTGTGGAATCCCCCAACTTCCAGGAGTTCAGGCGCCAAAGGAAAATTATTGTGGAAATCATGTAATTCATCTGGATATTCCAAGTCAACTTCCAGGACACATCCAAGACCTACCGCATCAACAATCTTCTCCCATTTCTTCAAAACCCCTTCACTCAACCATTCAAATCCTCCCACAGGGAGTGGTTGCACCATCGCAGTTGGATAAAGTGAATTTGCATCGAGATAAACGATGAACTTTGATGGTTGGGAAGGATCAAAATCTTCCATGAATTTGTTGTTTGCCTGAGAAAATCTGTGAAAGACTGTGGAAACTCCTCCACGAATTTGCCTTTCAAAAAACCGAAACATTTCTATATCTCCTTCACAAATCAATTCCAACTCAACTCCTGTCATCTTCAACATAGCATCCCAAAAGAAAGAGGGGGCAGTCAAAAACCATGCGGGGTCCAACAGATAGTTTTCCAACAAAACTTTCCTAAAATTTTCCACCACATCTGTCAGGAGAAAAACATCCGTCTTCAAATAGAGATCATGATATTCTCCCATGTTAGACATCCCAAATTTTCTCCAGACATTTTCAGCATGAGCAAAATCTTCATCTGAAATTCCTTCTCCAGACAACTGGGAGAAAAAAGCATCTTTCCCAGGAAGTTCACAATTAAATTTCTCAAATGAATCCATGAATTCATAGGGAAAAACTCCTTTTCTGGAAAGCAAATCAACATCATCTTGGAAAAATCTTTTTAAGCAATGCAAATCATTTTTTCCCAAATTTCCAACAAGATTTGCCAAAGAAGAATTCATAAATTTCAGGGAGTCAACAAAGCGAATCTCATGTTTCAAATCATGTTTTTTTCCCTCTTCATCTTCAAATGTTCCCCAAACAATTTTCAGGGAGAAAGAAACATATTTTTCATCATTGTTTGGGATTGCATCAATCTCCCCAAATTCATTTCCCATGTTTTTGATGAAAAGATGGGAATCATATCCATCTAAATTGTGAATGAAGACTGAAGTGAAATCTGGCACTTTCGCTTGCAAATTACAATATTCATGAGCAGCTCCGCGAAATTCCCCAGTCAGATGACAATGATCAGCAACTTTTTTTTCCTCAATCTTTTTCCTGCAAAGCCAACAAATATCAGTTTTCTTAAATGCTTCCTTTTCTCCTTTCTTCCAAAGAATTCTCTTCCAATTTTTTCTCAGCATTGGTCTTCGCACATCATTCAGAATCCATTTCACCTGATCAACTAATTTCACCAAAAACTCTCTCCCAACATCATCTCCTTCTTTTCCACGAAAGAAAACTGGGGAGAAATCAACCCCAACTTGGCTCACAGGAAGAAAACAAAAGCTGCAGGGAACATGATGCTGAATTTGCTCTGTTTTTTCCCCAATTTTCTTTTCTGTTTTCTCCAAAATCGACTCAAAATCAGCGTAGATGACAAAGGGAACGGTTGTTGTGCATTGAACTTTCTTGAATTTCATGATTGATTTTTCTGGAGGGAGAACAGCTTTCACTCCATTATCCGTGCAAAATTCTTGATGAACATCGAGTGTTTCTTTGGAGTTGAATGAATTGAGACAACCATCACAAACATGCCTTTGGTTTTTGTTTTTGGAATCTTCTCCAAACCACAATCGATTCAAATTCTTCACCAAAGCGAAATGTTCATTTTCTCCGCTTTTCAGTTTGAAAAGAATCACATGATTCTCTTTCTTTTCCCTTGCTTTTCTCAAAGTTATGATTTGTTTCCCCTCAACAATCCCCAAGACATTCACAGAAATGTTATTTTGTCTTTCAAATCTGTCAATGTCTCTCCATGAAATGGGGAATGAAATTCCTTCCCAATTGAATTCCTCGCATTGTTTTCTCAACAAAGGAGTGATTCTTTGTGGATTTTTCTCCACTGGATTTTTCCATCTTCCAATGCACCACTTGAAGCACTCATCATCATTTTCATTTTTCATGTTTGTTATTGCTTTTTTTGCAGCAAGCCAATCAGGAAGTGGAATGAATTTTCCAACAGTCATTTCATCCAGATGAATTTCCAATCTTTCAACTCGCAAGAATCTCCAGTTGCTTCTTCCCCTTTGGAAATTCCGCATGTTTTCCAACATCCTCTCATTCATTTCTCTCAGCAATTTTTCCAGTCTTTTAAAGTCAGTTCCCTCAAAAACTTCTTCAACCAGGGAAGAAAAGAAGGCATCATTTTCAATGGCTGTTCCCTGTGCCAAATCATGAGAAATCATTCTGCAAACCAAAACCATTTTCACTTTGAACCCAAAATGTTTCTTCAGAATTTCAACCACATTTCCTTTCACGTTCTTCAAGAATCCTTCTGCGGAATATCCTTCTTTTCCCTTGACAACAAAAGTCGATCCACCCAACCCCGGTTTTTCTTCAATATCAAACTCAGGTCTCTTCAGCATTTCTCCAATCTTCGCGTTCAACTTCAAAAGTTTTTCCCGGGCTCTTTCCTTCAGATTCCAATCAACTCTTTTCCTCATTTTTCCAAACCAGGAATTCATTGAATCAATGGATGACTCAACAACTGTCGATACTCTTTCTGGAAGAACTTTTTGAACAGCTGATTTCACCGCGGGAAAAGATGTTTTCTTGATGATTTTTCTCTGTGGGTTTTGCAGCTCTTTTTCCAGATCAGCTTTTTTCATCCGGGAGAATCCAACCATTCCTTCCGAACGTGCACGATCTCTCAATTCTTTTAAAGTTGGCATTTTGAATGAAAAAGAAAAAAAAATGTTTTCATTCAAAATGAAGTTTTCAATCCAGGAAGAAGGAAAAGAAAAGCAGATTTTTTTCACATTCAAAGAAGCATCAGAAAAAACTGGCATTCCGAATTCCACCATTTGGAGGTTCATCAAAAACAATTCAGAAAACAAAAAGTTCACCAGAAAATCAGACAAAAAAGTTTTCTTCATTCAGGAAGAAATGACAGATGAACCCTTTTTCCAAGTTGATGGAGAAGATATTTTTGATTATGATGAAATAGAAAAGTTTGGAATTTCAAACACAGTTTTCATCAACCAAATTCTCAGGAAGAAAAACCATTTCCTTGATTCGGAGGAAATCACTCATTACATCACATGGAAATCCCCCCAATTTGATTTCTTCATTGATAAATTGAGGGAAAATCAAAAGGATACAAAAATCATTCAAAAGGCAAAAAAGAAATCAAGACCAAAATCAACCAGAAATCACACTTCAGTTTTTGCAAATCATAAAGACCTTGTAGACCTCATTGAAAAAGTTTGATTTTTTTTCCTCAAATGGTAAGCTATCAAAACGACAACGTTGAATTTTCATTTCCAAGAAATGAAAAATCAATCCTCTTCTTCATCTACAAAGTCATCAAACGCTGAAACGTTTCCATGGAATTTTGTTACAAAACAAGAATTGATTGAGCATGTGATTGATTGGCAATTTCCACAAAAGATGCGTGAAATGCGGAGGATGACATGTCCTGTCAGTTTTTCTCCAATGTAGTCATGGGGATCGAAACGAATGGATTTTCTTTGTCCAACTTCCCCTTCACCAAATTTCGAGAATGGGACAGAGATGTTGCCTTTTCTGTCAGTCCACAATTTACCCCAAACTTTTTCCATTTCACTTCGATCTGTTTTAATCAAGTTGAAATCGGTGGATGTGAATTTCCCAAATTTTGAGTTCAGTTTCAAAACTGCTTCTTTGTTTTCCATCGCCAACTTTCTGATTTGCGTTTCAATTTCCTGAAACTTTTCCTTGAGTTCAGGAGGAGATTGATTGAGATTGATTGCCAATGAAAATCCGTTTTCATTCCTGAAGATTTTGAAAATGCATTTCATGATTTGAACCGTGATTGGCTTCTCATTGATCCGGAGAGGAATTTCAACAAATGGATGTGCTGTGTTTTTCAGAATTGGTTCTCCCGTTTTGATTTCACTTGCTTCGACATTCATTTTCTTTGGAGACAAAAAAAAATAATTTTTTTTTATTTAAAAATGGAAGCAGAAGATTTCGAAAGAACGATGGAAGACAGTGATTATATTATAGAATTGATGAATCTCAAGTTTCTGGAGGATTTTGTGATAGAAATTATTCTAGAAATTAGAGAAAGAGGTGAACACCCAGAGGACTTAATTGATATGTTTATGGAATATGATTTTAATGGAGATGATTTTGAATACGGTGAGTTCTCAGCATCAGAAATTGTTGAACTGTTTATGGAACCCTCATCGCTTGGGAATGTGAAATGAGATCACTCAAACAACAAATCATATTTCTTCTCAAACTTCTCCAAATCCAGCCCCAAATCAATCACAATTCCATCAACCGTCTCCATTACAGGAAGGAATTCACTTCGATTAAATTTTCCTCCCCTCAAAGCGAAGCGCAAATCACTCAATGTTTTTTCATAGGTGGTAAAAGCAAACTTCGCCATGTCAATTTTGTTTCCATATTTCTTCATTTCATTCCCTGTTTTGACGACCAATCCTGCACCTGAAATCACTCCCAAAACGATGGGATTCATTGTTGCTGCTCCAGCAATTGTTCCGATCGCAACAAGAGCGGAAGATGCCAAATTCACAAACAAATTCATTCTCTTGAAATGTTTGTGAGCTCTTTTCAAACACCAAAATCTTTTGTGATAGAATCGGAAGAGTTGCTTGATCTCTTCCAGTTCTTCTTCCTCAATGTTGGGGTCAATGTGGTTGAAACTGAAGATGTCTGTTTTCATTTTTTTAGGCTTTTTCAAAAAGAAATGTGATTTGGGCAGCCCCGATATTTAATGATCGATCATCTATTCTTGCTGAAAATACCTCTCCTGCTTGGTAAACAACAGTTCAAAACTCGAATATTTGAATTCTATTATCACTGCTAAAACGAGTTCCACTTTGTGATTTTTTATCTGGGAGATATAAAGTTAGTTGTGGAAAAGAAGATGTTTTTGATAAAATTTGAGCAAACGCCTTAATTAATTTGCATCGGATGGGGATGACTATATCATTAAAATAATTATCGAAAAGTACATTTATGGCGTCTCCTGATGATCTTCTATATCTTCCAATCAGCATAAAGTTATTGCTTAAATTTGAATTGAGAATTTGATGGCCATTCATATCCAAATCAGTTTCCATGACCATCTTCCCACTCTCAAAAACGAAAGGAGCATCATAAACAGAACTTGGCACATCTGATTGAGAACCTTTAACGCCATAAATAATCAGATTTGCTGGACCTTGAACAGCTGATGATGGTGTTCCTTGCCATTTCAGATCCAGATAAATATATTCCGGTGGAGAAATCTGCCATTTATGCATGTGAATGATTGATCGAGAATAGTTGGAAAACTTCTTCGTTGATTGTTGATTGATATTCAAGCTCGTGGAAACCACGTCAACGCTCACACCCGTCATGAAAGCGGGGAAGAATTCAATGCAAATCGTATATTCCCCTTCTGGAAGCTTCAGCATGTTAAATCCAAGTCGCCCAGAGTATTCATTGAAAACATCTTTTGTTATTTTCAAATCATACGCCTTCTTATTGAAATGATGCGGAGAACTTGCAAAATCAGTTATTCCAGTCACTGTCATATTATGTTCAGAGCTGGATTCATCCACATCCTCCATCAAATACCGGAATTCATCCTTCAAGTGGGAGGTTGAAGATATATGCGATTCATTGACATATTTTTTAAGGTCAGCCTCTGTTTTGATCAGTTCCTCTGCAAGAGCTACTGTCTTCTCATTTAGCTGTGTATCAACATATTGTTTTGATGTTGCTTCATTGGATGTTTTTGGATCGGGAAGACCAATGATTTTCTCCGATCCCATATCAAGTTGCCCAGTCATTGTTCCACCTGACAAAGAAAGCTTATTAGCTGCCAGCCCGGAGACTGCCGTGTCCACATATTTTTTGTTGGCTGCTTGATCGATTGCTGTTGGATCTTTCACGTTATAAACAAATTGGTTTCCCATATCCAAGCTTGTTTCCATTGGGAATGTTTCTTTCCGACTGAGAAAGACATTCTTTGCATCATTATACGACATCAGATTGTTATAGTTCGCCGATAAATCAGCATAAGTTTGTTGCTTTGATTTGACAACATTGAAAAGTTCTTTTAAATCGATGTTCTTCGTCACTTCATGAGTATGTGCTGGAGCATTTGGGTGGAACTTCTTCAAAGTGATCATATTCACCGCGGAAAGATCATTTGATTCATCAGTATCCAGATTTGTGATCAACTTTCGATCCATGTCAATCTCTCCAGGAAGAATCAGTTTCTTTCCCCTGAGGTCCAGATCTCCAGTCATATGGGAGGATCCATCAACCTGCAAAGAATCTGCTCTTAGTTGAATCAGTTTGGTTTCCACACTTGTTTCAAGCGTGTCAACTTGATGTTTTGTGACTGCATCACCATTTGCTGTTCCTTCAGCGACATTGACCAGTTTTCTGTTTGACATGTCATAATCCCCTGTGGATGTCAGTTTAAAACCAACTCCTGGCAATCCATCTTTTCCATCTCGACCCCCTCGGGAAGTGCTTGTTGTTTCAGAAAGCAATCCATTTGAGTAGCTCATTTTAAAGTCTTTCATCAAAGTTTTTGGCAATGAATTTCCTCGGCTTATCCACATACAGGAAAGAGAATGGATCATGTGTTGCTTTCAGATAATCTTCTTTGGTGACTTGTGTCTCCCTGCAGAGTAGGGAAACTTCATTGTTGCTGGGGAATTCAAAGATGCAAAAATGTGAGCAATTCAGTCGAATATCTTTTGGTGTTTGGAAATAACTTTGGGAAAGATAAATCACAGAGCAATTCTTATGCCGGCCCTGGATAAAATAATCAACCAGGGGTTTTTGATTCTTTTCACAAACAAAATCATCGAAAACAACCAGTTTTTGATTCTCTCCTGATAATTCAGAAACTGGGATGATTTCATCCGGGGATGCCTCCACAACATCATACCCAGCTTCTTTGCTGATTGGGCGAAATGTTTTCAGCAGATGTTGATATTTGGATTGGTCAAGATTTTTCGCATAGAGATAAATTTTATCGTAGAAGAGCAGGCGGAGGATCATATCCAGAAGAACATTTGTTCTCCCCGATCCAGAAGGGCCGCAGATCAACATTCTGAAAGCTCGATCCGGCATGAAGGGATGAAGCTGCTCGAAATTTGTGATTGGGTCATGGCAATCATAATTTGGAATCTTCATTTTATTATGTTCAACATCATGTTCTACATCTTGTTCTACATCTTGTTCTACATCCCAAATTTGTATTTGTGAGTAATAAAATGAGTTTATTGAAATGGCAACAACTTGCAAAAAGCAAATCTGCTTTGGGTAAAAAAATTAATTTAGTTCACGATGTCATCACCCAGAAAAAGTTGGGTGAAGAGACAAGTCAAATCGGACTTGAAAAAATGTTCAAGCCAGTCACATCGAAACTGGATGAGGTGATTGCGTCGAATTTGAGGCCACTTCCCCGGAAAAAGAAAGTGGAGGGGAAAGCCAAACCAGCAGAAATTGATTATCTCCCCGAAGTCGACCCATTTGAAGATATGGATGTGGGTGGCTTGTTTGATGAGGCCGTTCCATCCCAAACAACGAAACAAATTCCACCAGCTCCTCCAACATATGAAGAAGTTGCGAAAGAGATAGGGGAAGATCCACCTGAATATGAAGCCGATGAATCTCCTGATTATGCTCTGGAACCGGGTGATGAAGAGGAAGAGGAAAAAGGAGATGAAGCCAATCAGATATTGGATAGCTTGGACCTCACGAATTATGATACTGCGGAGAAAACTCTCAGTGAACCAAATGTCTCATCAGCGAAGAAAATCCATTATCTCGATAATCTTGTGACCATTGCAAACTTCAGAAGAAATCAATTGAAAGGGTATAAATCATCTTTCACCCAAAAATTCAAGAAAGGGGAAATAACGGAAGAGCAAAAGAATTGGCAACATCAAAGGATAGATCGTTCATTCAAAGCATTAAATGAATACATAAAGCATTACAAAAGGAAAGCGACAACATTGACAGGTTCGGGAGTTAGGAGAAAAAAAGGTGGAAATGTCCGTTTTTTCTCCAATCCCAAAGATCTTCTCCAGAAACTTGAGGTCATCATTGGCTCCATTCTTGCTGGGAATACAAACGTTGGCATCAGAAATACTGGAGTTGCAATTCTCGATCTTCTCCTGAAAGAGGGGGTCATCAATAGATCCCAGCATGAGAAGCTCTACAAAAACTATTTCAGACCTTAAAATGGAAATCGAAAGAGAAATTGTTTTATCCTCCTTTTCCGTCAAGACAGGCGGCAACAAACCAGAAAATTTCACAACACAATTCTATCGGCCCATTGCTTTGGATCCAAATGAACAATATGTTGTTGGGCTTAACAGAGTCATCAATATGAGTTTTACGTGGTATAACATCAATGCTGGACGCAAGAATCAACTGATCAGGTTCAGCTCCGACGGTGGGAAAACATTTTCCGATATCACCTTCCCAGCTGGAGTTTGGGAATATGAGGGGATGAATAACTTTATTCAAGAAGCAACAGTGGTGAAAGAAGCTGGAAAAGATGACATTTTCCCAATCAATCTTGCTTTTAATACAACAACCTTCAGAGTAACAATCACACTGGCAGAAAATTATCAGCTTGATCTCACCCAATCCAACTTCGGCGATCTCGTTGGTTTTGAGAAAAAGATTCTGAAGGATAAAGTCAACATTGGCCCCAGAGTTCCAAACCTCAGTCAAGATACTGATATGTTAAACGTTCATTGTGATTTGACAAGTGATTCGCTTGTTGATGGAGCAGAGAGTGATATCATTTATTCCTTTTCAACATCTGTTCTGAGGCCATCATATAGTTTCACGTTGGAGCCCATGAGAGTAACATTCAACCCTGTGAATAAAAACACAATAAGCTCCATTCGAATCTATATCACCGATGGCCGAAGGCGAGTTGTTGATTTGAATGGAGCTGATACAGCGTTCTCACTTTTATTGAAAAAGGTAATAAAATGAAATCATATGAGTTCTCTCGTTATTATCACCCCAAATTGGGGCGGTTTGTTTATCGGCACAAAGGATCTGGTGCTATTGTGGATAATATATTCCGGCCAATGAGAGCAGTGGCATCGGCCGTTTTCAAGAAATTCGCTAAACCCATTGCGAAAAACGCATTGGAATCAGGTATTTCTCACGCTGGAGATAAACTTGGCAAAAAAGCAGCTGAAAAATCTGGTGATCTCATAATGAAAAAACTGGGAAATATGAGAATTGGGAGCAAAAAACAACCAGCTCGACCACAATCAGCCCCTGCGTCAACCTCCGGAGAAAGTTCTGATGATATATTGAACAGGTTGATCTCTGGGCAGGGTATCCGAAAAAGAAAAAAAAGAATATAAAATGGCTTTTCGATCGAATGAATATCTTCAAAGAAATGAATTAGTGCGCTTCCAGCTGGATGACACAATCAGAGCTCCAGCTAATGGGCAACCTCAAGACAAAGGTGGTTATAAATTCACAATTAATGACCGATCTGCATTTTACGATTGGTATAATGCTTATTTCGAGGTGCAGTTTCAACTCCAAAAACTGGCGGATGGTGCTGGGTATGCAGCAGCTGACAGGATCACAGTGATCAATGGCGCTCATTCCCTGATTAAGCACATAAAGATTAGATCTTCAGCAAAGATTGTTTATGATACTGATAATCTGCACAAGGTCTGTTTTGCAAAGAATTTGTTAGAATACTCCGATGACTTCAGCAGATCAGTCGCCAAGAACAGTTTCTGGTATTTGGATACGACTAGAACAACAGCTGTTGGAAATGCTGGATTTGAAGCTCGCCGGTTGCAATCTCAAGCAGTTCAAGACAATGGAAATGGTGGTGCAAAGAACATCAACGTGATTATTCCTCTGAATCGTTTTTCCTTTTTCGAAGAGTTGGAAGATAAGATGCTTGTACCCATGCAGCTTCAATTTGAGATAGCCCTCAATGCTGATGGGGAACTCATTCATATGGCAAACGGCGTTGATGCTGGAAGAGTTGTTGTGAATAGGTTTTTACTTTGGGTTCCCAGATTAACACCTAAAGATTCTCTTTATGACAAATTTGTCAGCTCATTCCTGAAAGAAACACAATGGAAATATCTGAGGGAAATGTATCAGCAATCTGCTCCCTCGCAGTCATCAGGATTTTTCCAGATCTCAGCGAGCATTGACAATGTGAGGCATATTTTTGTCTGGCTGAAAAGAACCGATCCGCCCAATGATGACCGTGCAGAAGATAACCCATACCTGATGGACACTTTCAAGCTGAATGCGGCAGATAACGCCTCATCCTTGTTGAACTGTCGATTGGAATATGGAAATGGTGTTTTCTACCCGGAAACAGAGTATGACAGTGAAAGCAAAGTAAGAATATTCCAGGATGTCATGGCTTATGCAATGCGGAAAAATGATTTTAACACTGGAACACAGCTGAATCTGGCCAATTTCAATTCTCTTTATGGATTGATTTATTTCGATCTGACTTATCAAACTGAAAAACCAACAAGAGATCCCAAGCAGTTGATATTTAGATATCGATTGAGCGCAGATGCAGCTGCAAACTTCAATGTACATGCGATAGTTCTCTATGAAGAACTGGTGAAAATTGATAAAATTGGAAATGAATTAGTCATTGTGTGAGGGCTGTGAGCGAGCGCAGCGAGCTGAGCGAAGCGAAAAACATATGTTATCATTTAAAATGACAACATATCACCCATATAAAGTAAATTTATCTGAAGGGCAAAAAAACAAGCTTGGAAGAGCATTCCGAACAAACAGCCCTATCACCCTGAGATTGGGTGGCAATCAAACAAGCGGAAGTGATGAGCTGATGCTCACGGCAAATCAAATAAGACGTATCAACAAAGCTGCGGCTTTGGGAAAGGGAGTTGAAATCAAAATATCGAAAACGCAAATCAAAAAGGTGATGAGGCAGGGTGGAAGTTTATTTTCTGCTATTGTTCCCTTAGTGAAAACATTGGCACCCACCCTTGGTAAAACACTTGGGCTGTCAGCATTGGCTGGTTTGCGAGTGAAGGAGCAAGTCAAGTCGTCAAAGCAATAAGTGGAAAGGGCGGCGGTCAGGTGGGTGGGTTTCTCATCCCCCAAGATAAAATTCAGAAACTGATTGACAATAAACATTTGTTGACAAATAAACAGAAACAGGACATTTTGGTTGCCCTTAAATCAGGAGGACAGTTGGTGATGAAACCATCCGCAAAACAGTCTGGTGGATTGTTGGGAACTGTGCTGGCATCCATTGGAATCCCATTGGCACTTGACATGGTTAAAAATTTGTTTGGGAAAGGAGCGCCGCGCGTTGGCCGACCAAAAGGAAAAGGTGCTCCAAGATTGGGAGCGTATCCTTTCCAACCTCCCCCATTTATTGGTAACTGGGGACGAAACCCTGTTGGGATGGGTAAAAAAAAATCAAAAAAGGGCAAAGGACTTCTGTTAGGGACGAACAGCCCATTCAACAACATCCCAATTCTCGGGGCAATGTTGTGAGGCCCAAATTCATTAACAAACCCTTGAACAATGTTGATCTGTTGAAGTGGATTGTTTTTCTGAAAATACCAAATTTCAAAGGGATCTTCGCCAGGGATGGAGTCATGCCCAAAAAACACAGCCCCTGCATCATCAATCTTGATTCACTTGAAAATGCAGGAACTCATTGGGTTTGTTGTGCTCCCGGACAGAAATTCACGTGGTATTTCGATAGTTTTGGAATGGGATTTCCCCAAGAATTCAGAAGCTCAAAACAAATACTCTGGAACACAAGTCAGTATCAAAACATCAACAGTGTTCTTTGCGGGTATTATTGCCTTTATTTCCTCCATCAATGGTCACGCGGAAAAGATTTCTATGATATTCTCAAACCTCTCAGTCTGACTGATACGACGCAAAATGAAAGATTCATAAAAGAATATTTCGATTGAAAATGAAGTCATATTGCGTGAAGGAGAAAAAACAAACTGAATGCACCAGTCCATCTGGATATATGACCGCAAAAAATGGAAGAAAGATGTGGTTTTGCCATTGCGCTTCCTGTAGAATCAAAAAGACAAGATTTGTGAAGGCAAAGCCCTCGGGAAACTGAGTCTGCCCTCACAAGGTGGGGGCTTTGGTGAATTAGCATTGACTGGCGTTGCTCATGCTCTTCCCTGGCTCGGGAAAAAAACAGTTGAAATGGGCCGTTATGGAGCCAGTGAATTGTTGCGAAATAAGAACACTCAAAGGAAAGCATTGGATTTTGCCCTGGACAAGATGAAACCATTTCTTGCCAAAACCTCTTCCGATATACTGAATCAACTGTCCACGGCGATCCGACCCACCATAAAATATAAAACAGACCGGAAAGATTTGGATGGCGGCGGGTTGGATGTTCACAGCTTGATTGGGAAACTGCCAAGGCCAAAGAAAGGTTTCACCTTCCCAGGTCATAACTATACCGGCCCGTATAACCCATTGGATAAGCAAGTCCGATTCGATGAAAAGGGAAAGATTCTCGAAATTATGCAGCAACCCACAGGAAAAACAGACGCAGTTGCTATGCAGCACGATGTGGATTATTCAGTTTGCGCAAAACAATCAAACCCGCGTCAATGTAAAAATAAAGCAGACAGGAAAATGGTTGCCGCTTTGGATTCCATTCCCTGGAAAGAAAGACAGTGGGGTCATGCTTTGGCGAGAAATGTAATCGATGCAAAACAAAAACTTGGCCTCGGCGTTCCAAAAAACGGGAAAAGATTTTGAGTGAAGGCTGGACTCAAAATCTGGCAAATGAACTTCACCAGCCAATCAGGAGACGCTTCCCAAAACGAAAAGTCATTTCATATGGCGTTGACAACATCTGGGCGGCTGATTTAGTCGAGATGGGGAAATTTTCGAAGTGGAATAAAGGGATCAAATATCTCCTGATGGTGATCGATGTCTTCTCAAAGTTCGGTTGGATTCGCCCCCTGAAAGACAAGCGAGGACAAACAGTGGCCGATGCTTTCCAATCTATATTCAGGGAGCGAAAACCGAAGATGCTTTGGACTGATAAAGGAAGTGAATTTTTCAATGGAATAATGAAGGATCTCCTGAATAAAAATGGGATAAAATTGTATACCACAGAGAACGAAGAGAAATCGTCTGTGGTTGAACGTTGGAACAAGACAATGAAGGAACGACTCTTCCGGATGTTTAGCGCTAACAATAATACGGTGTTTTTTGACAAACTAGATGAGTTAGTGGATCAATATAATCACCGTTTTCATTCGAGCTTTCGGATGACTCCAGCGCAGGCCAGCGAACGGAAAAATGAGAAAAAGGTTCTCGCTAATTTATACGGAGATTTACTTTATGCAAAACACAACCCAGCAAAATTCAAGATCGGTGATAAAGTCCGAATTTCAAAATACAAACGAAAAATATTCGACAAAGGTTTCACCCCGAACTGGACCGAAGAGATATTTGTTATCGATGAGGTTTTAAACACAAATCCTCCGACGTATAAATTAGTCGATCTGTTGGGAGAAAAAATAACTGGATCATTTTACGAGGCGGAAGTTCAAAGGACAACGCAAGATATTTTTCGCATTGAAAAGGTTCTTCGCCGGGACCAGAAGAAAAAGAAAGCTTTAGTTAAGTGGAAAGGATATCCCGATAAATTCAATTCTTGGGTTCCGCTGAGTGATGTGGAAAAGCTTGGTGTCTAACGCGTTAGACAAAATTGATCCAATTTCTTCCCCAAAAACTGTCTAACGCGTTAGACAAAATTGATCCAATTTCTTCCCCAAAAACTGTCTAACGCGTTAGACAAAATTGATCCAATTTCTTCCCCAAAAACTGTCTAACGCGTTAGACACCAAAATGAAATATTCCAATTTCTCCCCCAAAAAACTGTCTAACGCGTTAGACACAATGCCGAAATGGCATTTTTTTTGATTGGCCGCCATATGTCAATAACGCGCGTCAGAATATGAATGTTTGTCATTCATATTCATTGGGATACACCGCTTTCTTTCAGTTTCCACCAGAGGATTTCATTTTGCTTTTTGAGAATCTTGTTTTCCTTTCTGAGCTTTTCATTTTCCTCAATGAGTTCTTCCATTGAGTCTGCTTCTTCTTCCTCTGTATCTGAGACAATGAATTCCTCGTCAGATGTTGTTGGAGTTTCATCTTCGCTCATTGATTCATCCTCTGAGCAGGTGAGGTCGCTTCGCTCGCTTTCATCATCCATTTTGAGTTACAAGATTAAAATGTTTAATAGATATCACTCCCTCGTGGAAAAACTGGGTGAGGATGACCGATTTATTCTGTTTTCTCTCCTAGGTGATGTGATGGAAAGATTTAGGGAGCAAAGCGAAGGAGATCTTGAAAATGAATTCAATGAGAGAGCAAAACCATTTCTCATTTCAACTGGAATGTGGGAACCACCTGAAGATGAAGCGGAGCGAAGCGAAGAGGATAAAATTCAGCTTGAGACTTTCTCAACAACAAATTCAATTAAAAATTCATATTGTCGAACCTCTCATTTGGCTGATTGCATGAAAAAATATCAGGGGAAAAACAAAATAAATATGAAGCAAGATGGGCTTGAAAAATGGATTGCTAAAATCCTCCGCTATTTCAGGAAAGAAGAAATAACGAGGAAACACATTGTGGATTTCCTGAAGATATTTCCACTCAAATCAGCGAAAGGAAATGAAAATGCGTTGGTTTTTTATCTCACGGGAAAATATGTTGATGATATCAGTCATTTAGAAACGCAGCTGCTTGAAGATTTCAAATTATTTTCAGCTGAATATGATTTGATTGCTGGAGGGAGAAAGAAATTTCTATCCTCCCAGTTTGTTTTGTTTCATCTGCTGAAAAGATTGGGATATGATGTGAAAGCGGAAAACTTTGCTTTGATCAAGATGGAAGATAGAAAAACTCAGCATGAGGAAATCTGTGAGAAGATTTTTTTGAGATTGGGATGGAAATTTTCCTCTCCCTAAAAAAGCTGGAGGAAAAAGAATTTCAAATTCAAATATATTTCTCCCCTGAGAACGAAATTTGAAATTCAAATTCTTTTTCATGTGACTATTTCGTTTTCGAACCTGCGGAAATAAATTCAGTTTTCATGTGGGTTGATTTTCTGGGGGAAATGAATTCTTTTCTCCTGTTGATTTTCCCGGGAGAGATTTTTCCACCACCAGATTTTCCCGGCGACAGAATTTTGGGAGAGAATTTTTCCCCTCCTTTAATCCCTCATCCCCAGTAGATAGGAAAGAAGGGTTCTGGCGCGAACGACGAGGCCGCCTCTTTGTCAAACAACATGGAATTTAATTGAATTTTGTCAAACTTTTTCGAATAACATGGAATTTGATTGAATTTTTTCTGAAATTTGGAAGAAATTTGTGTTGTTTTTTTGCAGAGATGAGTGGGTTATGCTGGAAATTGAGCAGACTTTTTTGTTGTTTTTTTGCGATTCTGGAGAGTCGGGACACGTGGATTTGGAACAATTTTGGTGCGCGCGCGTGCAATTTGAGAGTTAGTGCTAAAAGTAGCGGAAAGGTAAAATAAATTATATTTGTGCTAAAAAGGAGCGGCCGAGGAGTGTGCCAGAACCCTTCTTTCCTATCTACTATCTTTTCGCTCATTTTACCTATTGTTTTGTGCCATTCTCACTGCGTCGACGTCGTGGTTGCTTTTAGTTCTTGCTAAAAGTTCCCTAATAAACAAACAACAACTACGCTATAGAAAGAAACGAATAGGCCATAACTCTATGGAGAAGTTGGATAATTTGAGTTAAGAACAGCATATTTTTTAACCCTTGCTCTCATTTGTGGTATTGTAACTTGAGCGGAAACTGCAGTCTGTTGTTATTTACTTTTCAACAGTGATCGTGCGATTTTGACAGTGTTTCAGGATGAATGAAAGAGCCGAAAAGCGGCAAAGAAAACGATACAACAGGCCTAGATGCATGCAGAAGAAGCCCGGCAGCAGATTACTCTCATTGTTAAATAAAGCTTGCGTCCAGCTAGAATGAATATTTCTGATGAACGAAAAAGATTTGTGGTAAAGTTGAATGAATATTTCTGTTGAACGAAAAAACTTACCCCTACACTTTGTAGACTTCACTGGCTGCCTGTGCATTATAGAGTTATCTATAGTTATCTAATTGTTTTCAAAGGTCTTGGCTCTATCTTATATCAGTGAAACACTTAATTATAGGAATTATTCCCGCCTTTAAGGTCAGCCTCTATGAATTACCTACAAGTAGGTAGGACTAACACCAAAACGTATGGTGATCGAGCTTTTTCTGTGGTGGGCCCGAAGCTATGGAACGAGCTTCCTCTAGAGTTGAGGTGTTCTGATACTGTTCATAGTTTTAAAAGGGCATTAAAAACTCATCTTTTTAGGCTTGCATATATAAATTTATAGCCGAGTACCTTTTATTTATTTTCTTTTTATTTGCTTCTCAAACATAATTTGTAGTGTCTTTTGTCTTTGTTTTTTAATTATTATACCTATGACTTTTCTAAAATTGAAATGTAACTTAGGGCCTGGTCGCACTACAGTCAAAAACAAAAATTAGCCCGTGCAAAATGACATAAAAACAAAAACATTCCACAAAAAGCGTGTCCCACCGGAGCGGTTTCTTTTGTTTTCCTCATTTTTTGCACGGGTGGATTTTTGTTTTTGACTAGTCCAGGATTGTTTATTGTAAAGCGCTTAGGACAAGTAGTGATTTTGCGCTATAGAAATAAATTATTAAATTAAATTATTAAACTTTGTGTAGAAGTTGAATGAATGTTTCTGTCGAATAACAGTACCGTGGGTTGAAGTTGAACAGAAATGCATGCATGTTGTTGAACACAAATATAAGTCGTTGAATGCAAATATACCGCGTTTAAAATAATTAAAATATAAATTGTTAAATAAAACTATACATTCATGTTGTTGAATTTTGCAACAAATGGCCAACCATAGTCTTTCCTATGCATTGTAGATTGCAGCAGTTACATTGAATCATGTAAGTTGGATTTTTGGTTTCACGGGTCTGGGGCCCATTTCTCGAAACTCCCGGTAACTTTTCGGACCCGAAGCCAAACATTGAAATCAAAATCTAAAGAATAAAAGTGCGGGTCCTAGCGAACAAACCAGTCCATTTTGTTTTGCTAACTGATAGTTTTGTCTGAAAAACTGTTGAAACCTCGATCTTCAATGAAAATAAAACAGCTTTCCGGGCCCGGTAATTACCGGGTCTTTCGAGAAACGGCCCCCAGGTTAGACTCGATAGAATGCGTTTCAAGTTAGCAAGTCCTTCAGAGATGTATGAGCAAGTAGCGCAATTCTTTCCACAGAGGAAAGAACCGGGAGTTGTAGATGAGTATCAGTCGAGTTAGAAGGGACTTTAGCTGTAACTAGTAAGTCACGGAGGTTGGAAGAGCGTCTGAAGGCTACAAGAGGTAAATGTTGAAAAGCTTTCTTACAGCGGTCAGAAGAAAGCAGCAAGTTATAATGTTTATTTTTTTATGATGTTAGAGATGTGAGGTAGTGATGGATTAAGAGACTCAAAAACTGCTAAAAAGTTTAGGTTCAAGGTGCATTTTGTCTATTTTTTTTAAGGTTTCAAGTAATTTGAGACCCAATCGTACAACATGCAAGTTTTAAAAGATATTTTATTTGGGGAACTTTATCAAAGAAGCAAAAATATTAGTTATTGTCTTCTGCTATTCTGATTGGTTAAGCACGAACATTTCCTAAAATTTAATTGACGCAAATGGATTTTCTTTATTTTTATGCTGAAATATAATTATGAACCATCAGCTCCTCCTCTATTCTTGAAACCAAAGATGTTCTATGTGGGAAAGAGCCAATACCGCAGAACAATGAAGTTTACTATAGTTCTTATGTGGAGCATTACTTAAAGAATTTCTAAGCAGTCGAGGGACTTAAGGTCGCGGGGGATACCTGTCCATGAATAAATTCATAAGGCAAAATTTTAGCAGGGGTGTCACTTTGAAAAACGTTATATCGTGAACGTTAAAGCCTGCCGCACACTTGAGGAAAGTGCTAAGCAAATTGCTCGCGAGGCAGTTAGCTCAGCTGTTTCCTCAAGTGTGCGCTGGATTTTTGGTGAGTTTTTCGCCTCGCGAGGTCGTGAGGCAAATATCTGTCGTGTTTGATTTTTTTTGCCTCACGAGACAAATTCCTCATCGTGTGCTAGACTGCTAGCCGTCCCTCTCTAGATAGTCGAGCGGGCGAGCAAATACGCGATCGGCGATTGAGTGCCGAGCGAACCGAGGGGGCTCTGGGGAAGAGGCGGGAAGGGAAAGAGGGACTGCAGTCTCTTCTGTAACAAACGCGTTCAGATAACTCCGCCCACCAAGTGTGAGAACCCTTTAAAAATAAACTAATCTTGTCAACTTAATAAAAGACAACTCCGCCTCTATTTGTCTATCTGCTTTTAAACACGCGCGAAACCGGCATGTGGGCTAAAACAGAACCGTGCTTTGTACTATACCGATTGTGGACTTATTAAGCGGACTCCATTCGCGTGGTTTATTCAAGGACAGAAAATGTAATTTCTGCTGTACGAAACCGGTACGAAGAAGTAGTAGAGGAAGAAAGCCGAAGAAAAAGACAGAGGCCTCTGATTTTTGTCGTATGTGTGGGACAAATTTTAAGAATAAGGGAAATTACATATCATATAAAAACCTTTTCACTACTTCGAAGGATGGCGCTCCTTTTAACAAGATCGTGACTGAAAGTCTAAAGCTTTCCGAAAACTCTGCACCCAGTCTATCTCTCGTGTTTGCAAGAAATGTGCGCTGAAAAGCAGAAATATGGAGGATTTTAAGAGTGAGTCCACCATAGGACCAGGCAAGTGTGGCACAAGCCATCTCTCTGATTTCTACCAAACTTTGCCAGTATAAAGGTTCCGATAAAAGATTTAAAAATCCAAAGTAGTTTACATCTGCCATTATTCCAAGAGGAACTGGGCACCCCCATAGTTATTTTGTGGCAAAACCCCTAAAATTATCATATATTTAGTGTAAAATGAATACAGTTGTAACACTCACAGGATATAATGGAATTCATTCAAACATTGCACGTGTAATGTTTGTCCCTAAAGTAACCTACAAACACAATTTCAAGAGAAATGGTATAGCAGCTGTCAATCAACAGACGTTAATCATTAACCCTGTCACGCAAAATTTCAAATATGTCAAAAAATGATCGATTTGAGAGGAAATTATCTCTAATGAGAAAACTTGTTCTAACGAGATAATACCACTGTAAATCAGATCTATCCTAGAACTTTTAAAAACAGTTAAAAAATTTTTGGCCTCAATTTTAACCCATTGAAAAATTTAAACCGAAGTTAATACATAACCACAAATTCATACTTGAAGAGTTACTTCTATTCTAGTTTACAGGATGTTGAAAAGGCATAAAAGGTCGATTTCATATAAAATGAAATGGAATTATAGGTTATAAGAATCGAAAGGATAAGAAATAAACTAACAAAGAATTATTAATGCAAAAACAGTCACGCAACAGTTCAAAACATATTTCAAAACAATTGGAAACATGCTTGATTATGCAATATTCATATGCAAGTACAAATAGCTTTATAGTTTTCATTTGCTTGGAAATTAGCTAAGAAAATACTCTAACAGCTTTTATATGCTTTTATATGCGTGCGTGTTCGGTTTATACGATCGGGAAGCATATGTCACACAATCTTTTAAAAGGTCGCTTACATGCATTACATCTGACGTCTCTATTAGCCAGTCCAAAACAACCTCTGGTTGTAATTAATTACCTTTAGAGTAAGAAGTCGGACAGGCTAAACACTTAACTCCGCCAGTATTTTCTCCAGGTGCCACGTCAAATGCCGTAAAGCATGTCAAAGCAAATTCCAAATCCACCTCCGAAAATGCAGTGTATCAAAATACCAAAAATTGCTCATGAGCTAGCTATTGAGTACATACCCTAGGCATGTATCCATTGTCAGTGTGAAAAAGACAAAAAATGTCACGTTAAAAGCTCTGGACGCAAGCAGAACATACCAATAACCGCAATAAAAGGACCAAAATGACTGTTGACCAAAATATAAATTTTGTATACCTGCAAGCGTGACAGGATTGAGTCCTACATCGTACAGGTCAGCGTTATGTACCACAGGAATACCAGTGGTTAAAACAACGCAAAACTAGGAGTCGAGCGAGGAATCGGCTCATGGCAAAACTAATTTATCCTTACATTTGCAAAGAAAAATGTTGAATACATTGAAAAGAATAATCTGACTTTTGTATCGATACTCCTTTATGCTAAAGAAAACCCATTAAATTTCTCTGCTGGTTTACTTCAAGAGTCTCTTGTTTACAGTTTTGTACTTGTAATACCGTAAAGTGTCTAATTCTTGCGGGAGTTTAAATTTGTGACTATTTTGCGGGATGTAATTTCTACGATTACTTTGGTATTTTAAGAGACTGAATTTAATTGAAGGAAGGTTTGTTCTCTGAGACAAATGCTTACATGCAATAATGTTGAACATTGTCAGATTATCACATTAGGTGTGAACTGCTCTCTTGTCGGGATTGTTGAAATCAACGCGATTTTCAATGCTTCGAAATGCCAGTGGTAATGCTAAGGTTTTACGAGAGTAAATTTTACATTAAATTATTTTTGTAATTGCAAAAAATTGGACCCGCAAAAAATTTCATACCACAAGGAGGTCTCTAAAAACATAATCCACAACGGCCCACCTGCCGCCTTTCCACTCCAGCCCATCAACTGGCCTCTATTTACCCATGGATAATCACTGACAATATGCAGAGAGAACATTAACGCTTAGGGTGATTTTGTTCCTTGTGCATTACCCATTTTGCAAAAAAAAAATAGTTTTGTCTCTTCTTAAGCCTTGGCAAACGTACTGGTGTAGAGGTCCAGAGGTATGATTTCAGCGATTCACAAGCTAGTACAGATGTATGAGATCGCAGGATCGCTGCAATGAAAACCCACTTACGTAGATTTATCAATGAAGGTCATGACGTGCAAGCAGCGCATGATGTGAAGGCTACCCTTGAATCTCCTGTCAAAGTATGGCCAAACATTCTTTTTCAAGCATACAAGCCTTTATCAATTTTAAGTTTCATTCCAACGGTCAGAGAGTTTGGAATGTTAGGGGCAGATAGGGGGAGTTGGGTTGGGTGGCTAGCCACCGCTCTTTAGACCGTCAGTTTTAACAGTTTTCCTTTTAACTGCGGCAATGAAAAATTTTATAAACTTAGGCATATACCCGTAGCCATCCCCCATAAAAAATCCTGGATCCGCCCCTGAAGGTATACGACTTTGCCAAGGAAAGTACTTTACCAATGCACAGCTAATGAAAACGGGGCCTCCTTAAGAAGCTACCAACATGAAAATTATGGAAGAATTCGGAATTCCAGACAAAGAGATCTGCGCAGTCACACTCACCTCTTTGTCAAATGGGGAATGCATTGGTGGAAAAGATACACAATCCAATCAAGATGATACATTACTCGACGAATGCCAGATCATGGATCAAGAAGACGAGGAAGTTAGCTTTTCCTGTCCAGAAGAAGGATGCGTTAAAAAATGTGACCTTCAACAACTTGCAGAAACACCTCAACACAGGAAACCACTTCCTCGAACTCGAGAAGGAATCTTCTTACAACGCAATTAAAGAAAGTGAGGAGAAGCCTTCAGGAGTGGTGTTTCATCAGTGGTTACACTGAGCACCTTCAGTCGGCATTATCTGAACAGCAATCGTGAACGAACATCCTACATTCGTCTGCAGACGAGGGTTGTCCTTTAAAAAAGACGAGAAAAGCAACACGCTTTTCAGATAAAGTGAAGCTTTATCTCAGAGGTGTCTTCCTGGAAGGACAAAACAAAGGAAGAAAGGCCAACTCAGCAGACATCTCCTCCAAGCTAAAGAGTATCAGGTCGGAAAACACTGGTGGAAAGATGTTTGCTATAGAAGATTGGCTTACTACCAAGCAGGTTGCAAGCCACAGGGTTAAACAAGAGTGGTCAACTGTGCTCTGGAAAGGTATAGCTTCATCACAAGCACAGATTTTATTTTTGGCACTTACGTGTAGCGTTATTAGGGACGGCCCATTATTTCTCTGGAGGGGGGGGGGGGGGGGGGGGGGGGGATAAGAAATTTCCCTCTGCAAATAATTTTTTTTAATTTATGCGCCTCTGCAATCATTTTTTTTCAAGAGCACCTTCCTGCAAAAATTTTTTTTTATTTTTCTTACAGTGCTATCTTCTCTGGTGCCAAAAATATTTGAGCTAATAAGCTATTTTTCGAAAAAAAAAATCAATAGTGCTATAGCCAATTATTTTGGCCACATACGCTCCTTGTTATTTATAGTTGGGTTTGTTCTTCCTTTATAAGCTTTTATACATCACTTGCCGTTTTAATTCCTACGCAACTACTGGCGCAAATAAAGGGCGATTCCATGTACAGTACCGAAGTCCTGATCCCCGTGGACGTTGTTCTCACAGGCCATCATACTCGTACCACCTGGCCTGTGGTACCAGCGGGTGAAGGCAGGCACATTGCTGATTTAAACTGATTTCATCGCCATAGGTTACTCCAAGTAACTTGTAAACAGTGAGATTCTTACCTTAAGCCCTGGCACAACGAAGAGCTTTTTGGCTGCTTTTTGCGAAGGCAAGGTGAAGGCGGTTTGTCTTGTGCAGCCAAATGGAAAGAGATATCTTGAAGCTATTTTCAGCTGTATTTGCTTTCGCATCACTGAGCAATATTTCAGTTTTGGAACTAATATTTTTTAAAAGTTTATCTGACTTCTCTGCAAACATTTTTTTTACACATGGCATGTTTTCAAACAATTTATTTTGTCTTTTCAGGCCCTGCAAACAATTTTTTTCAATATTTCTCATCCCCCCCCCCCCCCCCCCCCCCTCCAGAAAAATAATGGTCCGTCCCTTAGGTCGGTCCGAGGACACTTAGCCAAAGCTGTAACGCTTGACTATCATAAGGAACAAATTAAAGCACCCTAAGCGTTAATGTCCTCGCTGTATATTGTGATTATCCATGGGTAAACAGAGAACCGTTGATGAGGAGGAGGGGAGAGGGAGCGTGTGAGGTGTTGTGGGTTATGTTTTTAGGCATCTCCTTGTGGTATGGAATTGTTTGCGGGTCTAATTTTTTTAATCACAAAAATAAATAAATACAAAAAATACTCTCGTAAAACCTTTTTATTCGGGATGCTTTGCTGCAAGCCAAGCCTGCTTGACTTATGAATTCGGTTGTGTTTCATCCTAAGAATGTTCTGTTTCAAGTGGTTTGTAGCCTGCGGCTTAGTTTTTCTGTTTTCCAGTGTTTTTGAGATTAAGAGTTTAGATGAATTGATTAAAAGGTTGGTGCTTTCTTGTCTTGCTTTCTTTCCTTCTTGAAGTCGCAAATTCAAACTCCTGCAAGAATATGACTCTTTACGGTATTACTAGCAAACAAGAGAAAATGATATTTTCTCTTGAAGTAAACCCGCAGAGAAATTTAAAGTTCTTTTTTAAAATAATGGAGTATGAATACAAAAAACAGGTTATTATTTTCAATTTATTCAACATATTTCTTTGCAAAAATGTGAGGAAAAATTAGTTACCTGTATGTCTCCCGGTTTTACGTTGCTTCGGCCACTGGTACTCCTATGGCACCTAACGCTGACCAGTATGATGTAGGACTCAATCCTGTCACGCTCGCAGGTATAAATTTATATTTTGGTCCTTTTGCGGTTATAGGTATGTTCTGCTGGCGTCCAGATCTTTTAACGTGACATATTTTTGTCTTTTTCGTAATGGATACATGCCTTACATGCTTAGGGCATGTACTCAATAGCCAGCTCATGAGCAATTTTTGGTATTTTAATACACTGCATTTTTGGAGGTGCATCCGGATTTGGAATTTGCTTTGACATGCTTTACGGCATTTCACGTGGCACTGGAGAGTGTTTAGCCTGTCCGATTTCTTACTCTAAAGGTAATTATAAAATTACAACCAGAGGTTGTTTTGGACTGGCTAATAGAGACGTCAGATGTAATGCATGTAAGCGACCTTTTAAAAGATTGTGTGACATATGCTTCCGATCGTATAAACCGAACACGCACGCATATAAAAGCATATAAAAGCTGTTAGAGTATTTTCTTAGCTCATTTCCAAGCAAATGAAAACTATAAAGCTATTTGTACTTGCATAATGAATATTACATAATCAAGCATGTTTCCAATTGTTTTGAAATATGTTTTGGATTGTTGCGTGACTGTTTTTTGCATTAATAATTCTTTGTTAGTTTATTTCTTATCCTTTCGATTCTTATAACCTATAATTCCATTTCATTTTATATGAAATCGACCTTTTGTGCGTTTTCAACATCCTGTAAACTAAAATAGAAGTAACTCTTCAAGTATAAATTTGAGGTTATGTATTAACTTCAGTTTAAATTTTTCAATGGGTTAAAATTGAGGCCAAAAATTTTTTAACTGTTTTTAAACGTTGTAGGATAGATGTGATTTAGAGTGGTATTATCTCGTTAGAAGAAATTTTCTCATTAGAGATAATTTCCTCTCAAATCGATCATTTTTTGACATATTTGAAATTTTGCGTGACAGGGTTAATGATTAACGTCTGTTGATTGACAGCTGCTATACCATTTCTCTTGAAATTGTGTTTGGAGGTTACTTAAGGGACAAACATTACACATGTAATGTTTGAATGAATTCCTTTATATCCTGTGAGTGTTACAACTGTATGCATTTTACACTAAATATATGATAATTTTAGGGGTTTTGCCACTAAATAACTATGGGGGTGCCCAGTTCCTCATGGAATAATGGCAGATGTAAACTACTTTGGATTTTTAAATCTTTTATCGAAACCTTTATACTGGCAAAGTTTGGTTGAAATCGGAGAGATGACTTGTGCCACACTTGCCTGGTCCTATGGTGGACTCACTCTTAAACCTTTAAAATATCGCGTGCAACGGACAAGAGGTCAAGTCTGTCTGTTGTGGTTTCCCGTGGTATCTGCTCTTGTAGAATTTGACCTGTTTTATCGTCCTTGTTTGCCTGGCGGTTGGCTTGTTGCTTTCGCCATAATTGGCATGTTGGTTTTTGTGTAGGAAAGGTTTACTCATTCTCTAGCTTTTCTCTCTGAAATGACAGGATTTGAAATGCTTTTTTTTGGCCACGGAATGTATTTCTTGTAATTTTGTCAAGCTGGGCCCAGCTATTTTAGTTTTCGTCATTTCAGGATATTAATTTTGCAGATCCATTTAGCAAGCTTTATAGCAGAGAGAGTTGAAGCTTAAAAAGAAAGCAATTCAACTTATAGGAACTTGAAGTTTGCCTTACCGAATCAAGGCTGTGATTTTACAGATTTTAGCATCCATTCGCTTCCCGTTATAGCCGCGTGGAGCTGCGATGTTTATAATTCATCCGTTGTCAATTTTGACCATCTAACGACTGTTTTGTTTATGTCGGCCACTATCATACAAGGACAGAGCTTTGATAAATTATTGATTTTCCGAAGCCAGTTGGTAGCACAGCCATGACATCTTTCCCCGATAGAAGCGCTTTCACCGCTAATGTCTATTCTTCTTTTAAAACTAAACAGCCGAGGCAACCAGACAAATTGTCTATTTTCATTCCCACTATTACATGTCATCGTCTCAACTCTGATGTGAAACTTGAGATATCGATTCACACTAGATGTGTCAAGATTGTTAATACTTGTCAAACTTCCCTGACAGCTTTCTATTGTCTATGAACCAATCGGAGTTTTCCGTCCCTGGTGCGGCGGGGAATTCGAACGCGAAAGTTACAGAAAAGACTGCAGTCCCTTTTCCTACTGCCTCTCCCCCAGTTTCCCCTCGGCTAGTTCGCTCGCTCCAGTCTCGCCGAGCTTGTTTTTGTGATTAGCGCGCCCGCTCGATTGACTGAAAAGGGACAGCTAGCAGTCTAATCGTGTGCGGGCGCCGCGAGAATCTGTCTAAGTCAAATTAATCGATTAGCCAATAAAATTGCATGGCGAGCTCACGTGATTTGAGAATTGCTAAAATTGAAAAATAGCCCGGTCGTCAATCTTAATTCTTGTACTTCCGACCTTTCACCTTAGTTAAGCTTATCATCAGCTTTCTGTTCAGAGAGGTACGCTGTTAGGCTCAGACTATCTATATATATTAAAAGGTATACGAGTTTGGGCTTGTTGGCGTGGTCTTTCCTCTTGGTTCTGCGCGTAATGTTTGGGCGCCATCCTGGAATATGAAATTAGAGGTAGACGGGGGAGTATAAAATGCGGCCAACGGGGTGGGTGTCAGGCAGAAAGACGAAGGAAGAAGGGAGGGGGAAGCTCCCCTTCCCGCTCCCTTTGACTCGTCCCAATTCCCTACTTTTTGGAATTCCAAGATGGCGGACGAGCTTACGAACAAATTCAAAAAGCATTCGCTCGCCATAAAACGCCTGCACTGAAGGCTGTAGAGTTAGTGTACGGCAGCGCGTTGTATTTGTTTCGTAAGGAAGTTTCGTTTATATCCTCGTTTGAGAAGGTATGTTGTTAACTGCGCAGCGCGAGTTTGAAATGTTTCGTCTGTAGAACAAATACTTCGTTACCGTAGGGCTAGACTGAAAGGAATGGCTTTTTAGTATGTAGAGGATCGACGGCGAGATGAAAAGAGTAGATGTTTAGGTCAGTAGTGTAAAAATCAGTACAGATATTACTGTTGTCATTTGAAGAGACATTTACATCAAGGAAAGGTACGTTAGTCAGTATAAGAGTGCGCGCTGGTGAATTTAATGGTAGGATGGATGTTATCCTGATGTTATTTGCGGAGCACTCGCCGGGCCGAAGGCTGCGCAGCCCCATACTCATAGAACCTAGCCCGTCATTTTTCATGGTCATGGCTAGCGGAATGTTTCGCGGGCGCGTGTCTGCAACATGTGTGTCGCCCACACGCGCGGCTACACAGCCGTCAGCTCGGTAAACACTTTTTAAAAAAGTTGGATCTTTCGCAGTGTTATGCGGAGCAGTAAAGTCGTTATTTTCCTGCATTTTTTCGCGCTTTGCTACTCAAGACAGGGATACTAATTAAGGAATACTCGGAAGCCGTTTTAGTGGAAAAAGAAGAGCTTTTAGGGATAAAATCTTGCTTCGAGGAACTTCATATTATCAACATGATCAATGCAGGAGCAATGCGGGGAGATGCCTTGTTTTTATTACGGATTTCAGAACCGAAGAAGCGGAGTTTTAACGAATTTCTAAGCAGTCCAGTGCTTTAAAGGTAAAATAAATCACATTTTTCGATGGGAATTTATGTTGATATCAATTTTTGATTGACTTTTTCTTTGTGTTATCTTAAGTTTTGGAGACCTGTTTATGAAACGTGCTCAAATTAAGTCGTGTTGTTATCTTGAATTTCATCGAGGACAGCTCTGCCTTGATGCGCTATAAATGGAACGTGTTTTACTTTTAAACATAAACTAATGAAGATTTGAATAAAATTTTTCGAAAGAAGATTGTGTTGTCCATTTTTATGTGCTTATTCATTCATTACATAGATTGAAAAGCGATTTTATGTAAACAAAACAAGACTTAGATTTTCTGTCTTCACTCGCGTCGCCTTGTGCAAATATGTTTGTGTATTTTTGCAATTTTGATTTCCAAATCAGTTTCTCGGGCAATTTTTGACAAACAAAAACTGTATTTTATTCGGAAGTTAGTCGTACCTGTTATTCTAGACAGAGAAAAGTTGTTTTTGTGAACTTTTGTACGGTCTAAGTGTACTGTGCAGACGGTCGGGTAATACTGTTTTTTGACAATTGCTAAAATTGAAAAATAGCCCGGTCGTCAATCTTAATTCTTGTGCTTCCGACCTTTCACCTTAGTTAAGTTTCACCTTAGTTAAGCTTGTTCATAGTGCTACGCTGTTAGGCTCTGCCTATCTATATATATTAATGAAATATTCAGGTTATCCAGATCTTCAGTCCAGATCACAAAAATATCGTCGATATATCGTAGCCAAGTGTGGGGATGGAATGGGGCGTTTTTCAAAGCGTTGGCTTCGAAATGACCAAGATAAAGGTTAGCAACAGAGGAGGCTGTGAATCTGAAGGTACTGTTTATCATTAAAAGCGAAGTTATTCATGGTAAGAATCAAGCGAATGTGGTCACAGAGTGTGCCGGTGGGAATGGACGTAAGAGGGTGAGTACGTAAAAAATCTTTATGCCATCATATCAGTTCTACGTATTTCCGTCATTACGCAAGCTATTTCTCTATTGAAATCACGTATTCTAATGTGATTTTTCTCATTTTAACTGAAGAAGGCTGGTTTGGCCAACCGAAATATAATAAACAAAAAATTTAAAAGTCTACGTTGTATCGGTCTCTGCTTCTACAGTATATTCTTTTTTATATTCTTTTTCTTTATTTGTTATGGCGAAGCTAATAAAAAAACATTGGATAGTCCAATAAACTAAATTCTTCGACTCGTAACACAAAAACAACATCTATTTTGCTGACCTCGTGGTCCCGTTTCTCTCGCGCGTGATCATGGGAACTTGACACGTTACTGCGATTAAAATGGCCAGCAGTCGCTCCATTCCCCCTCCCCCCAGTGAGTCAACAAGACGAACGACAACCTAAGTTACAAGCAACAAAGGAAAACGGTTCCTACAAATGTCTTTATTAAAACACTGTTCAGCATTGTTCACCCTATTAAGCAGATTCTTCCAACAAGCATAACTTTGCGGTAAGCCGCATCAAAGTTCCGTTAGGGGTCCTCACTTCTGCCATACGCACTCTACCAGCATCTCCGGGAAATGTCTTGAGAACTCGTCCAAGAGGCCAATGTGACCGGGGGTCGTCATCATTCTTCAACAGAATTAAGCCACGTTCCTTTAAGTTTCGCTGTTCTTTATTTCATTTCTAACTGACTATCAGGTTGGGTAAGTACTCCTTGCGCCACTGTCACTATATCATGTCAGCAAGCGCCCTTGTCATTCTCTTGTAGCTATTGATTTCACGTTCTTCAAATTGACCGGATGAACTGTTGGGTGATGCTCGTCCGATGGGAAAGTGGTTTGGCGTCAGTGCTCGTGATCGTTGATTTCATCACTGACCGGAGTGAGTGGTCGACTATTTAGGCATTGATATTATCAATTTATATTTTAATATATTTAATCGACTATTTAATTGCTATCTTGCACAAGGTTAACGAGGCTTCTTTGAGATCATCAGCGTTCAAATTATTGGTCTGTCGCACTGGAGTTGGACGTATTCTTTTTGCGTTGTACCTCAGGTTGAATTTGTCTCTCATCCACCATGCGTAGAGCTGAATTAGCCTTCTCCAAGTAGAGTACATCTTCCATTATACCACAATCATAAGACGGGCGTTCGAAGTTGTTGAGACAAAGGCCCTGACTTCTAATTCGCTATCGTTAACTTGTGGGCCCTCTTAAGAACTCGGCCATTCTTCCTCGGGTATCAACAACAGTTTGGGACCACTAATCCACCGACATTTCGAAGTTAGCTAGTTTTCCCCTTGTACAATCATCGGCCACTTCTTGACGTCTGATTTGGAGGCGATTTCGGCAACTCTGTGTGATACGTACACGCTGAATCTTCTCTGGGTGTTGCTAAAATAGTGTAACACGATCCTGGAGTCACAACAAAACCTAATGCGTTTCGTCAACTTCAAAGTCGATTTCTTCTAATATCTTGGTCTTCAGCCTAGTGGCTACAACCACAGCGCGGTATTGTCAATGTCTTGATCGGTGCTAGTCTTGTCTTGCTTTTAACAAAGGTCACATTGACACGTCACGATAAAAGCCGTACCACCGAGGAACTGCGATTGGCTGCGGAGTCTTCAAACCGTCCTTCCAAACTTGCCACTGCTGGAGAATGTCGTCAGGCAACACTTCTCAAGAGGTCCTGTTCTGCACACCCAAGACTCTTCTTTCCTGTGGTAACTTATTACAATCAAGATCAACAGTGTCACATGCTACTTCAGAGGAAGGGATTGCTGCAAGGAGGCGTCGTCTGTTTGACATCCACTTCGTGAGACGAAATCCTCCGGTTGCTAGGATTTCTATCAGCTGTTTTACTAGAGCTACGGCTTCATCTGAGTTTGGCTTCATTGATGTCAATAGGTCACTCCACATAGAAGTTCCGCTTTACTGCATGCGCATGGATCGTATCTCTGTAACGCATAGCTTGCACAACATGGCGAGTCAACAGAGCCAAACACGTGAACCGTCATCTGATATTTGTTTGCTTCCTTTGTTTCATCTAAGTCTCTCCACAAGAAACGCAGAGTCTCTATCTTCTTCACAAACATAAACGTGATGAAACATTTGTTCAATCGGTCCGCCATGACACCAATCTTTCCGCTACGAAATCTCATGATTCCAACCAAATTTTTGTAACGACTTTAACAGGTCAGGACCAGTCAAAAGCTCTCCGTTCAATGAAACACCACCAAACTTTACAGCAGCATCGAATATTACGCGGACCTTTCCAGGCTTGTTGGGGTTCAACACTTCGTAGTGTGGCAGTACCATGTTTTTCAAGATGTTACTTTGGCCTCTTCGGGTTTCATCCTTTTCGTGTGTCCTTTAGTGACATAATCATTTATGACTTTCTGGTATTTCTCCGCCAGTTCTGGGTTCTTCTTAAGTTTCTTCTCGGTTCAATGGAGTCTTGAAACTGCCATAGTGCGGTTGTTTGGCAAGATTTGGCTCACGTTTCCATTGCAATGCTGTTTTATAGTGTCTTTTTAACCCGTGAATACGCGAAACGTAATGAAAGGGGTTATTGCTGACGAGGACAGTTTCACTTACTCACTCACTCACTCACTCACTCACTCACTCACTCGCTCCTTCTATCAGCTGTAAACTTTTCTTGGTAATTCCGCTGACCAACGCGTAAGGCTTTCGTGGCAAAGGAATAGTCGATCGCTCGAAAAGGGGGACATTTTGAAAGCGCTGCTCTGATGTTTTGTATTTGGAGTCCTTTAATGCACCATTAAAACCGATGTGCAGGCTTGAAATCGATTTTTCAATAGGCGCGCATTTTAATTACCGCATATCTACGTTGAAATAATAACATTTTACCTCCACAATCGCCGTTAGTCTTCATAGCTTAATGACGTAGTACATGTAACTACCAGTCAGACGAGCCAAGCTCGGATCTTGCCCGGGAGCTTTGGTTGTTTTTTATTTCGGCGTTCGTCAATAGTTTAATTAAAAACATATATATCGAACCGTGTCAGTATAAAAACGTAAGCTTACCGCAACATTGCGTTATACGTTAGCATTTCTTATTCAAGGGTTGGCTCACGGGAACCTTTGATTCGTTCACCGTGCTGCTTCGTAAGAAAGACAGTGCCCTTTTGTTTTCAACAGACAAAGTGGGTTTAGAGAGTGCTTGCTTCGTTGCATATGAATCGATCTCCCAAAATCGTTCAATTTGTTGCTGCAACGGAGGACCTTCGTTTGTTGCAAGAAAGTTTACATTGCTTGGTTCACACAGTCCCTTGTTTGCATTTCCAAAGAGCGTCCACCCAAGAGGGTTCTTAATGGCGATGGGCT
>JAJLRJ010000007.1:29701627-29719127 GCA_024195265.1 Dendrophyllia cribrosa | reverse complement strand
TTTAATTACTGTACGTTCATTAAGGTCGAGCTTTCAGGCCGAGGGTCTTCCACGAAAATAGTTAAACACAATGCTCAAGTCCCAAATTGATTTATATTAAGGCAATGTATGGTCATGTATGGCAAAGCTCAAAAATTCCTTTCATAAACCGTTTGACAACTGGTATTAAATTGCCCCAATGGTATGGATGGGTTAACGTTAAAGTGTAAGTGAAGTGAACCGCAATTTTACTTCCCAAAATGATAAATTGGGACTCCCTCGATCCGAATATGCGAGATTTACTAAGTAGAACCCTTTGCATCCCATATTTTTCGAGCCGGAAGGTTCGAATTTGGCGGCCGGAAAGTATCTCCATTTTGCGCGGTCAAAACGGTCGTATTACACATGATTACAGGATTTGACGTCGCAAGGCGTTCAGAAGACACGAGTGTCATGACGAACAAAAGAGTTTCGAGAAAATAAAGCACTTTACCGTGGCATGTAACCGCTTTATATCGAGCTATGTACAAGCACTGGGATCAGTGAGAATACCTATATGTAAAAAAGTTTTTTAAAGGGAGAGGATTCAGAAAAAAAAGCGGACGCATTTTGTCCGTGTACACAGATGTATGTTCGGCGATGTTCGGCCAGCTTCCAAGCCACTTGTAAACTACTCTTCTAAAAGAAATCCAGCAGTCTTTTCTCAATTTCCACAAAATGGACGATTGTTTCATGTAATTCTGTTGATTGCTCGAACGCATCAAAGAGTAAGTGTGCAATATATTTTTGTTAACATGATTCGCGATTGGTGTTTTAAATATTTGTAGGCCACTTTTATAGCTGCATACTGGTATGAAAGAGTGAATGTGATGTGAAATGCGGACGAAATGTTTCATAATGAAAATTGAAACTGGCCCTTGCAGTACAACATAGGATTCAGTAGAATCGGTGAGCGACGTGAATCGCTGTTAGCACGGTGTTAATGCTATGTACCGTTCCTGACAATATTTATAAATGTCTCGTGTATATTAGGGAATCTCTTATCAAATAAATGTAAATACAGTACTTACCCACTTATAAGAACCCATTTTTTCAAATTTAGCCTAAACGGGTTCTTATGTAAATGGTGCTTAGTGGAATTTTAGGCTACGCAGGTTCTTAAATAGGTTCTTATTTAATGAGAAATATATTATACACCTGTGAATGGTAGAAAGGTGGCATGTATATTAATTTAATGTCAAAACAGGCCTGGCCTTTAGACAGTATGTGACCATGACCCATTTTAGTAGATATTTTAATTCTCAGTATCAGGCTAAAAGTTGATTTAATGATATATATCTAATGAAATATATACATATATGTGGATATAATGTTTTTTCTTCTAAACACTATAAGTTATAACTGAAACATTTTTTTAACTACTTTCTATGTCCTTTATGTACAATCTGCATGACATAAAATGGAGAACTATGGTGCCCTACTGTAAACCCTAATTCAAGATCAAGAACTCAATTTGAAACTGCATTCATATAGAAGTTCTAAGTGATAAATGTACTTGTAGGGTTCACTCATGTGGATTATAAATCAAAACTGACTCTTGTAAATACTAACTGTATTAACAGCGGAAGCCTAAACCACATGATAATGGTCTAAAAACTATAGGGCTCAAGAGCTTGAGGTCTTATTTTATCATCATCAGAACCATCTGCTGTAATAAGGCAGCCAGTCCTCTCAAAGAGTTTGGTGAAAAACATCTTATCAGCTGTGAGCTCCTTCCAAGCCTCTGCAGTCCATTTAGTCATGAGGACCCTCCTTTGCTTTGCTGATATCTTATCGTGCCACAATTCTAAGTTGTCATCCTCCTCTAGCCACCTCTCCATTGCCTCTCCTATTCTTGTCTTTAGCAACTTTCCACACCCAGCATCAATGGGCTGTACCTTGTCTGTGTGGTTCTCCGGATGGAGATAAACAATAGCATTGACTTCCTTCCTACAGGCCTTATGAAACTCTTTGTTCAACTAAATCCCACATTATCAGCAAAGATAACTTTCTCATCTCGGGAATTCCCTATACCAGGTATTAAAGTTTTTGACACCCACTTCATATTTACTTCATGGTCCATCCAGGCACACTCTTGGAAATATACATCCACGCCTTCATCGTACTCGGCTCTCTCTGCACTTGTCACGTGTCCTTTCCCTCTGAATATTATCCCAGGCTTCACATTCTGCTTCCCTTCCCCTCGAATGCACAGTTGCAATGTGGCCTGCCTTTTGTCCAAGCCAGTGGAGGGCTGAGATACCCACACTTGTTTGTTGCCTGTTATGTCATAGGTTTTGTCCTGATCGATTACAAATGGCAGGGGAACTTGATCGATGTTATAACGATTCTTTGGTAACCATCGCCCATATTTCGTATCAATGGCGGAGTTATTTCGGGAGTTATTTCTCCTTCTTCTAGTCTTGACAGCCTTCCTCAAATTCTGGTGAAATCGTTGAATCGTTTCTCTTCCATGATCTGCAAAGTTCTTCTTCTTATTTGACCTTCGTCTGAATGAAATGCTGTGTCGCTTTTTGAATCTATCAAACCAGTTGTTGCTTGCTTTGAACTTGTCTGCTTGGTCTTTTCCATAACAAGCCTCGATCGTCGACTTCATTTTCTTTTTGAGCCAAAGCTTTGAGACTTTGCATCCTTTAGCTCGTCGAAGTTTAAATTCCACGACTACTCGCGCGGCAGCCAAGGGATACTTCTCTCTCTTCTGGTTTAATTTATCGTCCACTAACTTTCTTCTCTGTCTTGCCGCCCTCACGTTTCCTGTGTTACCCTTGTGCTTGTTAAGTTCAACCTTTCTCTTCAATCTCGCTCTGTTCTTGTTCCACTTAATAACCAGCGACTTACTAATCCCTCTCTCTCTTGCTACTTTTTCCCATCGCTTATTCTTGATCTTGAGCTCAGTGAGGGAATCGAGGAGTTTCAGGGTTTCCAACTTGAATGCTATGGTGTAAGATTTCCTTCGACTCTGTCCGCGTCTGTTGTCGGTGGTGGCAGGCTGAACAGGCTTTCTTTGCACTCTAGGTTGCTTACTGCTGCTGGGAGTTGAAGTTTCTTCAATTTGATGCGGCTTTCTGCTCTCAGTTTGTTCCTTATGATCTTTGATTTTGTCTTTGAGATGCGGGTTTGAGTGCTTGAAGCGGATGTGCGTTTCAAGGTACTTCTTGGCGGTGAAGGATTCGTTGCAAATGTCACATTTCACCGGCTTGCAGAGCAATTTTACAGACCTTGGAAACGTCGCGGAAACGTCAAACTCTTCACCCTTTCTTGTCTGCACTGTTCTCTTGACCCCACAGCTAAATAAGGTACGATTCATATTTTGTTTTAAGACATTCTACTACGACCAAACCAGTCAACGACAACAAAATGTGCGAACTGTCGCTCTCACGTGGTTCAATGTTTTTCGCGCGTTGGGGCACGATGTTTACATACAGTACTGTATGCAAAGTAGGCACACCATTTCCGGTTTTGCTATGGGACCTGACTTGGAGGTGTTTGTGTGTGTGTGTGCGTGTGCGTGTGTGTGTGTGTGTGTGTGTGTGTGTGTGGGGGGGGGGGGGGGGGGGATGGCATCAGTCCATATTATTTGTTGATATTAATTTCTTACCAAAATAGTGCTTTTTGTTCTTCCATTTGATAAAGAATACGATTTCGACGAAAATAATAAATATTGGGTACCCTGTGGTATTGCTTTGATGTGGTGAGCCCCCAATGGATAACAACCCAGCGGTCTTCTCGGGGCTTCGCCATTTTCTCCATGTGCTCCAACTTCAAGAAAAAATTCGCTAGAGTTTCTGCTACAAAACTTACTTAATCGACTGGGTTAACTGGATAATCGCAAGTCAGGAATGGCAGAGGAGTGTGAGGTTTATATTGAGTCTAGTGTTCGTGGCTACCACGCTTACTTCAAGGAAACTACAGTTTGTGTTGGCGAGGTCCTGAGGTGTGAAATTGAAGACAACAATGAACATGACAAGTATGCTATCGCTGTCAGAAATGAAGAAGGGATGCTTCTTGGCCATGTCCCCATCGAACTGTCAAAGCGTTTTAATAAACTCTTGCAGGATTATGGTGAAATAGAAGCTGAATGCATTGGCAATCGTTTCAATTCTGGACATGGCAAAGGCCTTGAATTTCCTGTGGACTACAGGCTTACAGGGAATTATCTGTACTTGAAGAGGTTAATAAGGAGGCTGAAGACCAAAGAATTCGCTGAAAACCTAAATATTAGTGACATCAGAAAGTGCAATTCTGTATGAATCGACGTGCAAGGGTACAGATTGCTTTGATTAATATTTGTGCTGCTTGAATTTGGAAATGCAGATCATATCTATATGTGACAACTGAGACAGATTGCTACATTATAACTGAAGAGATAACATTGTGGTACAGAACTTTGAACTCATCAAAGAGACACATCAATTGTAGTTTTAATTCATCACTGAAGACAGGGCTTATCCCTTATGTAATGAAAATTTACAAGGTTTTCAAACATTATTTATACCAAATTTAGAAGTGTATACATGTTCAAGTTCACTACTTTTGAGTCATGTTTTTTTGCATGAAGATTTTTTTAGGTTAATTTCTATAAGAACCTTTCTATAAGAACCTGTTTCAAATTTTAGGCTAAATAGGTTCTTATGTAAATGGGGTCTAAATTGATATTTTTAGGCTAACAGGTTCTTAAATTGCAGGTTCTTATAAGCGGGTAAGTACTGTAATAATCAGTCAATATATTGCTATCATTTCATTGTGAGAAATTTTGATAGAAGTGATATATGGCGATTCTAACTTGGTAAAGCGGTTCATGGCATGTATTGAATGAGAGGAAAATTAGAAACATATTTCAATATTTGTAGAAAATCAGGGTTTTTATGTAGCAGTGATTTCAAAGAGCGTTTGGACGGTACTTGAATCAAGCCAAATTATAAAGGTCCAGGTCCAGACTTCCAGCCACTGAGACTACAGTACAATCAAACCTCTTTATTAGGGGACAAAAGAGACAGAACACCGACAGAACAGAGTGTCCGTATCTTTATTATTTGTATGAACTGTTGTCTTTTTATGACCAGCTGAACTGTCTATAATACAGGGGTGTCTGCGAGTTATGGAGGTGTTTGTGAGGATGTTTGTGATCTCAATAACAGTAGAGTGACAAGCAAAACAACCTAGTGCATTTCGGGGTGCATTTACATGTTGTGTGGGCAGTCTGGCCATACACTAACCTGTGCACATGCAGCCGCCCCCACCTCTGAAGAAAACCTAGCCATACACTTGTTGAATAACATCTTTCTCCTTTATTTTGTGGCTTTCAGATCAAAATTATATTTTTGGCAGGCTAAGCCTTACCTGTCTCACAAGCGACATGACCCATCAGAATGTCGACCTTTATTATATGTTTAAGCAGAGAAGTAAGTAATGTCAAAGAAGTTGTGTATTACTACTACCCATGTAGATCGAATGTAAACCTGACAGAAGGTGGGAAAAATTCAAGTTTATGAAAGCTGTCGTAGGTCTACTAAATGTTATCATGTCTTAGCTCCAATGTTAACATGCAACTTCTCCTAACTGGTAACCATATATTTCTTAGCATTCTTATTTAGGCTCAAAGCACACATTTTTATGTATCAAAACTTTATCAGCACTCTACACAGGGTTTTATTAGTTTTCACCCACAAAATCCTTCCGGGTAAAGGTAAAATCCTTCCGGGTGAGCACAAATCTTACATCATTTTTTATTTTTTATTTTTTTTATTTTGAACATTTTATTGAACAAGAATACAAAAGTAAATAATAAAAGAAAAGAAGTAAATTAATACATTGATTAAAGGAAAAAAATTACATGGTTTAACAAATATAGAATAACAGCTAATACAAGACAATAAGATTTTTACTTACAACAGTGCATTGTTAACAGTATAAATGTTTAGCTTATTGGCACTTAATAAGTAGGAGCAAAGCAATAAAAAAGGCATACAATATATATATATATATATATATAATAAATTTATATCTCTCATTGTGGCAACTAGGATTTTTGCTTGCAAGTTAACTAATTACTCTTCAAACTAGTCACTTTCCCAGGTGCTCTTGAAATTATATAACTCCAGTTTCCAACCCTGCTACTTCCTTATATGGTGGGACTATGCAATGAACGAGAACGAGGGGCACTGAAAAAGTGATATTAATTCAGAATAATTCTTAAAAATGCGAGGAGGGAGCCAGGGTTCCGCCTTCCTTAGTTCTGCCACTGTATCAGAGACTCTGGGAACAAACGAGATCCATGCAGCTGATCCAAAAATCACAGAACAGAAAAATATTATCATGGGAAAGATTCTTGTGACCAGAATTGTGTGTCTAGGACTAGCAGCTTACATTTTTAGGGAGACCATTTACAGAGAAGAAGATCTTTGGGGTGAGACCCTCTTCGAAATCCACTTCTCAGTGATTTCGGCCTTAATAGTTCGAGAAACCCAAAGTCCGAACATTCGGGACTCTAGACCTGGAACATCCTTTATTCACTGAAAAGTTCATCCTTCCGGCTTAATCCTGAAGAAGCTTTTTTGAATCAGAGTTCGTGATGGAATGCCTTTTATAATGAAAAAAGATTCAAAATTCCAATCTATCAACCGCTTGAAACAATCCCCAGTATGTAGTACAAGGGTGTGCCGTCGGCGGCCTTAAGTTATTATGTATGTGTGGCATGTTTACTTATGGAATATTGTGCCAGATTTGTAATTTAAGAAAGAAAACTATTGAAAATAATTTATTGGTACAATTTGCCCTAAAATCTTGCTTATTTATATTCGCATTACTAAGAAATGCCGTTTATTCATAAAGACCATATACAGCATTTCTGTAAAAGCCTCGTGTTTTTTATCACACTGATTGATGAGACAACGACAGGTTCAACCGCCATGAGGCATACTGCAAGCATTGACCTTTAGATTATCAGTTTAGATTCATTGTTGGAAGCTTTGAACAACGTTTTAGTAATTACACCAATTGTTTCATGTCATGACACATAAAATAAATTGGGTTGGCCTATGCACCGTTTTTGCCTTGCATGGCGACTTTCTTGTCACCCATTGATCTTGTGCTCCATTCAGTCCATTTGAATACTCACTGCTTCCTTCATTTGAACCCTACTCTACTAATTTGCAGAAAACCTTTTCTTCTAAACCGGCAATATGTTAACATATTATGTTTAATATAGAATATGTAATTATTTTGAGCCAGATGTATTTTGAGTTTAGTGATCTCCAGAAAATCACACAAGACCAACCTGAAGATGATCATAAAGACTTAAAAAAGGATGGTGTGGCTCGTTTAGAGTATGATGCCGGTTAATTTATGACTGATCAGTGATCATCAGTGTCGCGGTTCAGTCGTTAGTACCACCTGCTAGACATTAAACTGTTCCATTTTTGCTTCAAGTGCTGACTGCTTTCCTTCGGCTTGGGAATGAGGACGACACGGTTGAACTTATTTACTTATTTATATATCTGCCTTCTTAATTCTTTTCTAATGCAGTCTATAATGCTGACTATTATATTGAGCATTGTTGTAAATAATTATTGGAATAAAGTGTAACAATACGTCGTTGCTTTGCTAGGTTGAACAGGGACGATCCCTTACATATAATTATTTCAGCAATTGATGTATTTCACTTTCAATTTATGAAATAAAGAATTCCTTTACCGAACGACCTGCTTGAACCAATATTATAGAGCAATCCGTTTATCCAGTTCTATGGATAAAGTAGTCTGTATAGCTTGCAGTTGCCAGTTGAACTGCGGACTGGGAGTCGAGAAAAAGAGCGGCGAGGACGCAAAGAGAATGGGGAGGAGGCGACGACCAGGCGCTCAGTTATGTATCGCGCGAACAAGACCATCGGCTGTAAAATAGGCAAGGGAAAATGTCTCTAACTAGATCATCTATTTATGACAGGAAAAAGTGTTGTTTGTTTGTTTGTTTGCTTGCTTGCTTAAACCTAGAGCACTCAGTAGAACGTCGTCGTTTTGGCGACATTTAGCGCGAGTCGCTGCATGTTGAATCTGTCTTGTAAGAGTAGAGAATAAATTAGATTTTGAAAACACCATCAGCGCTCCTCTGTAACATCTTTTTGAAATATTTCTGCAATTGAGGTAGGTTTACTATTATGCTATTTTACAACGACATATATAAGTTTCCGAATAGGATCATATAAGTGCAATGCGAGCACTTGAACAAACAAACAAATTAATTTCTCTCTATATATCCTTTCAAATACTTTGCAAATTATAATTTCCCGTCCGGAAAGTGGCCAAAACTATCTAGTAACCTTGCAAGCGTTGGTTTCCTTCTCTCGCTAAACATGCAAAGAGAACCGGAAATTTGCGGCGTATACTTAAGCACGAATTTGTTGTTTGGTGGAAAAGGTAAGGAGTAAAACGAAACTTGTACAATGCTATGCTTTTCGTGTCACTATAGTTTTATACAAGGCTTTTATATCACATTGTGAGTCAAGCTTGCCACGACGAGCGATGACAGAATTTTTTCGGCGAAATAAATAAGTTCAAAGGGAGGGAACCTGTCTGCTTCCTGACCGCAACTATTTTGAGAACCACAACGAGCCAATTAAGTTACAGTACACCACAGGTATAATTAGCTGAGTTATCAGGCTCGAGACAAAAGTCTCCAACGTTACTTAAACTGGTGCCAAGCAGCCGAGAAGTTGACTGTTTGCAACCGGCAGGGTGAGCTGCTTCGGAGGTGATTCAACTTTAGGCAACATGTCTGCAAGAGTGAAATATGGTTCAGCGTTCTCGCCTGTCATCCCTTCTAAATCCCCCCTAAATCATCCGTTTTCTATTAAAAACCTTCTAAATCTTCAAGATCAAAGTCGTGAAGACAAGGAAGAAAACAAAACAACCACCAGCCTTCCTAATGACTGTTCCATTCCATGCGGCGAAAACTTGCCAACACGCCCTACAAAAGAGGACGGCTTAGCTGCCTCAACAAACTTGAATTTAACTGATTGTTTATGGCCAGCATGGGTTTACGCTACAAGATATTCACGACAAGGAATTCCACCTGGTAGGTATTGTTTAATTTGTGATTTAGTTTCGCAGGCCGGTACTGTATGACACTGTAATTTATAGAAAGTTAATGTTCCAGCCGCACCACTACAGTACATAAATCTTGTTAGTCTACAAAGCTGTCGGACTCTGTGTGGCAACACATAAATCAAGTGGAATCAAGTAAACGTCCAGAACGAAGTCTGTAACAGCACCTACTTGAAGGCTATCACAATTTTCACTCGAAAGATGGTAATGCTTGCTGACGAGTATAGTACGGAAATAGTATGCTTTTCCATATATGTTAAAATAGCATCCGGTCGGCAATTCATAACAGCCAAGTATTGGCATATACCCCATGTCCTTATGCTCCCGTGATAGAAAAAAAAGTCAAACAAATTGGAGATAAAGTGGATTTTGAAAGAATCGTGCGATTTCTTTTTACAGTATCGATAAATGGTGTTTATGTTCTGGTGTTATACATGTAATCGCGTCCGCAGCCCCCTAAAAATACCATATGATAAACACTACAGAAGCGAAACAAATCACCCGTCGTGCAATTGTTTTCCATATTCTTGACCATGGTCGTCTTCAATCCTAATTTTGGATGTCGAGTCTTTGTTGTTTTAGGCACTTTTCCTCGGAATATATATAATCACTGCATAACAGAAAAAAAATCACCAAACAAGGATTTACAAGGTCAACTGCGAGCAGGAAAAACACGTACAAACTAAGTTGAAAATCATTTCCACGTCAACGAAGTTCAAAATAAAAGTTCACTTTGCTTCAATGAAATGATTTTCTACTTTTCACCCGAAGTAAGTGTCAAGTTTGGTGTTAACATACAAACCATTTTGGACGAAGTGACAAACCGGAACACCAAAATTCACAACTCTGCATTCTTGTGATTTTATGCTGCTATGTCTTTTCACTGTCTTTGCTGTTGCTGTTTCTGAACATATCTAAATAATCAGGGGTTGGAAATATTTTAAACAAGAGCAATTGAGGTAACAGTTACCTTGCAAATCAATATAAAGTGTAAACTCTGTCACTTGAGCCCCCATAAAAATGTCACAAATGTCGAGGACTGCTGCAGAAATGATCGCGAAAAACGACCGCAGAGGTGATAACACAATTAACAATTACCTCAAACATGATTATTAACAGCAACAAATATAAATCACTCTCGGAAATATTCTGAGAAGTTGAAACTTATTTCCTGATATTAAAATATCAGGTGAACGGGATATTCACCGACGTCACTGGGATTTTTCTGGTTCAGGTCGTTGTATTCAGTCAAAATTTACTGACGGCAAACTCGCCTAATGATACCATGAGCGTTTCAGTTTAATAACAGTTAAAATTCGTCTCACTCCATCCTAGCGGGTAAGCGATCTATATTTTTTTTGGCAAAACTACAGACTGCTTTTGTATCAGTTGTCTAGTATTGGCATCCGGGGTGTAAAAGTCCACCGCGAGTCACTTCACTGGCTACGACACTACTGGAAATAAGACAAAATGTAACAAATAGAAGAATGATTCATAAATATTATATTTCGCCCATTAAACCGCATGGAACAAAAATCTGTTTTAAGGGCTGTTGTAAGTAATTCACGTGTTATCCTGTGTTCAAATGGTAGCCTCCATAACTTTACTAGATTTCCGCTGTCAAGAAACCGATGCCGTTTGCGTTGTCCTATACTCAACTCTCGGTCATGATCAGATTCATCTGACCAAAAAACCAATTCAATAGACTTCTTTTGTTTCTTTAACAGTGTAAAAGTTAGCTTACCGTCGGTTATTTGGCCGGATGGATACTAAACTGAGTATGGCTTATACATGTGTGTTTTCATCTCTTATTGTTTTAATTGTTTTTTTGCAGCAAACTACACGAACCCAAGAAGACCACGAAAGCCCATCAAGAGACAAAAACAACGACCACTATTCTCGCCAGAACAACTTCAAAAACTCGAAGAAGAGTTCGTCAATGAGAAATACATCTCTAAGTCAAGGCGGTGTAAGTTAGCTTCTGAAATAAGCCTGACTGAAGCCCAAGTGCGAACATGGTTCCAAAACAGGCGCACAAGATGGCGGAAAGAGGTACACGAAGAAGACGAAGATCCCAGTTGGATCACACACACTGGTATGGCGCAATATGATGCTGGAGCTACAAACACTAACTGCATGATAGTGCGAGGATATTGCTCAGCATAAAAACATTCAAAACCTTTGATACTGTTAACGAGCTTGAGCAGCGACATTCTCAGTGCACCAGCCATGAAGACAGTGGATGCTCCTATTTCTTTATAACAAAAGTAAACTGACTGCGAATGGATAGCAATTAACTCAAAGTGCTTGTCGATCAGTTGCAGAGAAAACGAGAAAGTCGATTTCATACATCTATACAGGTCAAATATAAAGAATTTTTGCGGTATATAAGAAAGAAATTTGTCCGCCATGTGGAGATTATTCTGAGTGAATAATTTCCTCATTTTAATTCATTTCTTAAACTTATCATTTCCAGGGTAGTCATACGCATGATATTGTCAATTTTTTACATTTTTTAATCCGGTCGACTGACTGTGTTTACTCGTGACATTCACCTGCTTTAATTTGACTTACCATAGCATTATTTCTTTACAAAATCTAAAAAGTAAAAGTTATGTAGTTCCTACTTCAATATTTTGTTCAGAATGTAAAATCTAACATTGACTGCTCAACTTTACTGAATACCATAAATTACATTTTACAGTACCTAATGTATGTATCTTTTCTTACAAATTTCCAGTCGTGAACTCATCCTTTAGACTGAAGCAGTTACATTATATCATCTACAATATTCAACCAAACAGATAAATAAAATAGCAGGAATATGATCACATAATCGTCCTTGTTATAGCGTATGTAACATTATATAAAAATAAAAGTAAAGATAAAAATATATTTCAAACAACCGAGAAGAAGCTATGCATGATCTTGCATGAAACACTTATGTGTATTACAACTAAGCTGTGCCGACCGAGCAGGGGTGATTTCAAATATATCATTAACTACTGTACACCGTTTTATACATTTTTCAGTTTGAAGGATATATAGATCGCAACTACACGGATAAATTTCACAGTTGGACTGGAATTATTTTCTTGGAGAAATGACAAAATCACTAAACATAAAAATAAATATGGTTACTAATAATAATGCATAGTCTTGACAAATTTTAAAAGGTCTTGATAGCAGGGAATAAGTAAGAATTCTACTGAGGATCGAAGACATGTTTCGGCGGTTTTCAACTCGACATAAAGTCAGAACTGACATTTTTCCGCACGCGTACGCGAGGTATTCATTCAAACACTTACAACAATCTGAAAATTGTCGCATTTCGTGTTCCTCCAATTGTTTCAGCATTTTAGATCATACTACTACTAATTTTCAGCTTAAGATAAAGGAGTCTTTGCACATCCACTGGGACAAGACCTCCTGAAATCAACAGCTCAAACACGTTAATTTAAAACTTTCTGTATGACTCTCACGTAGTTATGCATCTTTTCCTTTATTCATTAGCAATTTTAATTAGTATTATATACTTATTTAAAAATTCAATTCTGTATCCTATTTCGTAAGAGACGATGGCAGTGGAAATCGCCGAAACATGTCTCTGATATTGAAAAGTGTTGTGTGTTTCCTTAGAATTCTAATGTGCAGGCAGTCATTCTAATGTATAATCATTCTAATGTATAGTCAGTTTTGCAGAAAAACCAAAACCGTCCCCTGATGGATCCTCTTTGTAGAAAAGAAAATATGGAATTGATTTTTTTTTAACAGACGTTGTACACGATGATTTTCTCATGATCTTGGTGAGCCCCAGTTATAATCAGGTAACTTATCTGACTTATAACAGTAAGATAAGTTAAGTATTATTTATTATAAAGTAAACTGAACAAATTGTACAGGCAATTGCCCAGTAAAATCATGTCAATTATTATTTTATGTGAATGTTTGTGTGCTAAAAACACTTCAAAATATTAATACAATGGCACAGAACTCAAAATGAAACAATTCATTATTTCTCAAAAATGAACATCAGCAACTAGCGCCTGGAGCCTTGGCAGCATTATCAGGTCTTCATATATATGGCTTCCAAGGCTTCCGTGCTGTGTGTCATACCCGGCCATACTGCAGTCCAATCCCTGATCAGCATTTACATCTCGCAACCGTCGTTATGCTATAAAGAATTTTCTTTTAAACTGTACTTCAAAACATTAGATCAGCTTTATTGTGATTAGCTTGTGGCAACCTCAGGCATAGATAAAAGGGAAATTCACGCTCTTTCCTCGCGCCTCGAGCACGTTGGAATTTCCTCTCTACCTGCCCTTTCTGCGCATGGCCGATGATCGCGTAGCAATGGGTCGGTGATGGTGTTACCTTTTTGGTGTCCGAATTCGTGGTTTGGTACTATACTATACTCCGAATTCGTGGTTATACTATACTATACTATACTATACTACACTACACTACACTACACTACACTACACTGCACTGCACTGCACTGCACTGCACTGCACTGCACTGCACTGCACTGCACTGCACTACACTACACTACACTATACTATACTATACTATACTATACTATACTATACTATACTATACTATACTATTAGTGGTTTGGTACTATTTGGGCTGTTTAAGTGTAATAGGCCACTGGTAGAGTTATCTTTTAGATTCTGATAGCGGAAAGGGTCAAAACTATTGTACTGTATTTTCTGGATTAAACGCCGGGTTCAAATAAACAGTATAGAAGCAAACACCGATACAACATAGATACAAATTTAAAACGTGTACTATATTTCGGCTGGCCAAACTAGCCTTCTTCAGGTACAAAGGCTGAAGAAGGCTGGTTTGGCCAGCCGAAATATAGTACACCTTTGTATCTACGTTGTATCGGTCTTTGCTTGTATACTATTTTCACTTGTTAAACCGATCAGATCACTAGTTTGATCCAACGTATACCAGCAGGATTGTCGTCCACGGTTACATGCTTTAACTTCTCATTTCAAATAAACACCGGGTCAACAAGGTCGAGTTTTGAATAAGCGCCCCCGACTGCGTCTCATATGTTGATTTACGGAACAACTTATTTTACGATATTAGAAATTATTGTGCAAGTTTTAAGGATTTAACAGACGAAGACCTTATTGTATTTTTCTTCAATAGCATAGATCCCGTGATTTGTAAAAAAATGAGTCATTTTATATATGAAGCGTCCTTGAGGCGTGATGATTTGTTAATCCGTAATTAGTAACTATTATATTCATTGTTATTGCAATACCATCAATGTTATATGGAAATGCAAATAAAATATGTTATGTTATGTTATGTTACCGGCGTTTGTTTGAGGTCCGGCGTTTATTTGAATTCGGTATTGTGTGACAGATTGTTACGCGGACTTTCTTTACCGAGATATAAAGTTCGTCATCTTTATCATCCCGGGCGTCGCTTCGATCATCGTTTCTTTATCCGAGTCAGGATGGTTTTGTGAAAAGACAGACAAAAGTCTCAAGGTTAAGGAACATAACTTGAATTTCTGGTTAAAATTGTCTTACAGCGGTTTACGGCCGGGATTCTTTGACACTTCTCGTTCTTGTTTCCAGTTAAGATTTTAGGAACATTTTGACCAATTTAGCTTTCGAATCAGTAAAGTCGAGGAATTTAGTAATAAAAGACGTAACTACAATATCACGAAAATGATAAAAAAAATTACCCCTGTTTAATAAATGCCGGGCCTCGAATAGATGCCAAGTTCAAATAAACGCCGGGTACGCGAGGCCGAGTTTTAAACAAACGCCCCCGGCGTTTAATCGAGAAAATACATACTCGAACGGGACTCACCGTTCCATAAAAAGGACTTCTTCTTTACCCCCAATCCTCCATTTTAAGGGATGGTATCTTGGTTGTATAGCACGTGACACTCTATCAGAAGTCAGTGAAATACTGCGAAAAAAATCCAAACCTCCCAGCAGGGCCGTTTTACTAGCAATGCAAGCTCCATGCAAACAAAATACAAACATTTTTAAAAGTCTTATCCCAAATTTTCACCCCAATACGCTTTGTGCATTAGGCTCATTAGATACGTGGTGTCTTGTATAGCCCCCCCCCCCCCCCCCCCTACTCCTACACAAGTTGGGTTCTCTTGGAGAACTATACTTTTTATGACCACCTCCTCCTTACCTATATTTGCAGCGAGCGCCCTTCTCACTCGATAAATGTTGAACGACGGCCAGCAGGATGGTTGTATATAAATAGCGGGCCGTGTTTACGGAATTTGGAAGAAAGGTATTCAAAAATTAGGCTTGATGATAGATAATCACAGATTACTAACTACAGGGTTGCTGATCAGCTTCGGGCCGTTTGTCGTACGTCATTCGGAAGTCCATTAAAGACGGATTTGCATGGTTTCAATGTAGCATGCAGTACACTATCGTATCTCCGTATCCGGCAAAGTGTAATGTTCCATAAGCCATTTAGTCATGCGTGATTGGCTAAGGGCGTAAATTCACGTACCGAAAATGATATAACTGGTTGCATAAATTTTCTTCAAATCCTCTCACCTCAGGAGGCAAGATGAAGAAAAAGGCCCTTGAAAAGAAGTTGTCCGAATTAAATGGATTCCTCTCCTCTTGATGAACTGTTGGAATATCAACAATTCTTGACTCGAGAAAAACCTGCAGTCGGAAGCAGCCATCCGCTAGCCTTATTAGATATTTTACATGCCAAACTTCATAACTTTTTCAAGTTGTTTTGATACAACACTTCCTGGTAACACTAACATTGCATTAGTTTAAAGAGAAAATCAATCAAAAGACGATCAATTAGGTGTTTATTCTCTGGGCACATGGCCAACACACATGCAGACTGAATAGGAAACATAAAAATGCTAAGCACAGGATATACGAAAGAGATTTTCAACACCGCAAACCATCACTGAACAGATTGAATAAAGAGATAAACACACAAGGCTTGTATGGAAAGTAATTTAAATAATAAGAATAAACACACAAGGCTTGTATGGAAAGGAACTTAAATAATAAGGATAAACACACAAGGCTTGTATGGAAAGGAACTTAAACAATTTGCATCCTTTCATTTTGCTGTGCTATAATGGTAAAAAGATCAGTTCATGTTATTTCTATATTTTTAGTCACCCCTTTTCTTTGTCGCCTCGGCTTGATCCCGCCTATTTTCCGTTAGGAAACACCGAAATACGTTTTCTGCTAGACTACAAAACAGTCGTATTTTTTGCGTTGGTCATGCGAATGAGCGCAGTCTGTGAATGAAAGGTGTGGAGCGAGTGTGAATACGGAGCTATCCACGCTTTCGGCGCTTCGCGTCTTTGCGAGCGAGCAGCAAAAACTCACCGGACTGTTTTGTAGTCTAGTTTTCTGCCTGGTAAGACTGCCGACCTGCAAAATAACACACTAAATACGGAACTCAGTCGATGGAGCTTAGATTAAAACTTGGAGCGAATTAAAAACAGAGAAGCAGAAAATGTACTAGGCTTCCGCTTTCGTGAACCTTCAATCGCCAAAATTAAACAACTTTGCAGTGATTTAAGTTTTATTTCATTTAGTTTTAGAAGCCTTAAATTTTGCCTTTAGTTGCTTTTGTTTGATATACCGATATGGCCATAACAGATGCACAGTACACCACACAAACAGATGATGGTAAACCTGTGGTTCTGGCATAAGATGAAAGATCAATGCTGGATCCAGTCCTGCTTAAAAGGTGGGTCCCTTAAATTTTCAAGTTCTTCTGCCCTGGAACCCTACACTAGATCCGCCAATGAAGATTGTTGTAGGCCTCGCACCTCTGTATATAGTCTGGATCAAAACCATAACAACAAACTAGTGAAGATTGCCGGTGCGCCCGAGACGCTTATTTACTTTTGGTAGCTTAACTTGACAAAAACAATAACAAAACATGTACAAATCACATAGTCAGAACAACGGTAACAATGGTTTGCCCACAGGGGGTAGGGGGTAGGGCGAGAAAGCGGCTGACACTTCAGAGTATGGTTCGAATAGTCAGAATATAATTCGCTATTATACCTCAACTCTTCAAAGAGATCTTGCGTTTGCTCTCACATGGAAACAACTGTTGGAACAAGGGGGGGGGGGGGGGGCTGAAAACAACACTCAAGGGGGGTGGGGGATGCTTATTAGAAAGGGGACGCTTATTGGAAGGAGGGCACTAAATCGGACCATTACCGTAATGTTTGTGTTGTATCGGTAGTAATGAGCCTACGTAGCAGTAGCTACTACTACCGAGAGTGCGGCCGGGAGGCACGTAAATTAAGGCATGGGGCGTGAAAAGGAGCAACAAAACTGGGGGGGGGGGTCTTTTTTTCTCCTTTTCGC